>JANAVB010010794.1:5263226-5459376 GCA_029216955.1 Iris pallida | reverse complement strand
AATTCAATATTGTTGACTGCTAGCCTTCCTAAGTGCTACTGGGAAGAAGCTGCATTGACGGCCACTTTTATTCTAAATAGGGTGCCTCATGCAACTTCTGACATTACTCCTCATGAACTCTGGTTCAAGGTCAGACCTAACTTGAATCATTCGAGTGTGGGAGTGTCTGGCGTATGTCAAGCTTCCAGATCTAAAGATTCAGAAGCTTGGGACAAGGACTACAAAGACGATCTTCTTGGGGTATGCCGAGAAGAGTGATGCTCGGAGATTTCTTGATATTGAGTCAAATCATATCATTGAATCTCGCGATGCAGAATATTTTGAAGACAAGTTTGCAAGGCACAAGAATATTGTTCTTCCGGATGTTCCGGAGAATAATGAGGGTGCACAAGAACTGAAGTCTTCAATGAAGATGTGGTCCAAGAAGATGTTGTTGTTGAAACAACGGTTGAACCAGAACAAGCTGAGCCGTCAGCTAAGCGTGTGAGGAGGCCGAAGTAGGGGTGAGCATCGGTTCGGTTCGGTTCAAACCGAACCGAATATGTGAAAACTGAAATAACCGTAAACCGTATTTCCCAAAACCGAAAACCGAACCGTTTTTATAAAACCGAACAAAATCGAACCGAATTAATTCGGTTCGGTTTTCGGTCGGTTCGGTTTCATGTGCCAATGTGTATGGCCTTCAAGTTTTTAGCAAAATGAGCCTATTTAAATAACAAAATTTTAAAAAATATATGACATTATTGTATTTATGAATTGTTATATTACATAGAGTGAAAGATATTAGTATTAGATTGATGGTAGATAGAGAGAGTGCTCAAAGAAGCACCGACATAGAATAGGAAAGAGAGTGCGCTCATTTAGGGGTTAATAAATTAGTATATGTATATTGTGGATAGTTTGATAAATTACTAAATCTAAATCGGTTTTCGGTTCGGTTCGTTTTTTTGGATGAAGAACCGAAAACCGAACCGTTATTTCAAAATTTTAAAATTTTAAACCGTAAACTGAACCGATAACCGAAAAACCGAACCGTTTTCATATTTCGGTTCAGTTCGGTTCGGTTTTCGGTTTTCAACCGTTAATGCTCACCCTTAGGCCGAAGGAATTCGGAAGTGACTTTGTCACCTATCATGTAGAAGCAGATCCGCTTACCTATGATGAGGCGATGAAGACCAGAGACGCAGTTTTTTGGAAGGAGGCGATTGACAATGAGATTGATTCCATCACCTCAAATAACATTTGGGTGTGGTTGATCTTCCTGAAGGAGCGAAACCCATCGGATGCAAATGGATCTTCAAGAAGAATGAAAGCAGACGGAACTATTGACAAGTTCAAGGCTAGGTTAGTAGCCAAGGGGTTTTCTTAGAAGCAGGGATTGACTATTTGACACGTATGCTCCAGTAGCCCGGATGACCACCATCAAATGTTGATTGCTCTCGCAGTAATACATAAGATGGTGATACATCAGATGGATGTGAATACGGCTTTCCTAAATGGCGAGCTGACCGAAAAGATTTACATGTAACAGCCAGAGGGATTTATCATCAGGGGTCTTGAAGACAAAGTCTGCAAGTTGGTGAATCTTTGTACGGTCTTAGGCTCCCAAGATGTGGCATGAGAAATTTGACAAAGTTATAAGGTCAAATGGCTACATGGTCAGCGATACGGACAAGTGTGTTTACACGAAGTTCGCTGATGGAAGAGGTGTGATCGTTTGTCTGTACGTGGACGACATGCTTATCCTAGGTACGGATATAGCTGTGTCACGGAGACAAAGAAATTTATCTCAAGCAAGTTCAGTATGAAGGACTTGGAGGAAGCTGATGTGATCTTAGGGATCAAGATCATCTGGACAGACACTGGACTAGCGCTGTCACAGTCTCATTATGTTGAGAAAATGATCACTCGTTATGGGTATCGGGATCTTCCAGGGATCGATACGCCGTACAGGTGTGATCTGAAGCTGAAGCCTAATTCAGGGGAAAGTATTAGGCAGCTGGAGTATGCAAGCGTAATGGAAAGTTTTTATGCTACTACTGCCACAAGGCCTGACATAGCTTTCGCCGTAGGAATGCTGAGTCGTTTCACGAGCAACCCAGGTGCTGAACACTGAAAGCTGTAAAACGGGTTATGAGATACTCAAGAAGACTCAGACATATGCACTGTACTACAGCGAAGATCCGTCGGTAGTGGAAGGCTTCAGTGATGCCAGTTGGTGCTCAGAGGTGGAGAGCGAGAGGTCCACAGGTGGATACATTTTTACAATGGGTGGAGCTGCTATATCGTGAAGTCGAAGAAGCAGACTATGCTCTCGCGGTCATCCATGGAATCTGAGTTCTTTGCACTAGATACCGCAGCTGAGGAAGCGGAATGGCTTCGGGAGCTCATGTATGATCTTCCATTGGTTGGGGCGCAAATACCGACGATACCGATATACTGCGATAACCAGGCGACTGCGGCGGTGGCATCAAATGACCTCTTCAACGGGAAGAAGAGGACTGTGCGGTTGAAGCACAGGGCAGTATACGATCTTATCAAGAGAGGTGTTATTGCAGTGATTGATGTTCGGAGTCAGGAGAACCTGGCAGATCCGTTCACCAAGGGCCTCAAGTGCCAGCTGGTCAATGACACAGCTTGTAAAATGGGCTTGAAGGCATTCTGATATTGGATTATTGTATTCCTACCATAAAGTTTTATGCTAATAGTTCAAAGATTTATCTACTAGGCATCTAGCTTTTGGTTCAAGGGAGGACCACTAATCGAAAGAATATCAGGAACGGTGGGTACATGTTCTATTGGGCATAGAGAGGTTACGGACCTATAACCACTGTTGTCTACTATTGTTTTCTACGAAAAACAGTTCCTGTGGAAAGGTTGGCTTAAATGCCTTAATGAGTTCTCAGGCAGAGTGAATGCCTGGAGTGCTTTACAGGAACACGGTAGAGCAGCACTACAAAGAGTGAAACTCCATGCTATAGTGGGGTGACTCCATAATGAGGTTCCTATATGTGGGGTGCTGCCCAGGAATAGGATAAAGCCTCGGCTTTGAAGGCCAAGTCACTGCGGCGTAGCACCGCAAATAGGCAGTTAGCCTAATGCTGTATATTAAATATAAAGAGGGGGTAGTCAGCACTACAAAGAGGAGGAGTTCCTTATGTTACAGTGGCACGACACACACCATGAAGTACCCGATTAGGGATAAAGCCTCGGCCTTGCAAGCCATGTCGTTGCGGCGTAACACCGCAAGGGAGCCTAAGGCTTCATGCTTGGTAGTTTGGCACTACAAAGAGGCGGTTGCCTCATGCTACTGTAGTATGACACTACCATGAGGTTCCCGGTACGGGGTAAGGCCTCGGCTTCATGCCATGTCATAGCGACGTAGTACCGCAAGGGAAGCGCAAAGCGCTTCATGCCATGTCTCTTTATAATGAACTCACCTATAGTGTATGACAGAGATATCAGGCCGTCTCTTGAGGGTAAACTTGTAAACACCCAAAATTACACTGAAACCAGGCTGGCACAGGGCCTTTAATGTGTAGCCAGAAGCACATGTAACTACATTATGTGAGTGGAAAGAATTTCAGCTATGATGCAGAATTCAAGGCTTAGTCCATTCTTGTATTATAGTTTGATTTTTGACCCATGCGAGAAGATTTAAGTCGTAAGCGACATCTCTCCTAATGCATGATGGACAGTTACTGTGGGGAACACTCGTACTCATATATATAGAGATATATGGGGGATTGTTGGGTTGGTAGCCTTTTGTTTGGTTTTTAGTCCCACATCGACTAGAAAGGAATATGTATCTCTACATATATGAGTCTATTCTCTTTACGGAGATGCACATGTAGTGCACATGGGTGTGCCATGTGGGATTAATTATTGATGGTATAAAGGCTTAATCAACAATTAAGAAGCTGTAAGCTTTTTGCTCTTGGAAATTTATTTCCATGGAGCTAAGCTCCGTAGGAGCTTAGCGACTCGGACTCGGACTCGGGCTCGGACTCGGGCTCAAGGGCTCATGAGGCGTAATGTGGTATTTTGTTGGCACACTTTGCACTTAGCACGTCAGCATCGTCGCTAGGCGCATAGTGCGCTTAAATTGCGCTCGTTGCGTGAGCCACTTGCGCGACCACGTTGTGCGGTCCGTTACGCGAGCCCAGTTACGCTGGCCTAGTTACGCAGTCCAGTACGCAGCCCAGTACGCCCAGTACGCACAGTATGCGCAGCGTACGCAGCGTACGCAGCGTGCGTAGAGTGCGCAGTGTGCGCAGCGTACGCAGTGTGCGTAGAGTGCGTAGTATGTGTAGGGTGCGTAAAAGGGGCTGTGTGTGTATGGCTGGCTGCATATTAGAGCGGAAACGGTTGCAGCAGTTGCGGCACGTTCAGGAGTGGTTCTGCCACTACCCTAAAGTTCAGGCAACTGCTTGGCAACTGCCCCGTGGGCTATATATGCAGGTTCTCTCCTCTCTCTGAGAGTAGTAGTAATCAGAATTCCAGGGAGAAAAACTCTAAGTGTTCTTTAACACAACAGAGTAGTGAGCGTGTTCTTTAACACAAACAATAGTACTTTTTAGTACGCGTGGGTTCTGTTATTTCAAACAGAGAGAGAAGAGTAGAGCCATTGCCAGAGGAGCTCACCGTCTTCCGAGGAGTCAGAAGAGCAGGAGTGTTCCAAGGTTTTCCGTCAACCTTGCTGGTTCCTGGAAGCTGTTCGCAGAGGGCGAATAAAGCTTTGAGCAACGGTGATAATTCACCCCAGCATTTCCATCTCTCGCCTGTCATCCTTCTGTTGCCTTTAGCAGTTCTGTCAGTATCTTCTTTTTAGAAGGCACTACTGCCAGTTTGCTACGATCACGAAAATCTCTTTAGATTATTCGTGTATTACGATATCTTTTTAGATCTCGTAATTTACAGAATCCTTCTGGATCTCTGTTGCAAAACCTTCTTTAAGGAATTGCATTTGAAACGTTGTCTTTACAACTGTTTCAGTTTCTGTATTTTCTATCGAATAGCGTGCCCCGGCATCCCCGGCAATAACAGACATAATTCAGTATCCAAATGTATTTTTAAGGTCTTAGCCCGAACCCGAAGAGAAATCGAATTGGCATTCGGCACCAGCAGATGTGGGCACGTACCCGTACCCATTACGCACGTCGAACCGTCCGAGTCGGACGGCGGCGGCGACGCGCGTGTGTGGCCCATGGGGCTCCCATACAGAACTTCAAAGAAGCAAAGAGAAACAAAGTGATATAAACACAACCACTCCAATCCCACAGCCGATGTGGGACTAAAGGTGTGTACTTGAGCTTTTGCTCAAAGCTGCACAGCAGCTAATAACAACCACATGACAATCGAGATCAAGTTTAACATGAAGCGGGAATACATATCATGGGTTCGAACAACGATTCGATGCTCATGTTTTTCTTAGGTTCTGTTCGGTAACGGTGTTTTCATCGATTTTGGGATGTTTTATCATTTTATTAAAACTTTTACTTGCTAATTTTTTTGAGACACTGATTTTGGCCGGCTCAAAAATTCCTTAAAATCGGTGTAGTGTAAATTTGATGACTTTATAAACACCTCAAATTTATATATTTTGAAAGATTTTATTATTTTACTTCACCATAACTATGTAATTATAACTACTAATATCCTACCCTATTTTTTGATCAAATATAGACTTCAACTCCTGATCGAGAAGGCGTGGACTGGGTGGTAGTTTTCGCGCTCATGACGTTTTTGTTTATATATGGACATATAGGTAATTTTATTCATGTAAAAAACGTCTAGAACCGCTCATTATATGAAGTAATAAGTATAAGTTGGACTGGTTTAAAAGTCACTATTTAAAACCACCCAAAATCAGACCCTTTGTAATCGGTAGTCTAGAAATACATCATAATCTCTACCCCTACAATTGTCGAGCAGACTTTTAAAATATAAACATCTAAAAAGCAGAAACCTTGTTTTTTGATAACAAAATTGACAGTAGTTTGGTGTTTACAATTCTACCAAGTCTAAAAAATGTCCAACTACCATAAAAAATAACTAATCTTGTCACAATGTAAGAGGGTAAATTGCAAAAAACCTTCGTTAAATGTGCACCTTTTGAGTAGAAAGACCTTTTAGTCAAATTTAGCAAATAAAGACCCCCAAATTTATGACTTGCTCGGCCAGCCCCTTACCGTCTATTGACCGTTAGTTTTGACCGTTAAGTGACATTTTTTTATAAAAAAAAACCTAAACTACCCCCTTCCCTAACCTCTCCCCTCCTCCCTCCTCCCTCCGGCCAGCCACCCCCTCCTCCTTCCCGCCTCCCTCAACCCCCTTCCTTACTCCGGCGAGCACCCCCTCCCCGCCCCGGCCAGCCCAGCCTCCCTCCTCCTCCTCCCCGCCCCGGGCAGCCCCTCTCCTCCCTCCTTTCCGCCCCGGGCAGCCCCTTTCCTCCCTCCTCTCCGTCCCCCTCAGCCTCCCATTACTCCGACGAGCATTCCCCCTCCTCCCCGCCCCAGCCAGCCCAGCCCCCCTCCTCCTCTTCTTCCCGCCCCGGGCAGCCCCCATCCTTCTCCCCCTTCCCCCGCCCTCCTCAGCCCCCCTCGTTACTCCGGTGAGCACCCCCCTCCTCCCCCCCCTGGCCAGCCCCGCCTCCCTCCTCCTCCTCCCCGTCCGGCCAGGCCCGCCCCCCTCCTTCCTTCCCACCACCGGAGAGAGGGGGAGAGTGGAGGGGTAAAATGGTCATTACACACCCCACTTAACATCAGTTAACGAAAATGGGGCAAAATGAGTAGATTTCATACTTTCAGAAATTTTAAGAGCATGGGATCTTTTAGTGCAAAATGCGAAAATCTAACGAGGGTTTTTTGCACTTTACCCCAATGTAAGAAGAAAAAGAAAGTACATCTCATAATGCCCTCCAAAGAAGAAGATCTTATAGTTCCAGCTTGTCATACATGTCTGCATACAAAATAAGTTCACCCAAAAAAGTACAGTAGATAACTCTAGTAGAAAAAGAAAAAAAACACATAAAATTTTCGTACAAGGT
This sequence comes from Iris pallida, assembly GCA_029216955.1. Lineage (NCBI taxonomy): Eukaryota > Viridiplantae > Streptophyta > Magnoliopsida > Asparagales > Iridaceae > Iris > Iris pallida. Next base: position 5,452,328 of record JANAVB010010794.1, on the reverse strand, counting down.
AAAGAAATTTGTCGAAATTATAAAAAATGGAAGAAGTTTGAAATAATTTTGGAGATCACTTAGCGTTGATGGGCGGACATGCCAAGTAACTTGGTGCGTGGGGAGTGGAGAAGGGGAATGCGCCATCTGACTTGGCGTGGATGGGGGCGTGCCAAGTCACTTGGCATATGCTAAGGGGTCCGGAAGAAATTTAATGGAGCGTGGAGAAATATCAAGTAGTTTGTTTAAATATAATTTATAATTTTGAATGTAGTTTGACCAAATTATCCATAATAAATTTCAAATATGTTTTTAAAACATTATATTTTGAATGATAATATTGTGGTATTATCTATTTGTTAAAATTTATTACCCAGTCCACTTCAATAAAAAAAAATCAAAATTTGTTACAACAATAAAATCTTTAATGGAATAGGATACAAGATAAAAAGTTTTAAAAAATTAAGTGCAGAAATTTTATAACATAGAGACTCGACTCATGAGTTGTTTTGTTTTGTTTAGGTTGGTTTGATTTGATTTGATTTGTTTTAGTTTTAATTTGGTTTGATTTAATCTTTTAATTTGATTTCTTTCATTAGTTTGATTTAATCTATTAGGTATTTTGTTATTATCTATGCTAATATAGATGATAACGAAATCTTTTACTTACTAGTTATTATCAATATTTTATTTTATTTTATCACTAAAAATAATTTATTTATTTGTTTTAAAAAATTGAATAAAATAGTTATATATTTGTATATAAATTTTAAATATGTTAGATAACAAATAATTATTTTCTTATCATCCAAGATTTATCATGTAATAGTTATTATGTATATTAGATAACAAATAATTAAACTTATCTATATGAATTGAATATTTATAATAACAAATTATCTTTTAGTTATATCATAAAAAAATTATTAGATAATAGTTATTATCAATATTATATTTTTTTATGTTATAACTAAAAGCTAATTTGTTATGATAAATATACTATTCATATAGATAATTTTAATATAATAAATAATTTTAATAGAAACTCGTCATTAATTTAAATTTTACAAATATAATTAAGGTATCAAATATTTTTTAAAAAAATAACAAATAGATAATACCACAATATTATCATCAAAATATAAATGTTTAAAAATATATTTGAAATTTATTATGGATAATTTGGACAAACTACATTCAAAATTATTAAATTAAACAAAGTACTTGATATTTTTCCACACTCCGTTAATATTTTTTCGGACCCCCTACCACACGTCAACGCCAAGTCATATGGCGTGTTCCCCCCCCCCCACGCGCCAAGTCACTTGGCATGTCCGCACACCCACGCCAAGTGACTTGGCTTGTACTTCCCCCCTCCACAATTATCCCAAACTTCTCCCATTTGTTTTACAATTTCGACAAACTTTTTTACACTGTACGAAAACTTTTGGAAAAAATGAAGCTCTACGGATAACATAACTTATATTTGCTCGAACAGCAGACCATGAATCGGTGACCACAAAACTGAAATTGGGAACCGCTGCCAAATATTTACATCTCAACTATTCAATGGCATACATTAGTGTACATTGTTTGACATTTTTTTTGATATATACTGTATCGATTCTTATATCGATTTTTGTTGTGGCTCATCGCAGCGCATTCTATAACATAGTGATCATAGAAAAGTGGTTTGCTATCATGCTCCTTATATTGTCTATAAATGTCAATCTTGTCCAATCTTGCATAACCCCGAGGGAAGTATCATGTATATGAAAAATTCCTAGATACCACGAATACTGACTAGTTTTTTCACCTAGATTTATTATGAGATAAAATTTTCAGGTTGCATGCAGTCGCTTTATTCCAGTCCCACCTATGAATTTGGATCTCTCTATCGTGAGGGACACACTTCCAACTCACTGTTGACTGATGCATCCTGTCATTACATGTTATTAGCTCACCGTCGAAAGATGTCTATATGAGCATACCGAGGATGATGCATATTCTACTTGCATTTCTCTTTACATGATTGGCTTTGATAATTTGGAAAGCCTATAGTACGTGTGACCATTCGAAAATCCTTAAAATGTATATGTTAGTAACCAAGATTTGTGATAATCTTATTTAGCTAATATAGCAAGTCATACTTCATGACTGGTCGTGATTGATGGATTGTGTTCATTTTCTGCTTTTGTACTTGTTCATGTATCCAATATTGTCTTATTCCTTGTACTTGTATATGTTCATGCCATGTTCTTGATCTTGTACTCATATGTTATTCATGGCCCCTTTATTGTTCATGTTCACATGCTATTGTTTACTTTACCATCACATGTTTCTGTTTATCTTACATGATTTCTGTTACTTATTTATTTACTTGTTGTCTTTTTATATCTGTCTTTATTATACTTATATGGTTTTAGTTCATAATGTGGCTTCCTTTGTGAGACTTGCTATCAGGTATCTTTTCCACTAGTTTGTATGGCTAAATCTCGTAGCAAAGCTGAAGAATTTTTCTTATCTTCCACTTGATGTTGATCATCCGGAGCACCAGACGAGTACTGAATGGGTTTTCATTTTATTTATCTACCAGTATCTGTACATATTCTTTTGCAACTTTAGTCACTGAGCACGTGTTTAGCTCATATTTTGGATTTAATATCTTGCCTACGGACTATTATGATTTGTGGATATTCCAGGCTAAGCTAGAGTTAATCATGTATGACTTATATTCTTGTTGATTCTTCATTTTGTATTACTAAATTCATAATCATCTATATATTCATAGTTTGAGACATTTTACTATTTTATGTCTGACGATCATATATCTTGTATTTTACTTGTTTACTTATGATTAAGACACCTATAATTGCTTGACATAGTACTAATTGTCGTAAACTCCCGTGTCTTATACAACAATGATCATAATTCGGGGTACTAGTGTACTCTGATATACGTAGCAGACCTTGCTTCGTCCCCGCTCTCCCATATTCTGGTTCTGGGACGTGGCATTTTTCTTCTTCAGTTATGTTTTTCTTTTTTCTTTTTAACTTTTTTTCGTAAATTTTGTTGTTGTTTCTTCTTCTGATGTTGTTTTCTTTTTCTTCTTTTGTTGTTGCTTTCTTCTTATATTTCTTCTTCTTCTTGTTTGACGTTGAATATTGGTTATTTATTATTTCTTATCTTACATATATTATATGTGTAGTTGTATACAAAATGATAGAACTACATGATATTAAGAGCAACATGAATTCTGGATGGACGCCTAAACGAGGTGAATGGCCTGTCGTCTCGCCTAACGCTTAGTACAACATAGCTAGAAATAGATGATGATCATTTATAAGACTGATACAAATTGTATATTGAGTTGTCCACGCTTATAAGAGTACTGTAGTTAGTTATAACTATATATATATATATATACTATTATATATATATATATAATATATATATATTATATATATAATATATATATATGATTGTGCCAACCAACTATGATGGTCTGTTTCTTAGAGATACTATTGTTATTTCTTGTAACAACCTTGATTTTGCATATAAACCTATAAGGAGCATACTTATCGAAGAATTGTTTGCTCTTCTAATATTCTTTATTAAAGTTTATAAAGAACATATTTGTCCTATATATTGTGCACCAGAGAGAACAAGAAAGTACATGAATTTTATGCATTTTTTGTTTTGAGGGTATAATTCTAAACTATAACTTCTTCTTCACTTAAGATTTACGAAATAAGTCATAGTGCTGTAGATTTTTTTTTATTGGTTAAATTACAATTGATATCCTTTGTTTTTCAACTTTATACATTCAACTTTAATAGGTAACAATTTGATACTCTAAAACAACAAAAAATAAAACTATCCCCCTTTCTCACCCAACCCGCTTCCCCCCCCCCCGGCTGCACCCGCCGCCCCACACACGACCACCCTCTCCAAACCCCCCCCCCCCCCCCCCCCCCCACTGTGCCCCAACTCCACCCTCTCTCTCTCCGCCGTACGCTATCGCCGCCGCGGAGAGAGGGAGGGTGGGGTTGGAGGCGCGGGGGGACGCAGGAGTGGTGCAACATGAGAGGGGTGCAGCCAGGGCGATGGAAGTACTTTCGTCATTTTTATTTTTTTAGAATATTAAATTTATTGATCAAAATTGAGGTTACAAGTTGAAAAACTTAAGTAATTATATGTATAATTTAGACTTTTTTTTTAAATAATTTTTTTAATAGTCCATGAACTCCTCGCTAACCTTCATCATTCCCAACCAACCGCTGGGCCACCTCTGGTGTGTCGATCTATCTATTTAGCAAAGCAAAGGAAAAAAAAAAAAGAGGAGTTGCTACAGCAGCCGAATGGAGGAAGAACTCGAGATCAAATCCCTCCGCCGAATCATCAGCGCTTACTTGAAGTAAAAAAAAAAACTCTTATTCTCATCCTCTCTCGATTTCAACGCCGAATTCCTAGTTTAGGACTGAATTCTCTGTTGGAGTGGGTGGGGTTCCCAACCTATGTGGAGACCCCGGAGTGCGACGAGCGCCGTTCGTGTGTCGAAGAAGCTCGAGGAGGAAGCAGGACTGCTGAGAGAGCTGCAGAGAGCTGCTGGAAGCAGAGGGGCCGAGTTCGGGCCGAACTCTGCCCCTGGCAGAGTTCTGGCCGAACTCTGCCCCTGGCAGAGTTCTGGCCGAACTCTGCCTCCTCATTCCAGAAGTGGGTCGGCCAGTGCTGGTTGTCCCGCACAGAGTTCTGGCCGAACTCTGTGTGTCGGGGGGGCTGAAGCGGGATTTTGGATGAGTTTTCATCATTGGATCTAATCCAACGGTTCAGGTTGGTTGCGGGATTAGGGAGATATATATTGAGTTTTCTCAACCCTAATTTATAAGTGCAACATAACACAAGTTTGAGAGAGAAGGCAAGAGTGCCATTACAACTTCGAGAAGAAGACGGAGGATTGAAGGTCGTTTTCGAAGGAGATCGTGTTTCGGGTAATCTCTACTCGTCGTTCTCGTTCTTCGTAGCCTTGTGATCATTGTTCTTGTCTCTGAGTGTGTGGGATCCGATTTGGATCGGGAGGAGTTTGTAGAGGGTGTAATTCTTCTATTCCATTAGTGGAGGCTTCTCAGGGTTGGACTCCGATCGTCCCGTGGTTTTTTCCCGCAAGGGTTTTCCACGTCAAAAATTCTCTGTGTCTGCGTGATTGTTTTTGTGTGCTTGTTTTTGGGTTCGTGCGTTGTTTGCTCGGTCCTCTCGCAGGTACTCTCCGGTTTGGGGAAAGGTTTCCGCGCTTCTTTTCCATCAGAGTGGTATCAGAGCATAGGTTTTGTTCTGGCTGATACCAACAGAGTGGTATCAGAGCTTTGGGTTCAAAGGGTGTCAGGAGTTGACAGAGGAACCAGAGAGGAGAGATGGACGCGAAGCCGGTGCGCATGGTGAACCTTAATGGCACAAACTATCATTATTGGCGGAGCAAGATGAAGGATTTGCTATTTGTCAAGAAGCTGCATCTACCTGTGTTTGCAACCGAGAGGTCCAGTGATAAATCCGAGGAGGACTGGAAGTTCGAGCACATACAGGTGTGTGGGTACATACGGCAGTTTGTTGATGAGAACGTGTACAACCACGTTGCCAATATTGAGCACGCGAAGACGTTGTGGGATAAGCTGGAATCCTTGTATGCGAAGAAGACCGGGGTAAACAAGTTGTTCCTGATCCGAACGATGATGGGTCTGCGGTACAAGGATGGGACGTCTATTACGGATCACTTGAGTGATTTCCAGGGCGTGGTTGACCAGCTATCTTCTATGGGAGTCAAGTTCGACGACGAAGTTCAGGGACTGTGGCTGCTGTGTACCTTGCCAGACTCGTGGGAGACCGTACGAGTATCTATGATCGCTTCTGCTCCAGAGGGCGTGGTCAGTCTGGAGTTTGCCAAGAGCGGGGTGTTGAATGAAGAGATGCGGAGACGTTCTCAGGGCACTTCATCCACATCCCACCACTCAGAGGCACTTGTTTCAGAGAGCCGCGGAAGGGGCAAAAGCAGGGGTCCAGGTGGTGGCAGAGACAGAGCAGGGGGAAGTCCAAAGGTCGGTACGAGGACTCAGAGTGTTACCATTGCGGTAAGAAGGGCCATATCAAGCGGAATTGTTTCGCTTGAAAGAGAGAGAAGAAGGGCGACAAAGGGAAGCAAGAAGAGAACACTACAGCGGCGGCCTCGACGCATGGAGGCGATGTGATCGTCGTAGGTGATGAGGTCATTACTAACCTCGCCTGCGATGACAATTCTTGGCTGGTGGACTCAGGGGCTTCAGCACATGTATCTCACAATAGGGCACTGTTTGCCACTTACACGACAGGCGACTGTGGCGTGTTGAAGATGGACAACGGAGATGTGTCGAAGGCGGTTGCCATTGGAGATGTGCATTTGAGAACGAAGACGGGTGCGGTTCTTGTTCTCAAGGATGTTCGTCATGTCCCCTGATATCCGTTTCAACCTGGTGTCGGTTGGAAGGTTGGATGACGAGGGATTCTTCAGTCTCTTCGGGAATAGTCAGTGGAAGCTTTCCAGAGGTTCGATGGTGATTGCCAGAGGAAGCAAGAAGTCCGGTCTCTACTATATGGAGGGGAGCGCAGAGGGGGCACAGGAGGTGAACGCAGTCAGTGACGCGTCTACCGAGTTGTGGCACAGGCGGCTCGGCCATATCAGCGAGAAGGGGATGAGCTACTTGGTGAACAGGAAAGTGATTCCGGGGCTCAAGTCTACAAAGTTGGAGAAATGCACGCACTGTTTGGCTGGGAAGCAAAGTAGGGTGTCTTTCCAGAGTCACCCAAGTTCGAGGAAGCCGGCGTTGCTCGAGTTGATTCACTCGGATGTCTGCGGTCCTATGAAGGTAAAATCTCTTGGTGGTGCTTCTTACTTTGTGACTTTTATTGATGACTGTTCCAGGAAGGTTTGGGTCTATGCCTTAAAGACCAAGGATCAGGTGCTGCCTACTTTCAAGGAGTTTCAGGCCTCCGTTGAAAGGGAGACGGGCAAGAAGTTGTTGTGTGTTCGGTCCGACAATGGCGGCGAATACATCGGTCCCTTTGATGCGTATTGCAGAGAGCAAGGGATACGACACCAGAAGACTCCCCAAAGACACCTCAGCTCAATGGTGTAGCGGAGCGCATGAACAGGACACTGATGGAGAGGGTGCGGTGTTTGCTGTCAGAAGCAAACTTGCCGGACAGTTATTGGGGTGAGGCTCTTCTCACAGCTGCTTATATTATTAATTTGTCTCCTAGTGCTCCTTTGCAGGGTGATGTGCCTGACAAAGTATGGTACGGCAAGGAGCCGTCATACAGTCACCTGCGGGCGTTTGGTTGTAAAGCCTTCGTGCATGTACCGAAGGACGAGAGGACCAAACTTGAGCCGAAGACGAGGCGATGCGTCTTTGTCGGCTACGGTCGGGATGAGTTTGGCTATAGACTCTACGACCCAGTGGAAGGAAAGCTCTACAGAAGCAGGGACGTGGTGTTCGTCGAGGATCAGACCATGACCAACACTCAGGATTCCGAGACGCCTTCTGAGGCTGAGGAATTGCCTGAGTTAGAGTCATTTCGCTTCGAGCAGTTTCCAGAGGACATCGCAGAGGATCCAGTTATGGGGGAGCCGGTACATGGAGTTGCTCCCAACCTTGATCAGCCTGCTGATGGTGGTCAGGGTGTCCCTCAGGAGGATGAGCATGCCGGAGAGGTAGTTCCTGAAGGGGAGGAGGCTGTCGGTATACAGCCAGCACCAGTGGCTCCACTGAGAAGGAGCAACAGGGATCGTCGACCATCTACGAGATACTCGTCGGATGAGTATATGCTACTGACTGACGGGGGAGAGCCCGAAAGTTTCGCAGAGGCTATGGAAGACGAACACAGGCAGGAGTGGATGGTGGCTATGCAGGAGGAGATGAGTTCCTTGCACACCAATTCTACTTATGATCTGGTGCGGTTGCCAAAGGGCAAGAAGGCTTTGAAGAATCGATGGGTGTTCAGAGTGAAGCAGACGGATGATGCTACTCGCCCTCGATACAAAGCGAGGCTGGTAGTCAAGGGCTACGGTCAGCGAAAAGGCGTGGATTATGATGAAATCTTTTCGCCTGTCGTCAAGCATTCGTCTATTCGGGTGGTGCTAGCATTAGCAGCCAGTTTCGACTTGGAGGTCGAGCAGATGGATGTGAAGACGGCGTTCCTCCACGGTGATCTTGAGGAGGAGTTGTACATGGAGCAGCCGGAGGGATTCTGTGAGAAGGGCAAGTCATATTTGGTCTGCCGGTTGAGGAAGAGCTTGTATGGTCTGAAGCAGGCTCCGAGGCAGTGGTACAGAAAGTTCGAGTCGTTTATGGGGGAGCATGGTTATGCACGGACGACGTCGGACCATTGTGCATTTGTGAGGTACTTTGCCGATGATGATTTTATCATCTTATTGCTCTATGTTGATGATATGCTATTAGTGGGTCGGAATGCCACTAGGATAGCGGAGTTGAAGCGCCAACTGGGCGCGGCCTTCTCTATGAAGGATTTGGGCGCAGCGAAAACTATTCTTGGGATGGAGATCAGCCGAGAGAGAGAGTCCAAGCTGCTACACTTGTCCCAAAAGAAGTACATTCACCGGGTACTTCAGCGTTTCGGGATGGACGGTCGAAGAAAGTGAGTTCCCCCCTCGCGGCTCACTTTAAGTTCACTGAGGAGCAGTGTCCATCTACCGAGGACGAAAAGGAAGATATGGAGCGGGTTCCATATGCTTCAGCTGTGGGAAGCCTGATGTATGCTATGGTGTGTACGAGGCCTGATATTGCTCATAGCAGTTGGTACGGTTAGCAGGTATCTTTCGAATCCTGGAAGGGTACACTGGAGTGCGGTCAAGTGGATTCTACGATATCTTCAGGGCACTGCTGGTTGGAGACTTTCCTTTGGTGGTGACGAGCCGAAGCTGGTTGGGTATACCGACGCTGATATGGCTGGAGATGTAGACACGAGGCGATCGACTTCAGGCTACGTGATGATGTTTGCGGGAGGAGCAGTGTCGTGGCAGTCGCGGTTGCAGAAGTGTGTTGCCTTGTCAACGACGGAGGCGGAATACATTGCGGCGACGGAGGCTTGCAAGGAGCTGTTGTGGATGAAGAAGCTGTTGCAGGAAATGGGACTGAAGCAAGAGCAGTATACTTTGCTTTGCGACAGTCAGAATGCTATCCATCTTGTGAAGAATCAGACGTTTCATAGCCGGTCCAAGCACATCGAGACTCGGTATCACTGGATACGGGATGTGGTTGAAAAGAAGGACGCGGAGCTTGAGAAGGTGCATACAGATGACAACGGAGCTGATATGTTCACGAAGATTCTACCAAGGGGGAAGTTTGAGTACTGCAGGCAGATCGTCGGGATGACGACGTCCTCCCCATAGTTGTGAAGGGGGAGATTTGTTGGAGTGGGTGGGGTTCCCAACCTATGTGGAGAAGACCCCGGAGTGCGACGAGCGCCGTTCGTGTGTCGAAGAAGCTCGAGGAGGAAGCAGGACTGCTGAGAGAGCTGCAGAGAGCTGCTGGAAGCAGAGGGGCCGAGTTCGGGCCGAACTCTGCCTCCTCATTCCAGAAGTGGGTCGGCCAGTGCTGGTTGCCCCGCACAGAGTTCTGGCCGAACTCTGTGTGTCGGGGGGGCTGAAGCGGGATTTTGGATGAGTTTTTATCATTGGATCTAATCCAACGGTTCAGGTTGGTTGCGGGATTAGGGAGATATATATTGAGTTTTCTCAACCCTAATTTATAAGTGCAACATAACACAAGTTTGAGAGAGAAGGAGGCAAGAGTGCCATTACAACTTCGGAGAAGAAGACGGAGGATTGAAGGTCGTTTTCGAAGGAGATCGTGTTTCGGGTAATCTCTACTCGTCGTTCTCGTTCTTCGTAGCCTTGTGATCATTGTTCTTGTCTCTGAGTGTTGTGGGGATCCGATTTGGATCGGGAGGAGTTTGTAGAGGGTGTAATTCTTCTATTCCATTAGTGGAGGCTTCTCAGGGTTGGACTCCGATCGTCCCGTGGTTTTTTCCCGCAAGGGTTTTTCTACGTCAAAAATTCTCTGTGTCTGCGTGATTGTTTTTGTGTGCTTGTTTTTGGGTTCGTGCGTTGTTTGCTCGGTCCTCTCGCAGGTACTCTCCGGTTTGGGGAAAGGTTTCCGCGCTTCTTTCCCATCATTCTCGACGAAGATCGATTTTTTTCTTCCTGACGACGAAACCCTAATTTTGAAGCTACGCCGACGCGGCGGAGGAGGACGTTCGTCGATACGAGAGGTCGTTCAGAAAACTCCCGCCTGCGCACAAGGTGATTTTTTATTTTGGCAAATTTAGTCTTTTTTGGGTAAATTTCACTCTTTGGTTATGGCTTGATATGTGTGTAGGCACTGCTGTCTCATCTTCCTCTGAAGTATCAGCGGCTCCGGCGGTACGTACATTATTGAATTTGAATCATATCATACCTAACCCTTCGTTAATCTACGTAGCACGGACGCGGGGACATGGACACAGATACAACACCTATTTTGTTGCGTCTTAGTGTATTATGGAATGTCCGGGTTGTGTCAAAGACATGTCCGACAAGAGTCAGGACGCTGCCTGGTTTTTTTGATGTGCCCGTGCTTCCTAGTTGTTAATCAGCATTATAGAATATAACGGGCAAAAGAAAGAGTGTCCGCTTGTACTTTGGTTACGAAAATTAGCATTTTGTAGTGTTGGTGGGCGTTTGTTTTCCCCTGTTTATAAAGCACGTGTTTTGGCGAATGCGGGGTGGAACACCCTCACTGGTTATTGTTTTTGTAACTTGCCAAATGCCCTTGAATGCCTTATATGCTAGGAAGCACGGACACTCTGAAAACCGGTGCCATGTCGCGTCGGACACGTATTGCACACACGACACAACACAAAACACTTCAACATACAGTAGGAAATATCAAAGTTAACGATGTGTTTGTGTCTCTGTGTCCATATCATGTCGTATTTGTGTACGTGCAAGATAGCTTATCTATCATACGGCAAGCCCCTCTGGTGTACATTCTTTCCTAGGGATTAATATTGAACCAACTGAACTTGGATGGATGTCAAGATAATAACAATGGTCTCGAAAGCTGGTTTACCTCTATATGGAGTCTTTCAACCTAAGAGTGGGCTCCATGGGCAAACTCCTTTTTATGATAGATTGTTGGTGAATCGCTGGCGAGTGCTCCGCTTTTGATTTTTTGGGTTTGTGTTATTGTTCTGTTGGCACCACTTGCGATACTCTTTTCGATACGGATACGACAACAACAAAGCCTTCATGCCAAGTTTTTGGAGATGGTTACATGAATCTTTATCTTCCATTCAGCTTTGCCAAGGGCCATCTCCTCTTTGACCTTAGTGGAATTCGTATCCTTATTCACAATCTCAATCAATTTCTCTTAGGTCTACCCCTGTAGCAGCAGCTTTGCTTATGGTCCTATCTCTGCTAATCAAATTCTGTTGTTCTCATTGCACGTCTAAACAATTTTATCTCATGTTAACTTTAATTGATGCCACCTCCAATTTCTATGAACACTCGTATATCTTTTAATATTTTGTGTGTCACCTATCTCAACGTTCTCATTTTATATATGCTCATTTTAGACATTTTCTTACTGCACAATATTCGGACCCATAAAACATGGCTATCTTGTTGCTATCTACATTTTTTGATTTGGTTAATTGAGGGAAAGCTTTTCTAAACTCTATAGCTTGTGTCTAAGCTGCTCTTTCCCGAAAAAATGCCTTGTTATGTCATTGACTGCTGCTATAAAATGTTTATTAGTTAAACTTTTTAAGTAACAAAGTACTAGTATATCTCATGCATATGGAATAAAAGGTAGAAATAACCCATCCTCCAGAAAAAAATAAAACATGTTCCGGCTTCTGATACTTAAGGTGCTTTGGTTACTTCTTTTATGATTGCTTAATCCTTGAACTATGTACTAGAGTTTTCTGGCCAATGGCCCCACCTACTTCGGAATGCAATATAGATTCCCACTATTATCCCGAGATTTCTTGGGACGTGAAGATATCAATATGAATTAAATTCTAACTGAATTGGTGTGTTTGCAGGTGTGTATCGGTGAATAGCTTTTTCATTATGAACATGCTTCAGGTAATGATATTTACTTTTCCTCATCTCAGCAAAATTTTCAACTTATATACCTCAATACTAGTCTTTCTTTTCGTGTAGTGACGGATTAGTCGATTCTAGGTTATACTTTGATGTTCTTTTGTTTATTCCATGTCACGTGGAAAGATCTTCCAGAATAGAATCCATTGAATTTGTTCCTGAGTGGTCATATACTGAATTAGTAACATTTCCTCTCTATTTGTGCTTTTGATAATTTTCTACAGGCATTTGAACCTCCTCTTGATATGAGACAGGATTTCGATATTGATGAATGTGAGAATGTAGAAAATCTTGCTAGCAGTCATCTTCAAACAAAAACTGGTCAGGACCCTGAGATCAACAACTGCTCAGGGCAGCCTCTTTTAATCAGTGGAACTGATGCTTCTGCTCCTGAATTGTCTAGATTTAGGCTAGAAAGTGCTGGAATGTGCAAGACTCTCAGAAGTAATGATAGAGAGGTGTATATCCCTGAATCTTAAGAATGCTCTGTATTCTGCAGGACAAAATTTTTGTCAGGAATATTCTCTGTCTTTTCATTTTAGGAATTTGACTTCTGTAGATACCAACAGGAGATGCATGAGGGAAAATCCTGCAAGTCCAATTTTGGCAGGCCTATAATCTCTGACAATCAAACTGAGTTATGTAAGTGCGAGGGAGATGATGATAAGGTTATTGCTGATACAGTATTAAGTTGCTGTAATTCCACTTCTAATGGAGGTGTAAGTATCCTCAAGTTATTACTTATTAATTTGTTTTTCCTCTCCGCCATACTAGGTAAAAGTTCAAAATGTAAAAACGTTTATTTATCTACGAAAATGCTGTGCGGAACATGCTGTTCATATAGTCTGTTTGCTAGAAATATATAGAGGAGTTATAGTGTCTGGTATGGATGTTACTTGTCATGATTTGGCAAGTGAGGACAGCCAGTTATAAAGGAGGCCTTCAATTTTCCTGCCTTGCATGTTCTTTTATTTATTAATATGTAATTTTAATATATTTCTTTTGTGTCCAATGCAAGCTAATGTTCTCATGTGTGACATTTCTCACTGTTATACATTTTAGGATAGATCTGCACCTCACGATTGGATGGATCCGGCATTTCAGTTGAATGTGCCTCTGGTTGATGTCGACAAGGTACAATATCTTCTTCCTTTTATGATAAAAAAACTAAACATGTGGATGAACTATGATACACTTCAAACTAGTTTAACCTCTTGCAAGTGCAACCAAAGAGCACCATCTAAATTCCCAGAAACTATATTCTAGATGAAAAGGTAAGACGGTACAACTTTCTATTGGGATTGCATGTATGTTGGCATGGATACTCCTTGTGAGGACTGTATCCATATCCGACACAATATTGCATATGATACTTCTTTGACAGTCTTATTAGGTATGGCTCGCTTATGTCTAGGCTTCAAAGAACCCTAAAAGGTAGTTGGCATGTTCGTGATAGTGACAAACAAAATTGAGATATGAGCAACATTGATCCTTTCTAGAACCTTTTGGAACCTAGTTACTATCCAGAACATGCTAACATATGATATTATTAGGATATAATGTGTAAAACATGTATAAATATGCTTTCATGTGTATATATAATCGTATACGTGTCATAACCATATTCCAAAATTTTATAAAATGCCATAATTCCGAATCCATATTCAGTGTTCTAAATTTCGCTAGACTTTGAAATTTGAAATTTGAAATTTGAAGTTTGAAGTTTGAAATTTGAAATCCATAATACAATTTTGAAATCCAAACATGTTCTAACTTCTAAATCCAACACAATTCATAATTTTTTTTAAATTTAAAATTTAAACTAAAAAGTTCTAGAATCCAATCTTAAAACCTAAACAACATATCCATAATACAACTAAGCATAACAAAATAAAATAAAATAAAAAACTGCATGCTCGAACAGGGCCGTACAGGCCAAACAGGCTCGCCTAGGGCCGAATAAGGTCGAACATGCGCCTAGGACTGCCGCCTAGGGGGTTTTCGGTGCGGCCGACGGCCGTCTAGCGCCTAGAGGCGGCCGCCTAGAACAAAATTTAGAACACTGTCCGTATCGTGTGCATATACAAATTGGTATCAATGTCTATGCAACCTAGGATTGCATTCTATCTCCATGACACATTCCGACAATGAAAAAGAAGGGTACTCCCATTTACAATATACAATTTCCATAGGGATTTCTTTCCTTCTTTTTTTTTGGCCCATAATATAGTGATGATTTCTCCTGAAGCTACATCAATTGCTGAATTGGAAAGAGCCTCGTATGTCATGCTCATTTTCCAAAGGATACCGGAAGGGTCAAACAACGTGCCTGTGCATCGAGCCCATGCTTTAACTGACACTCCAATTCTTCAACTCGGATTTTGATAATTAAATGATCCTTATTAATCTCACTCTTCCGTTTCCAAGTTTTGATTCTAGTGCATAGCAGTTTATTGCCGCCAAGCAATATCTTACTCCTCAAGTGCACTGCTGAAAGTCTATATACATAAAAACTATTTTAAGGAAAAAATGCAGCTCTATGATCAATCTATAACCGAGTTACCAGAAAATGTAACATGGGTTTCATTTTCCGATTTGGAAGTTTTATTCTGAAATGTGGAACTCTTTTGTTCTCAAGGGTAACTTAGCGATCAAAACGTACGGAAGAGAGAAAAGGACAAACTGTAAGTCACAATACTAAATCCTAACCTTTATAGTGTAAACCTGAATTGAAAGCTCTATACATCACATAGAAAATATGAAGTTACATATATACCACATTCCAAAACCAGAACTGTCATCCGCCAAAGTGTTGCGAGGAAGCTGCTATTATCATACCATGTTCCATACCAAGTGGCGTTCCACGTTTCAGTTTGTGTTCAGTGTACCATAATGTTACATCCTTCAGTTAATGTTGTTCTGAGTATCCACTAAACTTATCATAGTATATTCATGATAATTTTCTAAACTATCCAGATTGTGTTCCACTTCTTTACTGTTTTGGCTGACCTTATAGAATTTTCAATGTTGTTCATGGCTTTCTTGTAAAGTAAACTGCTTTAGTTGTAGAAAGTAATAAATAGACAAAAAGTATTTGCATCTTCTTGATATTAAAGGAATGGAGTCAATCGCTGGATAACTTGTATTTATGCCAATACATATTTTGACAGCTCATTCACCTGGGATTACCTTCACTACAATTACAATCCATAGCTTAATCTTGATCTGCTTGTCTTAACTTTTTATGCAAGTCAAGTTGTATCCAAGAATCATCAATTTATGATTGGAAGCGCCATTTAATTCACTTAAAGATCAATACATGTTGTGACTTCTTAGTGTTGCAATCAATTTATTACCAAAAGTTTTATTTTGTTTCTCTTTTCCATATTCATGTCAGGTAAGATGCATCATTAGGAATATAGTGAGAGATTGGGCGCCTGAGGTTCTTATCCAACCATTATTACTTATTGAATTCTTGACCCCTTTAGTTATAAGGTTAAATGTGTTCTTGGTCATTTCTTTAGGGCCAAAAAGAACGTGACCAATGTTATAAGCCCATCCTTGAGGAGCTTAACCGCTTATTCCCTGTTCGCTGTAAGGAAAGGTAATAATCTCTTTCAACTTATGGTCATATTTCTCCGCCAGTACTGTTAGTTCGTTATACATAAACAAGATTATATGTCATAGTTTGTTATACCGAAACAAGATTATATTTCAGTCCTTTTTGTGGAATAGAAAGTAGTAGTTATTTTGAATGTGTCCTTTGATCTTGTGGTATCAATTCTTTAGTGGGTTTGTTGTGTGTTCTCTTTTGGATGATTTAAAGGGTTAACATTCACCTATAAGAACATGGCAGATTTTGGGCTCCACAACATGTATAAGAGGGCAGGAAAAAAGAAGAAAAAGATGTATGACGTCTTTTTCGCCATGGATCGGAATATCCATCATAGAAATTGTCTTTAGACAGTTCTGTAGCAGAAAAAAAGGACCAAAAGTTTACATGAAAGTGGTTATTCAAGCTACAATTTGTAGACATCTACAACTTGATAGGAGAATATTAAGAGGCAAAGGATCAAAACTGTGTATGCTTGAACAAAGTACAAAAAGTCGAAATAGGTTCATATTTCAGAATAATAATTCTTGCTCAATCCTTTTATTTGCTAATATTATTCCATGTCTGTCATGGGATAGACAAATGTGAATAGAAGTGCATCTCTCTTGTGGACCAGTTAAGATGTTTATAACAAGCTTCACAATATCGGTACGATGGTACCATAATCAGTCTGACCTCTTCTTGTAAGTTTCGATATGGGGGTTTTCAGAGGTTTTAGATCATGCTTTCGGGTTATTGTTTTCGAAAAGCCAAAAGATAATAATAGATTATTTAAAAAACTAGAAAAATATTGGATACATTTAGACATAATCTTTATGCATTGTTTGTTGTTTACCATTATTCTTGAATGGAATGATATCCGAGATAGTTTTACTTTTCAGCCACAATAGGTATAGTTATTTATTTTATTTGCTTTTACAAGGTAAAGTATCTCACACTACATAATCTTGAACAGAGTAATATTTAAATGTATTAACGTTTTCTTGATTTTACAAATTAAAGTATCTCACACTATATAATTTTGAATGGAATAATATTTAAATGTATTAACGTTGTTAAATAGTATAAAACTATGACAAATGATAATGGTTAGAGTGTGCGCATACGGAGTTTTATCGATATAGAAGCCTTCTGATCTTTATCACGATCAAATGATTGTGTCAACATTGTTTTTTTGCCACACTTCTCAATTTTAGTTTTTTTTTTGGCTAATTGAGTAGGGAAAGCAAGCCCTACTTTTGGTATTGGCCGGTGTTAGCGCAGGTCATCGGATAAAATGCCAAAACCGATACAATATGGTCCATACGTATGCGTATTAGCCAGGAACCTTGGTTTATAATGCCGATTTATTCTTGGTTGATCAACATGATTCTTGGCAACGGGTACTTCTAGATCGGTTGCTTAGTTGGATCTAGGTACCACTAGACTGAAACCGAAATCAAGGCCAACAATTTCCAAGTATCTAGATTCAGGAATGCACTCTAATATGTTTGTGTCAGGTTGTGGCTTGTGGGGATCCTCTCATGGAGATGGATATTCAACTGATCTACCACCAACATTGGGTATTCTACTAAAAACTTCAAAAATATAACAAAGAAAAATTTAATACCTATACATCAACCTTTTGTTTTGATTGGGTGCACACACAAACACATGGCTCTCTGTGTGTGTGACACACCCACACACACCCACACACACACACCATGATAAGCCATGTTATAGGTGATCCATGATGGTCAAACTCATATGGATGTTTTAAAACATCTACCAATAAAAATTCATGTGTTTGAGCATTTCTAACCCATCCAACACCTTCCATTTTTTTATTGATTAGAAACAATTCATCTTGAAATTGCACGTTACTTGATGCATGGGAGATAAATGTTAAAATACCAATATTGTTGCTTTATAGATGTTTTAAAACATCTAGATGACTTTGAGCAATTTGAATCGTGCATTTAATTGGTTAAGATGCTGCTAAATCGATTCTCTCGGAAAATTTCTTGTGCAAACGACTGTTACTTGTAAAGAACATTGTTTGTTTGATAGGGGGAGTAGGAGTTTAGCATGTTAGAAGAAGCAATCTTTATCTAGGTATTATCTGATTCAAGCTACAATGCTGTAACTGAAGATGGAGATTGTGAAGTAGTTTGGTCAAAGATGAAATACTTGTCAGATTTTGGCTATGTTCTTCCAATGTAAATGCTAAGAGCCCCATTTAAATGGCCAAGAGTTCAGATAATAAGTGAATCGGGTATAAGAGTCACTGAGTCAGCAACACGTGGGATGGATACTGTAGACATTGTTTGGCATATGAGTTGGGTGGAATTGATGGGTTAGGGCTCTAGGCCTAACAAATAATCGACATTGACAGAAAAAGAGATTGATGTGAAGACAATGTAAACTATTCAAGCTATGTTTGAAGTTTAGAGATCGGGAAGTGCTTTGTGACCGCATGAGTCTTAAGTTGAAAGAAGAATTCTATAAGGCAACTATAAGACCAATTATGGATTAGTGTTGGACAATTAAGAAACAATGTATCCAGAAATGAGTACGAAAAGATTGATGACACATTCAGTTTTTCAAATAAAGAATCAAGTTATCGTAACAAATAGTAACTAGAAGGTGATGTCGTTGTTACATACTTCAGAAGTTTTCCATTACTTGTACAGTTATGGCACTGAAGAACATGCCATTCCACTTTTTTATCATGTCAGCTGCTGGGAAATAATAATCCCTTTTATCCACCTATTGACTTTCAGGGAGAGGATATAGTACACATTTACTCTATACAAGAAGAAATTTCTTTTTCGACGTTTTCTGTGACTGTATGCTACATGATCCCAGTAATATAGTGTGATACATAGATTCTTAGAGCTTATTCTTCCATTTAGTTTGCTATTTCTAATCCTTTTTCCCTTTTATTGAATGCTTTTTCCTCTTTGATATATGCCATTCTATGAAAGATAAATACCATCGATGTTTTTATCTTATTAGCTTTAAAGAGTCAACTGTAATTGTTATTTAATTGTTCTTATATATCTTTTTGGTCTCAGGCCCCCTTCTTGTTTAGTCCCTGGTGCTGGACTTGGAAGATTGGCTCTAGAGATCTCTTGTCTTGGTATGCAGATATCGAAAAACCCAATTATTTCCTTTTGTTTACCTTTTGTCATATGCTTTAATTTTCCTTGTCACATCAGGTTTTGAAAGCCAAGGAAACGAGTTTTCATATTACATGATGATCTGCTCAAGTTTCATCCTTAACCAGTAAGTCAAGTCTGATAATATCTTTGCGTAACTTAATGTAATTCCCTAAACCCTCAATGCTTCCCCTTGAAATTGGAACTGCACCCCCATACTGACATTGTAAATGATTGACCTTGTTGAAAAAGGCAAAATGACCATAAAATCGTAAGAATGTCTAAAACGAAACTGAAAATAATTTACAGAAAACAATTGGATCTCTCTTTTCCTCTCTCGAATCACTTGTCTCCATTATCCCTCTTCCCTGGCGACCCTTCACAGCCTCCAACCCCTGGTGCTGCCGACGTGGATCCCTCATCATTCTCTCTCCTCTCTATCTTCTCCCTCTTATTTCTCCCTGTCCATCTACCTCTTTCCCCTACCTCACCCTCCCCTTGCACCACAAGAACAGTGTCTTACTACTTCCACCTCCTAACCTTCCCACCCATCCCTTTCTCTACCTGAGAGATATATGGACCTTTGTCTGTAATTTCCCCCCATAATTTATTGCACCATGCGAAAGGTATATTCTTTTTTTTTTCTTTTTTAAAACTTCACAGAATAATCTACGGCTGGGTGCAAAAGGTCAATCAACAAACACTTGAAAGGTTCCAATTTCTGTCTGTAGATGTTGAGAGAGGCAATGTACACTATTTTTTATGTTGTTCCCTGCCATCTGTTCATTTGCATAAGATTAGGGTGTCAAATAATGTATACTATTTTTCTGTATTTAGTTTGTTGATGAGTTCTATTATATTTTATCAGCACTCAAGTTGCTGGTGAGTGGACTATTCATCCTTGGATTCATAGCAATTGTAATTCTCTATCAGACGATGACCAACTTCGTCCAGTTTCATTTCCAGACATTCATCCAGCAAGGTATTTGGTATCTATGCTTACATTCATCTATCCCTTAGTCGCATGACACTCAATTATACCAAATTTTCTTTATCGGCTATTTCACTAACAACTGAGGTGTATTAAGCTGTGCATTCTCAGCAAAAACATCCTGTAATTTATATCATTATTTAAATTGATGTTTTTGTGTTGCTAGTATACTTTGCGGAGGTAAATCAAAGTAAATGCCTGCTATTAATAAGAATATGATCTGGATTTTTTACGTACACACCTAATTTGGTGTGTCCTAGTGAATTTTTGTGTCCACGCTGTGTCCAATATGTGTTCAACACAATACGGGTACGTCACTGGTTTTTGGAGTGTCCTTGCTTTCTAGCAAGTAGTTCAATATACGACCAGTGAAGCACATGGGTGCCACGCTTCAACATGGGCACATGGTGTTTGGACAACTCTCCCAAATCTTGACACAAGGATACAACTATATATATTGTTCTTAATATACATATGTTTAACATGTGTTTTTTTACAAGTTCCTTAATCACCACCAAGGAGGTGGTCTAGTGGTAACACTAGTAAAGGGAGGGGAGGAGTGGGCATGGGTTCGAATCCCAGCCCGGGCAAAATAAAAATGGTAAGGATAGGGGGCTTGGTGCTAGTAGCCCAAGGCCTCATCTGAAAAAAAAGGTCCCTTAATCTAGCCTATTTCAATTTTGAATCTCTACATATAATTATTTGCCTGCAAGTCCTCAAATCCTAAAAAAAGTCTACTTATAAGGACATGCATGACTATGCTGACCGAAAATAACCTAACCCATGTATGTAACCAAAGGTGTTAAGTGAAATGCAAACTCTTTGATCAAAACATAACTCATTTCTTCTCTCCCGACTAGTCCTGCTTACTCATATTTTCCATGCAACGTATTGTCGTAGTTTTCATCAAAGATAGGACAACATGCACAACACCTGGCATCATGGTGATAATGGTTGAATTTGGAGATGGAGATAGAGTTGGAGGCAGCACAAGTATGTTCAAATGTTGCAACTTTGGTTGTGACTAGGTGGGGTATCATGACCTCGAGGTGGTTCGGTTTGTGGTGGTGAATATTGGGATCATGAGCTTGAAAAAGAGTGAGTTATGGGAGCTGAGTTTAGCAGGAAGAACAAATGAGTTGGGGTAATGGGTAGAGAGTGGGGTTGGGCAGAATGAGTTCATAGCAGTTTGGTTGGGAGATGAATGGTTTGATGAAGGTGGGGTTGGAGGAGATGTGTTTAATGCAGAAGAAATGAGATGGAGATGACGGGTTTGGAGTATTAATAACAAAACTCTGTGTTAAGAAGAAAGCACATTTCAATGCTTACATTTTTTAAACTCTACCTTAAACAAATGATTGGCCAAAAACTCAATTTTTATTTAAACAAATTTAAACTTGTCTTGACCATGTTTTGAATGTTTTTTCGATAAAATATATTTATCCTAAAACTTAACTTTTAAAAGTAGTTTCTTTTATGTATTTTTTCTTAAATATTTGTAATTACTCCTAAATTTTTCGACCGTATATACAATTCATATGACTGTAATCTTTAAATTAATGTCATGACCTTTCGTGTTTATGTTTTTAAAGACGTTTTGGGAAGTATTTTTGAAGGGTTCATGTATTAAACACAAAAACTTTGTTTGTGTTGTCTGTAATGTCTTATATTTTCATTGTTGATCCCAATCCTGTACAACCGGGTTAGTCGGGTCCGGTTCGTGTAAGATTATTTGTAAACATAGGTAATATACCTTGTTGTTTTTTACAATCTATTGCATGTCATTGTATTTAACAATCAAACATCCTCTGAAACATTTTAACATCATGATATAACAAATAAAAATGTCTTAACAAAGTTAGTTAAGAAATGCTACCATAGGACGAATCCATATGGAGAGTAGTGGGGGGCTCAAATACCCACTTGATTTTCGGAAGAAATAGTTTATAGGCATTTTTCAATTTTTTGTTTAATTTATATATAAATTTGGCCCCTATATATGGGCACTATTGAAGTGCTTAAAAGCCAGAAGCGGGAGCGGGGGAGCGCGAGTACATACATGAGTTTAAAGTTTGGAGCTTGCGTTAATAATTTTTTATGTTAATTAATTATGTTATCAAAATTTATAGATATCTTAATATTTATTATAATCTATAAAGTTGGGTTCCAAGTTACACAAAAATCATTCGTATGGTAATTTTTATCATGTCAAGGTAAGTTATCATTAATTTCTTGTTACTTTGATGAACGTGTATTAAAAATTTTCCAACTTCTTTTCCAAAATTTATGTTCTCTTTTGGAATTTTTGTCCTGTCATGGAAAGCGCTACTGTCGCTGAAAAACGAGCTCCTAAGTCGCTTCCAAGTAAGAACCGCCGAATCATGGTTCTTACTGATATTCGCTCGCCTCCTAGGAGGTTCTGGGTTCTAAGTTGAAGTATAGCTTAGTTGGTTAATTACTTAAGAGTTAAAAGAGTGAGTTTTGAAGGTTTTGAGTTCGAGTCCTCTTATATATATTTGAAATGGATTTTTGTTTTCTAAGCCCTCACTAACTCTTTCCCCAATCACTAACTTTCTCAATCCGCCATTGCATCCACCTACTAATTTCCAAATACGTTATAAGTATGCATCAACAAATTACGTCAAAACATTAAAGTTTATTAAGAACAAAATCCCAATAGTTAACTTCCAACTAACATCCAAAAGCTAAATTTTATTTAGAAATGCATCCCAACACCAAGGTTAACTTCCAACAAACATCCAAAAAAGCATCAACAAATACATCCGAGTGATACATTCTAGGCTCTCAAGTTCGGGTTGGGTCCGAGCCAGGTAGTACCCATTTCGGATCCATGCAACTTGGGTCAAGGTTGGTCACAATAATAAGTTGGAATGGACCTGACTTGGTAATGTACATGGGTTCAATTATTTACCCAAATTCCTGCCCACTTGACTCGGGTTTGGGCCTGGTTCGGATAATTTTTGGGTCAGGTCTAGGTTTCGGATAGAAATAGCAACCCTTGTGGAGAGTTGCATTAGGTAGCCAATAACAAGCATAAATTTTTATCATCTCTTTGAAATGAATCCTTACAAAATATATGTATAGGTGTTCCTCACTAGTGTCACGTAGCATCGGTCCTATCCGGCGTAATGAAAGTGAGCAAAATGTGGATTGCTAGATTGCCAACGTGAAATGACGCATTGCACTTATACAATCCCCGTGCAACCTTATTCGAGCAAGGGTAGACTAGGACACTTCTCTAGAAGCAACGTCTATAAAGCAACGAGGTAAGGAATTAGTACACGAGATTATAATTATGGTAGTTATTTGGAACACAGCGTGAGTGGATACATCGATTAGGAGGAAGACTAATGTATTTCTTAAAAAAAAAGTATTTAAACTTTGGTATACATGTCGAAGGAAAGATATAGATGTGGTAGGCATACTTGTGGGTAAAACATTAAGAGTGCATTGTAGAGGTAAATAATAAGATTTTTAATAAAGTTTATATTAGGGATAATGTTATTTGATGTTTCTAGTGCAGTGTTCTAAATTGCGTCCTAGGCGGCACCTAGGCGCTAGGTGGCCTTCGGCCGCACCGAAAACCCCCTGGGCGGCAATAGGTGCTCTTAGACGGCTCTAGGCGGATTTGAAAAATCCAAAAAAAAATTCAAAAACTTATCTGCTTCTTCATCGTGTAGGAACGACTGCTGCTGTTGCTGTTGCTGTTGTTGATGCAGAGGCGGAAGAGATGGAGAGGAGAGAGAGATGGAGGTTGGAGAGAGAGATAGAGAGAGAGAGGCTGGAGAGAATGGAGATGGAGGCGGGAGATAATGGAGGTGGGAGATAATGGAGGTAAGAGAGAGAGAGAGAGAGAGAGAGAGAGATATGGTGACTGAGAGTTAGGTTTAGGGCAAGTCAGGGTCAGGTGGTCATGCTCAGGTTCAGAATTTGAACCCATAACCCGCACCCAAAACCAAAAGTTGAAAAATTCTTTAAAATGGAACTTAGCAGGAATTTGAACTCGTCATCGATGGCTAACAGGATTTAAACCCATCCTCCTAGCCATGAGAACACATTAAGTTTTATGTCATTATAATACTTACAAGCTACTTTTTTTCTTCTTTTTTTTCTCCAGCACGTGGAAAAAAAATTCAGTTCGGCCACCTAGGCGCCCCTTTGGCGCACCGAAACCGCCTAGAAAATTTATAACATTGTTCTAGACTAGTGTTTATGGCTTTATGCATCCTATGAAGAACCACATGGAAATCTTAAGATAAAATTTTGCAAACATATGAATACTTTGATTCAAAGGTTACCTTGAAGGGAAAAAATTAAACATAGAGGCGATTTAAATGGTCAGTTGAAAATGAGGTAGAGATTAGATAGTATGCATGGATATTATGAATATGGAAATAGGAAGAAGAGGGCAATAAGATCCTTGAGTTTGCATTGTCGTATGATCTTATAATAGTAAATACTTGTTTTAGAGAGAAAAATTCAGTCACT
This sequence comes from Iris pallida, assembly GCA_029216955.1. Lineage (NCBI taxonomy): Eukaryota > Viridiplantae > Streptophyta > Magnoliopsida > Asparagales > Iridaceae > Iris > Iris pallida. The sequence continues at coordinate 5,427,903 of JANAVB010010794.1, read as the reverse complement.
TCGATAGTCCACCTAATATAACTTAAATATGTTAATTCTCATATTAGGAAGGTAGATAGACTAGCATATAAACATTGTAAAGTTATACAATGATAGAGCTTAATCATAAAACATAGGTTGATGGTATTAGACATTACTATTAGGAAATGGAAGAAGAAGACTAGGATAAATCAGAGAGCGAGAATTAGAGATTGTAGAACTTGAAAGGAGAGAACTTAGTGCTTTTTAAAGAGAAAATTATAAAAGAAAGATGGAGCATAGAAAAAGTACTATGGTACGTGATATAATGTCAAATTGTATGAAGAAGATAGCAAAGTATATTTTAGGAATTTCTAAAGGAAATGGTTGATCTTCCAAAGAGAGTTGGTGGAATGAGAAAGTCCAAAAGGCAATTAGGAAAAAAGATCTACAAAGTGCATAAACATTTAGAGTTGTGAGAGATAAATTAACAAAGAAGGGAGCTAAGAAAGAATTTAGTGAAGCTAAATCTAAGATCTGCGATCATTTATCCAAGGGACTATAAAGTAAAGATGAGAGAAAGATATCTAAAACCTTGCTATGGGTAGGGAACGAGGTGTAGAGACCTAGTAATAATAAATATATCAAGAGTGAAGACCAAAAGACATTAGTAAAAGAAAATGACATTGAGAGGTGGGTGAGTTATTTTAACAAGTAGTTTAATGAGAACGTAGAAAATTTTAATATGGAAACAAATATGTTATTTCACGATACGTCATGTTGCTATTGTCAAATAATAGGACCTTTTGAAGTTTAGTACATTTTGAAAAAAAGTGAAAAAGAGCTGAGTCAAGTCGGAGTTTGGCATGTTTAAGTTTGTTCCTTCAAGGTCAGACTTATCGAGCTCAAGCTTGCAAGACAATATTCAAGCTAAACTCGAGCTCAAGAGCAGCTTAACTCAGGTCGAGCAGTTTGTGAAGTTTGCAAGCTGTTTAAGGTCCTTATGGAACCGGCCATCTATATTTCAAGCACCAACACAACTCAGATTTCTTTCCCAGGAGACCGAGGACTAAATATTTTGTTTGTATGCTATAGGAAGACTTTCTTGTTAATTTTTCTATTTAAGGTTAATTGTTTCTCTTGATAAGTAAACAAAAAAAATAAAAGTTTGAATTGAGCCTAGTCGAGTTAATAGAGTCGAGCCAAACCGAGCGTCAAACTTGTTTGGGAGATCGGAAGCTTACCATGTTCAAGCTTGTTCGTTCAACCAATGAGCTTACTTCTATGTTCAAGCTCATCTCCTTAATGTAGACAAGTCGAGTTTTCATTTTGTCAAAGTCACGAGCTAGACATTTGCATCTCTAGGTATTCCTATTTAGATTTATAAATATTTAGGAAATAGAAGTTTGATATGGTTAACTAATTTATTTAACCAAATTCTAAGGACAATAAAAATATGAGTGACTTGGAGAAGTAATATTATAATACCTATACATAAAAACAATGGAGGTATAGATACAAAGTTAGTATAACTAGGGCTGGGAAATGGTCGAGTCGGGCCCAAATTTGATGGACTCGGACCGGATCCGTTACTTGGCGGGGCGGGACGGGACGGGACGGGTCCAAAAAATATTGAACCGGACCAGACTCGACCCGTTTGAAACGGGTCCGAATCGGGCCGACCCGCGGGTCCAAACGGGTCCAAAAAAAGTTAAAAAAATTCTAGAATAGTAAACATTTACATATGTTTTATTATCTATAAGAAGAAAACAAGTCTAATGTTTTTCCAAATTTCTAGAATTTGTTCACTAAACAATAACATGTTATATTATCTATAGACTATAATAACAAAAAAAACCAAAAATTGATTAAAAAAATACATACCCCTAGAAACGGGTCGGGCCAGAGTTTCGTTTATTTTGAAATAGGACCGGTACCGACCCGTTAATGTCATACGACATGCCCCGTTTAAATTCCAAATTTTAGGAACCGGCTTGTTTGGAGATTTTGCGGTTCAAGCCGGGTCGGAACCGTGGATTCTTGAACCGTATGCCCACCCCTAAGTATAACTATCGAGGAATCAAACTTATGTATCATACCGTGAAACTCTGGGAGAGTAATTGAGCAAAGACTATGAAATCAAACAAGAATTTCGGAGAATCACTTCGATTCAAACAAGAATTTCGGAGAATCACTTCGATTTTATATAAGGCCAGGGATTCTATCGTAGAAGCCATTTACTTACCAAGATGATTACTAGAAAAATTTAGCGGAAAGAAGATCAATCTACATATGTTTTTTAATGATTTACAAAAGGCTTATGATAAACCTAGGTAGATTATTTGCAGTCTTGTCAATGGCACATAGACGTGCACTATTGGTGCGAGGTGCATTGTGGCGAACCGAGGCGCGTCTCACCATGAATTTTAGGTTTTACTTTGTTTTGGTCCAATTTTGAACTTATAACATGCACCCTACTCTAACCCGCTACATCATTAGCACGCTTTAACTTTCTACTTTCAGAATTTCATCTTTATCCTCTTTTATCTCTCGACCGTCTTTCATTTCTTCAACAATTGTTGTTGATCCCTCAATTGCCAACAACTTCCTACCAGCCAAGGGATTCATGTTATTTTTTTAATTTGGAAGTTTTCTTTTTCCTTTTTTTTTCTCTTTTTCATGGTAATCTCCTGTTTTATAACTTTAGTTTAGTTTTTATCGATGATTTTCTTGAATCAATGAAATTCCCTTAGCAAAGTTTAGTTACCTTCCTCAAATGAGCTCTTTTGTTTTGCAACTTATTTCTTGTGAATTATTTTATACTTTTTTTTTCTCTCATAACATCGAACAATTGATCGATAAACTAACATCGATCTTCCTTTACCGCTTGCCATTGTCGAGTTCAGCAGCCCCTTGAATGAGAATTTTTGAAATTTGCAATTTTTCTAAACTGCATATACAATAAAATTATTGATTATGAATTTGCAATTGCTTTTATTTTATTTCTTAGTGTTTTAAAATAAGTAACAAATGTGCGCCTCACTTCAATGGGCATGTGCCACGTCATGCGACATGCACCTTGAACGTTATGTGTACCTTGCGCCTCGTTGTGCGTCTTGCGCTATGACAACACTTATTATTAGGTGAGTTTTGGTGAAGAAATAAATCTCTAGTAGCTATATTAAGATTATAAAAGTTATGAAGTGTGGATTTACAACTACCATAAGGACCATTGGAGGAGATACCACATAATTTTCCATCACCCTTGTTTTATATCAATGATCAACATTAAGTCCTTTCCTTATCTGCGTTAGTTATTGATGAAACTAGATATATTCAAGATGAGTTCCATGGTGTATGTTGTTAACTGATGGTATTTGCGTTAGTCATTGATGAAATTACTAGGTATATTCAAGATGAGTTCCATGGTGTATGTTGTTAACTGATGATATTGTATTAGACTCTAAAATAGAATTGTGGAGGCAAAATATGAAATTTAATGGTTTTAAAATTAGTAGGATGAAAAGAGAGTATACCAAATTTAACTTCAACCAAATGTCAAAGAGACATGAGGAGGGATTGCACCTTGATGAACAAGAAATACCTAAGAGCGATACTTACCGGTATTTAGGATCAATCATTGTGATAGAGAGATTGAGAATCATGTTCATAAAACGAAAATAGTATAGTTGAAATGGAGATGTGCTTGACAATGCTTCGTGCTCGCAATATACGATTGAAGATGAAAGAAAAGTTCTATAAGAAGGTTATATGGCCTGCCATTCCACTATGGATCCTAGTGTTGGGAAATTAAAAACATGTCCATAAAATGATCGTAGTTTAAATGAGAATCCTAAGATGGATGAGTGATTGTATATTGAAAGACATGATAATAAAAGTAGGTATTCGTAGAAGTTGGAGGTGACCAATAGACGAACAGTTATAAAGAGCATATATATATATATATATATATATATATATATATATATATATATATATAAGAGCATAAATATATTTATTCAAATGAGCTGCTAGAAGTAGGCCCAAATAAACATGGATTGAATCGGTAACACACCTTATGATTTTGCTAATGTTACTTTGGACATGGCCTTTAACATAACTAAAGGTAGAAAAGGATTCAAATATTCGACCCAAAAGTTCGAGATAGAGGCTTTGTTTTTGTGCGAGAATCATTTCTTTTGCATTTTATATGTATGTCGTTTTGCTAATTCTGGACGAGAGTTGGGTTGAGAGAAGAATGAGTTTATAGGAGTTGGGTTGGGAGAAAATGAGTTTTAAGGAGATACAAGTTCGGGGAGATGAGGTTTAGTGGAGAAGAAATTGGCTCAAGGGTTCAATAGCTATTAGGAGTGTACTTAAATGACGGTAATGACCGCGAAGTGGTCATAACTCATAAGGTTATTGGAAATTTGAGTTAACAAAATATTCTTTTTTCTCTTAGTCACTATATTCAGATGTCCTCATAGCTAATGTTTTCTATTAATTTGACGTACTTGTAAGCAGATATTAAGATTTAGGGACCTGAGTCAAAATTGACTAGATTTAGGGACTTGTTTAAAAAATAATCCGACATATATTCAAATGTTCTTGAGTTTGTCTGAACATTAAGGATCTTAAAAAATACAAAAACCTGCAACCATATCAATATTTGGCTTATTTGCTCAATATGGACCAAATACTCTCATGAATATTATGCGATTCTTAGAAGTGGACTAGTCAGTCATCTACAGAAGTGTCAGACACAAATACACATTCGAAGTGTTACAACGTCTTTGGGTGCTCATTGCAGCCAGTTGGTAGTATTTTGGCTCTGGGCAGGAGACCTGTGATTTATGTTGCACATGCACAAATATGAGATGACACGGTAAGGACATGGTGACACGGACATGGTGTCTAGGTTGGCGTGTCCAAGTGTATTTTGGAGTATCCGTGGTGTCCGATACGTTTCTGATACACGTCCAACATGACATGGTGCAGATGTTTGGACTGTCCGTGCTTCCTAGCCTGGGAAGTAGTCTCTCTCCCACATGATATTTAGCTAAAAATCTGAGCATACAACTAAACAGGAAAAGGGAAAAAAAAACAAAACCTAAAGAATGACGACCACCTACTTTTATCTGCTTCCATTTGACTTGGATTTTCCATAATCTCGACTGTATTCTTATGATTACTTGAGTCAGTACAAACTTTTCTACAATCCTCTCAACTTTTTTACAAGCCCCCTACTTCCCTTTTTTTTGCTGATTTGGTATAAAGTTTCTAAACTTGATTTCCAATTGAACCAGTCAACACACCTAGAGGAAACTAGGACTTTCCATTCCATGTTAGGTTTTGGTTGCCAATACAACCTAAGTGAGGCTATCAGGTTCTCACCTTAAAAGAATGAGTTGGCCAAACATACTTCACCAGCACTGTACCTCCATAAAATTATGTTTGGAAATGAGCATGCATTTCACCTCCTTTTTCCTTGCCATGCCAGCCTTTTAAAGTTGTCCTCCATATACAGATTATGAATTCGATATTTGCTACCAACAAATGTTGGCATCTACAGCCTCTGTTTGTTACCATTTTATGATAGAGTGGGTTTACTGACTGGGTCATTATTATCATTAGTGGCAGTAAAAATGGCCTAAACTAAATGTCATCTCCACATTGTCGACGTCTCTCTATAAGATGTTGAACCCCTAAAATATTTGCCGGCTGGACGCTGGATCTCCTTATCCAAGTAGAAACTGTAAACTGTACAGAAAAATTTAGAACAGAATATTGAATCGGACGAAGCTTCTATGAGAAACTGCAAAGAGACAAATTTAACTATTCATTGATCAATGTAAGAAATGTGTTCCTAGATTTGATCTCACTCCTTCCAACCCTAAGGTAATCCTACATGATGCAAAAGCTACATTTTCTTGAGACTAGTAATCTTCTATGGTGTTCTAAATCTTCCTCAATATATTGACCAGGCAATCTACACTTTAGAGCTTTGGAACCTCTCGTGATTTTGTTACCTATTGTAATCTCCTAAAAATGTGAGTCATGTGACTCCCTTCTTTACAGCTATCCAACCTATTGTGATTTTGTTACCTTATGTAATCTCCTAAAATGTGAGTCATGTGACTTCCTTTGCCTCATGGGACACAGTCAATCATAACTTCTGCAACACTTACCAAGCTCTGTCCGTTGGGTCTTGATAGGGGAGACCACAGAGGTTCTTTATCTCGATGGAGAGAGTGATCCATGCAGATTTCTTATTGAAAACCACAGATAAATCTCCAGAGCTTTAGGGCCAGCGTCAACTAATAATAAGAAGTGAGAATTTCTGAATGCTATTGATTGTTTGCTGCACCATGCAAAAGCATCCATTGGAAATTAATGTATTACATGATGTGCCCTTGAAGGTGCATTTTTATCAAGTTCGTAAAAGTGTAGCGTATTCCTCTAGCTGCAATCACCATTGACAAAGCTATATATTTAACTCTGTCCACTTGGAATCTCAATACCATGAATGTACTTGATGTAGAATGAAATGATTCTATATATTTGATGGAAACCAAGTGTCTTCATTAGTGGAATATCAATTACCTTTGCACAATAGACTTGGGAATTTTGAGCAATCTAAAGAAGGACAACCATTGCAACATTGATTCAAACCTTTCAGATGGCACTGACAGCAGTTGCCCTTGCACAACTTATGGGGGATATAAAATACATTTGATCATACTCAAAAAGTGTAAGAGAGAGATCAACAATAACATTTGTATACATGTCCTGAATGTATCACGCATAAGCTTTCTTGCTACTAATTCTAACAAAATGCTAGCAGATAATATGGTTGCATCCTTTATCAATTCTATTATTTCTTGCGGCACCTTTTTGGATTAGTCATCCTAACTGCAATCAGTAGGTTGACCTATTTGCTTAGCTCTTTATTTTGTTTCATACTTATATTATATATGTATGTATGCTATACTTCTTTAATTTATTCATTTTTCTGTTGCCTTATATTTCAAACAGCACAGGAATTACTGAAGGGTTCTCTATGTGTGGTGGCGACTTTGTTGAGGTCTATAATGATGTAAATCAAGAAGGTATACTCCAATCAAAACATTTATAGAACATGTACAATGAACAATTGAGCGTTACGCAGATGAAAAGAGTAAAAGGTAGTAATATAATATTGCATTTTATGAGGTCATCTTGGTTCCTAAGAATCACTGTTCTGAATAAGCTCCACAAACTAGGAAGCTCTTGTGTGTTTGCTGACAAACTAATAAGGGTATATTAACCATTGTAAAAGCTACTTACTGTAATTACTAGTTTACCATATGATATGTAGAACATAGGGGAAGAACCGAGGCACGCCTTTGACTACCATGTTTTAAACTTCCACTATAATTTTAATATCTATGCTATCACACAATCAGCGGTATATATTGTCATTTTATGATTCACATCCACATTGTGTGGCCTTAGAGCCTGCTTGGCGCCATTTTCTTCCAGAAGAGGTGATATCATTGTCTAATTCTCCCCTTTCTCTGTACCAATTGCTTCTCTCTTTTGCTCCCCCTCCCTGTTTCCTCATTTGCAATAGGTTCCTTTAGAGCTTCCCAAAGAGCTTTTCAGCTCTGTGATGTTTGCTTTTCAGTCTTGAGCAAATATTCTTTGGAAGTTACATTTATACGGATATGACAATGTACTACTACTTGTTTAGAACTCTTGTATAACATTGTACCTCTCATTTTCGTTGCAGCCTCTTGGGATGTGGTGGTGACTTGCTTCTTCCTGGATACGGCACACAACATTGTGGAGTACATTGAAATTATATCGAAAATCGTTAAAGATGGAGGAGTAAGATGTCAAAAGACTCGTACTTTTATCTTAAAATATTAAGTGCTACTTTTGGTATTATGCTTCAGTGTCATTCCATCACAAGTTAAAAGTTGAGAGACTAATTTTTATGCAGGCTCTCTATAAGTATGTCTCTTTATCATTTGATAAACTCTTCCCCAACTTGTTAAATTGCTAGGTCTGGATAAACTTGGGTCCCCTGCTATATCATTTTGCAGACACATATGGGCCTGATGATGTAAGTATACTCTGTTGATACCTATTCCTACATTATCAGATTTTCTTTTAATACAAGTTCTATCCTATTTCCAGGATATGTCTGTTGAGATCAGTTTGGAAGATTTGAAAAAGATTGCATTCCATTATGGATTTGAATTGGAGGTAGCTTTGATTTCATTCCAGTCCTTGAATTTTGAAATAGTTTAGTTTTTCATTGGTTCTGTGACCTTGGTTTTTATCCTGAATCTATCTATAGATGGAGAAAATAGTCGAGACAACTTACACTGCAAATCCTCGATCGATGATGCAAGTAAGCTCAATTATCAATTCTCAATACTTGTGCCTTTTTGTGCGAAGTATAAGCTTACTTTTTTTTTCTTCTTCTTGGAGTTGGTAGCTAGTCCGCTTTAAACTGTATGCATGTAGTTCTGCCGCATAACCTGCTTAATATTTTCCCTAGAGAAATAGTCTGATGTCCTGGCGCATCATGTTTTAGTCATTTTTCTACATACAGTTCATATTTTGTTCATCCAACTATAGATTGTGCAACTAACAAATATATTCTATGGGTGATAGGACCAATGGAAAATGAGAATAGCTTCATGCTTGGTATAGACTTTGTAAGTTGATTGCTGACATTCCTGTGAACTCTTCCTTTGCAGAATCGCTACTTTGCCGCTTTTTGGACAATGAGGAAGAAGCCGAAGTCATAAATTTCTTGCAAATGCGAGATACAAGTGTCCTGATATAATTTCTTTGGATGAGACGGAAGGACAGGAGTTGGTTGAGGAGGGAGTTTGATAAAGTTTACAGTGTTCTGTAGTTTTATTTCAGTTTAGACAGTAATTAATTTTATGATAAAGTTTATAGTGTTGAGTAGGCCTGCCATTAGTAGCCACTGCTCGACAGATTGGAATTGATCCTCCCATGCTTCAGACAATAGTTGTATGCATTTGGACTGCTGCATTTGAAGGATGTCGCATAATCCTTGAGGAATCATAGTATTGAGAAGTTTTCTGGAGCAAAGAAAAAAAAATATTGACATTTTTCCCCCTTTGGATATACAAATCATTACTATTATCATGCTATCTTAGTATCTATAAGATATCTTCATGAAAAATTAAAGGCCTCGTTTGGTACACTGTAATGTAATTGTAATTGTAATTGTAATTGTAATGTAATCAAATGAAAATCGTAATCGCAATGTAATTAAATGATTATTTTTTTATTTGATTATATTGCGATTATGATTACATCACAGTGAACCAAACGGGGTCTAAAACTCGTACAGAACCCACATAATTCTTTGTTTGTGGAACCACTGTAAACACTGTCATATACAAGTGGTCACAGTTCCATTTTATTGACTAGAAATTCCTGTGCCTCGGCACTTACTTGAAAAATGGATAGTGCCTCGGGCACCTTGATAAATTGGTTTTTAAATTGCTTGTCATTTTTATTTAATAATAATATTTTTAAAATTATTGATTTATTGTGAACTTTTTAGGATAACATGTACATTTGTTAGAAAAGACTTTTCCGTTTTAACCATGAACTATATGTTCTGTTGGAAATATTTCTTTATCCTCGTCTTTTATCACTAAGGACAATCTTGTTATATACATGTTTTATAAGCAGTCCATATCAACAGAGATAAGTCCCACTTTTCTATATACCATCCCTAAACCTTAGGGGTGCAACTTGGGCGGGCTAAACCCGAGCCCGATCGGGTAAACCCGTTAATGGGTTGGGTTAGGGTTGAAGATACTCGGATTCGGGCTCGAGTTTGGGTTCAAATATTTGAACCCGAACATAAATTGGGTTGGGCTCAGGTTCATATGCCGGGTTACCCGAAGAACCCGAAACCCGACTTATATATATATATATATATATATAGTCATATTTCTTAAATAAAAAAGTTTAAATCCTAAACTTTTCACCCAAACTCTTCAACTCCTTATCCTAAATCTTATTTCGGTTTGTATTTTGTAACGATCAAGACTTGATTGCTATTAAATTATGTGTTTAATATTACTTTTGTTTAAATTTGTTTCAGTTAGTTTATTAGAGCCTGATAAATCCGATGGACCCGACCCAACCCGATCCTCCGGACTTAGTCTTGGGCTTCACATGTTGAACCCGAGGTCGGGCCGGGCTTGGACTCGGACTAGGCTTATGATTCATCGGGTTGGGCTTGGGTTGACCTCAAGCCCGACCCAACCCGCCCGAGTTGCACCCCTACTAAACCTGCATTTGACTTTTTTTTTTTCCCTTAAAAAATGTGACAATTTTGGTATATAGAACTGAAATAGGATTTCTATATCTTAGTTATGGAAGATCTTTACTGGATCTTCTCTATCTAAAAACATCTAGAACAGTTTCTAGAGTAGGTGTTATAAACTAGTTTTCTAGATATACAATTCCTGGGTTTAATTTGGTTACTTTAATCTGAAAAATAGTTTTAAGAAACAAAAGTTAAAAATTATGTTTGGTAAAAAAAAATAGCAAATAATTATATTAATAAATTTTTATGTCAGGTGTCACAAATTTTCTAAATCTCTGTGCCTTGTGTTACAATATATTTCTTTACTGTATCTGACAAGTCTACTGACTTCGTGTCCTAGTCGACGTTGCAGTCCAAAACCTATATCCGCGGCGGCACCAGATGACGTTGTCGGCCTAGGACCATTGTTGCCGACAAGCGCCTCATGGAGGATCTTTCAGAATATCTCCATCCCGGTGATGGTGGTGTTGTGGGTCTTACTGAGGTCGACGAGCTCGACGATCTCCTCGACCTTGACGGTGCCCCTATCGATCCCCCTGACAATGGTGGTGTAATTGTCGACGATGTCCATAGTCCCAGACCTCGAGCTTGACGAGCTGGAGAAGGCCCTCAGGGGGTGACGAGGTCGGGGACAACGAGAGTTAATTCGACTGCTGGGTCTGCTGACGATGACGAGGAAGAGGCCGTGCTGCCATTGACGAGGAGATGGACTTCTCCACCTATCTCGGACTCGGAGCCTTCGGACTTCTCCACCTATCTCGGACACGCTGGTCGACGAAGACGACGGCGAGGAGGGATTCGAGCTCGTCAGTCGATGAAGGCTACGACGAAGAGGGACGGATAGGGAGCCGCTCAAGCTCGGCTGTAGTGTCCCGCTCCTCGCGGTCCACTATGTAATACCCACGGCTTGCTAACTCAGTCTTGAACTGAGTATTTGGGAAAACCTTTGCCGGTATCGATTGATCACGGATGAAATGCAATGAACCTTTCCAACTAATGGATTGACTTCTATTGAAATGAATCCAAGAGCTTTTGTTGGATGTTTTCTTTCGCTGCTTGGTTTTGATGAATGTGTTTTCGTGTTGGTTTCGATGATTGGTTTTCATTGTTCACTTTTATCGCATTTTGCATTCATTCCAAACCTTGAGAGAAAGAGACCGAAGTATGCTAATCAAATGTTGGTGCCAATGTAGGACGCGTGAACGGTGCGTGAACGACGCGTGAAGTCCCTCCTTGTCTCGAACAAGATTTCATTTATGTGAGTTGCTTTGACCGGACTAACATTTATCTCCACGCCCTAAGAAAATGATCTTTAGTCCACTCTTTTGTTGCGTCCCTCTGATCAACGATACCACAATAACAAAAGGTAAGAGAAGATAAATGAATTGAATCAAATGCTTGATCATGTGCTGCTAAACATCTGTTTCATGTGAATGATCATCTGCTCTGTTGCTAGTATGCTTTAAAAATGTAGACATGTACAGACGGACTTGTACACGTTGAGATGAATAAGAGAAAAGACACGAAACGAACGTGTCATACATCTGTGCATAAATCTGAATCTATTTTATCTGATAGAACTGCTAGAGTAGGCATTGGTCTCGGACAACTTGTGCAAAAGGTAAAATTTATCTCTCGGGTGAATTCTTGGGGCTCCTCGAACCACTCGGCCTAGGAGAGATTAAGAGCCCCATAGAAAAAATGGGTGTCGGTAAGCTGAACCAAAGAATCACAACGGCTAATCATGGGAATACCCATGGACCATCATGTAGATAGGCCACATGTATGATCTGAATTCTGAACTTCAATATCTGCAGAATGAAACATAAGCTATTCGTTATGCAAATTATGTTATCCATGTCTCGTGCAGGGATGACTGTCGGCAATGGATAAGATTTATTATGCAAGTATTTTTTACTGCTATGTTTCTTATGAATTGTTAAAAAGAACCTAGAAAGAAAGATCACATAATAATTGTATTCTAGCTTCACTGTCTACTTAGTACAGATTTATGTGAGTTCGGCCAAAAGCCGCTTGCTAGTACATGATGTGTACTGACCCATGTTGTGGGCACTATTTCAGATAGCAGGGAGACAAGGGGATTTCAGCTGAGGCACTAAAGCTCGTCCAATCTAGTAGAGCTTGTGGATTGCCTTGAAGCTACTTTTCATTTCCAGTCAAGTTGCAAGTTTTTCTTTGAAGGTGTCATTTCCTTTTCGTCTATGTAATAAAGGGATATGATATATGGACATTGTGGCTATTTTGAAAGGAGTTTCAAAGAGAGATATGTAAGCAATACTATGACATTTTGAGCCGCAAGCTTTGTACTTTGTAATCCTATCAAGTTATAAATAAAAGAAGCATTTTCATTTCAAATCTGTGTCCAATATTTGATTTTCTGCAATTAAATATGCTGTGTGCATGTGTTTGTCTTGTCTACTTGTATTGTGCAGGTACTGGCCTTGTGCAATCGCAACTTAGACTTGCACGACATCATGTCTTAGCGAGGACGAACGATCCCGCAGGGATCAAAGCGAGGACGAAAGACCCTAGCGGAATCGGGACGTGACATCGGTGGTCAACGAAGGTTGCAGCGACGACGAGGGAGAAGGAGACAAAAACGAGGAGATTTTTTCTCTTTTGGGAGAGAAACATGGGAGTCTGCACTGATTAGAGAGAGAGGAAGAGAGAATATTTTAGAAAAGTGTTTTTTTTTCTTTTGGGAAAACCGAGTTTAAACGTGTTTTTTTTGGAGATTTTTTTATTTTTATTTTTTTGGAAAAAGTTGCAGCCAAACACTCTCTGAATATTGTAGAAAGGGGAAATTTATGAAATGCCCAAAAATTGCAAAAGTTTTATGTAAAATCCACCGCAAAATAACATTTCATCGCGTGCCCAGAATTATCGATTAATATATAAAAGCGGGTTCCGAATGACCTTTTTGCCCTTCCTTTTAATTTATTACAAAAAAACCCGAACCCTGCTATTCAAAAACAAAAAGCAAAAAAACGTTTCGTACTCTCTTTTCTTCGATAAGCCGATCAGTTTCTCCTCCAAAATCTAGGGTTTCTCCTCCAAAAATCTTCAAACGTTCCTCTCATTCGAGATATTCGCACAATGTCGTCACCATCGAAAACATTATCAAATCAAGAAGAAGATTATCCAAAAGGGAGTGACGGAGAATCATCATCAAATCCAAAAAAGAATGACGGAGGATCAAAGAAACTGATAACTAAAAAACTTGCATATAAGAAGAATAAGCCTGCTACACAAAAAGAAGGTATAACTTTAACTTATTTTCATGATTCTGTATAAAACACGGAGAATGGCATTCTCCGTGTTAAATTCCACTAAGAATGGTCTTGATCATTCTCCGTTTAAAACAAAGAGAATGACCATTCCCAGTGTAATTTAAAACGGAGAATGACATTCTCCCTGTAAATTAACACGGATAATGACATTCTCCGTGTAATTTAAAACGGAGAATGACATTCTCCCTGTAAATTAACACGGATAATGATATTCTCCGTGTAATTTAAAACGGAGAATGACATTCTCCGTGTTAATTTACACGGATAATGTCATTCTCCGTGTAATTTAACACGGAGAATGACATTCTGTGTGTTAATTTACACGGAGAATGTCATTCTCCGTTTTAAATTACACGGAGAATGTCATTCTCCGTTTTAAATCGACACGGAGAATGTGCTCCTTGTAAATTTAACTGGCCATTCTCCGTGTAATTTAAAACGGAGAATGTCATTCTCCGTGTCACTTAACACGGATAATGTCATTCTCCGTGTAAATTAACACACAGAATGACCATTCTTCGTATAATTTAAAACATAGAATGGTCATTCTCCGTGTAAATTTACACGGGGAATGACCATTCCCAGTGTAAATTAAAACAAAAATGTTGTTCTCTGTTTTAAATTACACGGAGAATGTCATTCTCCGTTTTAAATCGACACGGAGAATGTCATTCTTCCTATAAATTTAACACACATAATGTCATTCTCCGTGTAAATTAATACGGAGAATGGCATTCTCCGTTTGAATTAACACGGAGAACGTCATTTTCCGTTTTAAATTACACGGAGAATATCATTCTCTGTTTTAAGTTACATGGAGAATGTCATTCTCCGTGTAAAGACATGGAGAATGGTCTTTCCCAATGTTACTTAACACGAAGAATATCTTTCTCTAGTGTTATACGCATGTGAATGGTCATTCTCCGTGTCAGCTAAAACGGAGAATGGACATTCCCAGTGTAATTTAAACGGAGAATGACATTCTCCGTTTGAATTAACACGGAGAATGTCATTCTCTGTTTAATTTTAAACGGAGAATGTCATTCTCCGTTTAAAAGTAAATGGAGAATGACCATTTTTCTTCTTATATCAATGGATAACAGTTAACAGAAATCTAATTTATTGTTTATGTTTTGTTTTTGTTTTTTTTGTTTTGTAGCAAAAAGTACTGTCAGGAATAAGGATTCTAGACTTTTTCGTGCTACTTTCAAAACAACGCTAGATCTTATGGAGGTTGTCACTGTAAATGGTGGCCGTTTACCCGTGCCAGTTATTGAATCTTTGAAGAATACCAGTTTCTGGAATTTAATCGAGGTATTCTACAAAAGCAGAGTTGAGATAAAAGAATTAGCGAAGGCAACAGAAGGTCTTGAGAACTTGATAGGAACCTACAGGGAAGACAAAGATGGTGTGGATTACTTTCAGTTGAGCAACACTGTCCGAATCATGCCAAGCGTCGATGATGTGGCAACCATATTCGGTCTACCGCTTAGGAAAGAAAGCGAGACTGATTTTAATTGCAAAAAATTGATAATGGAGATACAGAAACAGCCACCACCACCCGGATCTTATAGCCTGTGTATAACGCATTTTACAAGGTTGCTGGCTAATTCCAAGGACGCACAAGCAAAAGTCAGTAACCAGGAAGTGAAAGATAAGTTCTTCCAATTTTTAGAGCGGCTTCGTAGCAGAGATAAGACTGCTAATCCAGATGATTTGGCCAAGCTGTTGATCTTCCACTTGTGCCAAACTGTATTCTTCATAAAATCTGGCGGTTCAAGTTTGTCGTACAAATTCTTCGCCTTGGTGGACAGCATAGAAGTTATCAACAGTATATGCTGGCCAAGGTTAATATTGGAATATGTCATGGATAGCATAAAGAGGAGTACAAGTGAATGTACGGGAGGGGGATTACTCCGATGTTTACTCCAAAATGGAAGGTTGCACAATATACTTCCTATATTGGTTTGCAGAACATACTACCCTTGTGGAAAGAAAGTTTGACCCAATTTCAGATTATCCAAGATTTTTCACATGGGATGGGTACATAATCTCAACCTTCCTCAAGACCGAATACCCCCTGGAAATCAATTCTCCGTACATATTCGAAAACTTGGTCATATCTGTTGGGCAAGAAGGAGGACACATAGAAGGTGAGAAACCTCTACAAGAAGAAGTTCCACAAGAGGGAAGGGGAGAGACAGGGGAAGAAGGGATACTTGGGGCTGAGGTTGCTGCCGAACAAGTCAAAATCAACGACACGATGTGTGGCTTGGCACAGGAATTGGAGGAATTGAGAAGGCAGAATTCTGATATTCTGGCACAGAACGAGAAGCTCCTTGAAAAGATTAAAGAGCTAGAGGCACAACTCCGTGCAGTCAACGCTGATATGGAGAGCTCGGCGCATGAATTGGAGGAAATCAAAAGACAAAATTCTGATATGCTTGTACAGAACTGTGGACTCACGGAAAAGATTAAAGAGCTAAACGCACAAGAAGCTCATCAACGTGCAATCAACAACACGATGGAGGGTTCAGTGAAGCAATTGGAACATTTGAGATCACAGAACCTTGAACTTTTTGCTGATAATTCACAGCTCAACGACAGAGTTAAAGAGCTAAAGGCACAAGGTAAAATCTTTTCTTTTTTAAATTTGTGATAATTCTCCATGTTTTATTGCAGTAAAATGACCATTCTCCGTATGTTATGTTGCAGGAGAATTGTCATTCTCCGTGATATAGTTACGGAGAATGGTCACCCCCATGTGTTTTAATACTGGGATTGTCTATTCTCCATTTTAACTTACACGGAGAATGGACATTCTCCGTATTAGAAACACACAGAATGTCATTCTCCGTTTTAACTTATACGGAGAATGTCATTCTCCTTGTTACATGTAGGAGAATGACAATTCTCCGTGTTTAATTACACGGAGAATTTATATTCTCCATGTTAGATTAAACGAGAATGGTCAATCCCATTGTCACATGGAAAAGACCATTCTCCGTGTTAATTAATACGGAGAATGACATTCTCCGTGTTAAATAACACGGAGAATAGTCTTTTCCATTGTTAAAACTGAGAATGATCTTAAATTTTCTATTTTTTTCATTGACATCGTACCTTTCATTGATGTTTATTTTATAACAGTACAAATAACAGAGCACTTGAGACAAGCAAATAAAAAGCTCGCTGATGAGAAAATAGAGCTTCAAGAAAAGGTTGAATTATTGAATAAAGAAGCGATTGAAAAGGATGCGGCACAAGGTAAAATCTTCTCTTTTTAAAATTTGTGATTTGTATTTCTCCATGTTTTATTGCAGTAAAATGGCCATTCTCCGTTTTATGTTGCAGGAGATTGTCCATTCTCCGTTTTAACTTACACGGAGAATGTCATTCTCCTTGTTACATGTAGGAGAATGATAATTCTTCGTGTTTAATTACACGGAGAATTTATATTCTCCGTGTTAGATTAAACGGAGAATGGTAAATCCTATTGTCACATGGGCATGATCATTCTCCGTATTAATTACGCATGAGATTATACATTCTCCATATTAATTAACACGGAGAATGACATTCTCCGTGTTAATTAATACGGAGAATGACATTCTCCGTGTTAATTAACAAGGAGAATGGTCTTTTCCATTTTTAAAACTGAGAATGATCTTTACTTTTTCTATTTTTTCATTGACATCGTACCTTTCATTGATGTTTGTTTTATATCTGTGTAAATAACAGAGCAGCTGAGACAAGCAAATAAAAGGCTTGCTAATGAGAAAAACAAGCTTCAAGGGGTAGTTGAATTGTTGAGTATAGAAGCGATTGAAAAGGATAAAAAAATCACAAATCTTGGAGCCATAATTGATGCATTGCAGCTTACAGAGCCTCAACAAGTTCCTCAACAATAATCTGATGAACCATCAGCTGTACCCAAAAGAGGATTAGGAAGGGGGGAAAGAGGAGGATAAAACCATCAACTATAATAACTATTGATGATTTTACTCCCTTGGGGAGGAAAACAACAAAAATGCAGAAGATTAATGACGATTCGAAGCCAAAACCTCAGCCCAAACCCAGAGCCAAAAAAATAATAAGAAGGATGATTAAATATCCAAAGAAGATGCCAGAATTGCAGAACTAATAAAGGACGACAAAATACTCATAGAATATGAGGACCTCAGACTTTGGAATGAGACAGATAAAGAGCTGCAGTAGCTTTACAAGGACCTCGTATTCCAAAACAAGATGACTCTACGGTATGTATTCTTCTATATTCCTTTCGTCTTTTTTCACAATTATTTCTGTCAATTTCTATTGATTTAATCTAATTGAACTAAATTTATGTGTAGTAATCTTGTATATTATTCTGCTGAAGGTAAAAATGAAGTTGGAGTTATCCTGACAGCAATAGACATGCAAGACATATTCAACAATCAAGACATGGAGGCTGGTTTTACTCAACATACTAATAAGCAAGATGAAACAAAATAAAAAAAAGCAAGAAGTGAACCACAATCAAGTTCACAAGAGGTGCAAAATAAGTGGTCTGTATTTATGATGCCCCACACATTGGTAAGAATCAAAACTGAAACATCCCTCATATTCATATGTACACCGATGAAACTAACTAATGATATTCTGTCTTTGTTTTTGGGAAACAGTCCATCGTTCGCCAAGCTCATAAAAAAGATGTAAAAGACGGTGCCATTCAAACTTTCAAAACAGATGTCGAAGGCCTAATCATGGGTTTACAGGACGACATAGAGTGGCTATTCATGCCACTCTTTAATGAAGCAAAAAGACACTATACGCTCCTGACATTCAACTTCAGCTCGTACGAGTGGGCACACTACAACTCCTTGGTGCAAAATACGTACGAATCGGGCAAGGCAGATGCAGAATTCTTGAGGGAGTTCTTGGAGCCTATCATAAGGAGAAAAATTGAGATGATGAGGAAAAAATACAAGACGACGATGGAGTATGAAAGCACATATACGAAATTTTGTTTAAACTGTCCACAACAAAAGGACCCAACTGCCTCTTGTACACGACATATTTTATGAAGTGCTTAATGATTAATCCCTTCACAATACCAACAAGAGGAAATGACGATGAAACTCACAATAAGATTACAAAAGTTAGGTTGGCATGGCTTAAGAGGTTGCTTAAAAGTCCAAATGCAGATCGTGAACACATTATGAAAATGACACAAACCTAAGAACTTTATATTACATTGTTCTGTATATATGAAAATGCAGTTATATTCTTCTGTGTCTGCGTCTTTTGTTACATCTGCTCTGTCTTATATTACATTGTTCTGTATATATAAAAATGTAGTTATATTCTTATGTGTCTGTCTTTTTGTTACATTTGCTGTCTTGTATTACAATGTTATATATATATATATATTTTTATATATATTACAATGTTATATATTACAATGTTATATATATTACAATGTTATATATATATATATATATATATATATATATATATATATATATATATATATGTATATATATATATATATATATATTATATACAAAATATATATATATATATATATATATATATATATATATATATATATATATATATATATATATATATATATATTCTTTGAATGACCATTCTGTGTCAAGTTCACAATGAGGAATGACCATTCTGTGCCAATCTCCATGTTAATAACACGGAGAATGGCATTCTCCGTGTTAAATTACAGGGAGAATGGCCGTTCTCCGTGTTATTGAATACGGAGAATGTCCGTTCTCCGTATTAAATAACATGGAGAATGTTCTTTGTCCGTGTACTTTAGAACGGAGAATGGCCATTCTCTGTTGTACTTATAGGAGAATGAATATTCTCCATGCTAAATAACACGGAGAATGGTCATTCCAGTTTTAAAACGCATGAGGATGACCATTCTCCGTTTCATTTAACATGGAGAATGCCATTCTCCGTCTTAAGTAACACGGAGAATGACCATTCTTCATGTTAACACGCATGAGGATGGCAATTCTCCGTTTAAATAACACGGACAATGCCATTATCCGTGTTAAGTATGACGGAGAATGCCATTCTCCGTGTTAAGTAACACGGAGAATGGTCATTTTAGTTTTAAAACGCATGAGGATGGACATTCTTCGTGTTATTTAACACGGAGAATGTTATTCTCCATATCATATAATACGAAGAATGACCATTCTCTATGTTAAAACGCATGAGGATGGCAATTCTCCGTTTAAATAACACGGACAATGCCATTCTCCGTGTTAAGTAAGACGGACAATGCCATTCTCCGTGTTAAGTAACACGAAGAATGGTCATTTTAGTTTTAAAACGCATGAGGATGGTCATTCTCTGTGTTATTTAACACGGAGAATGTCATTCTCCGTATCATATAATACGAAGAATGGTCATTCCACGCAGGATAGAACATTATCCGTTTTAAATTACACGCAACGGACCTATTAAATGAGGAGTTTGCGGCATTTAATCCACCTGTAATAACTCTTAAATGCCACCTTTTTTGGGGGAGAAGTTGAGTAGTTTGCGGCATGGCATCCACCTCTAACGAACCTATTAAATGAGATTCATTATGCTGACTATTAGGTTCATCTGTATTTATTGGACAGTATGTCCTATATAAAGGGCTTTCTTGAGGAGCAAACTCCACCATCTTTATAGCATTCCCATTATGTACGACCCTAACTTAGTTTTGAGAGGAGAATAGCCTGGCATCAGTTGGCTGTTGGCTGTAGATCTCTTCGTTCAAAGTAGTTATGTCCTTGTAGAAGAACACGTAGTAGTAAATCTCGAGATGAATTGGAACACCTTGTTCGTACCTGAACAATATCTTGGCAGTCCTCGTGCTTTGTCAAAAAGTTAGGGTGTCATGCTATGCCCTTCTCAGAAATAGTCTAGCATTCCGTTATGCCGGAAGAGCCACATGTTGTGCTCTGTCCTGCTCATTCGGACATTCGGGATTGCGCATACAAGAAAGGATGAATACGCTTCGATGGAGATCAATCTTCCAGTATGTGCACCAAGAAGAATAAGGGTTGCACTTCTGTGAAGATAAACCTCTTGTATACTTCTTTAGGCCTTTCTGAATTTGTAATAGATGCTTTTTTTAAGAACAATATGAGTCTTTGTAATAGATCCTTTGTAGAAGAACAGTATGAGTCGTTCTGAATCTGTAATAGATCCTTTGAACACATATTAATAAAAGAACTTCTTTCTATAACTTTTGTTTGAATTTTATTTTTCTGTCTGTATATTTTGTAACATCTGCGGTGTCTTCTATAATAAAATCACAGAGAATATGGCATTCACAATGTTAATACACTTGAGAATGTTCATTCTCCGTGTTAAATTATACGGAGAATGTTCATTCTCCGTGTTAATCTAACACGGAGAATGACATTTTCTGTTTTAATTAAACTGATAATACCATTCTCCGTTTACTTAACCACGGAGAATGTCATTCTCCGTGTTGAATTAAATGGAGAATGTCATTTACAGTGATATAACGCATGAGAATGTTCATTCTCCTTTGTAATTTAAAACGGAGAATGGATTTTCCAGTGTTAAAACGAATGAGAATGCTATTTTCTGTGTAATTTGAAACGGAGAATCTCATTCTTCGTCCTGAATTACACGGAGAATTGATTCCCTGTGTTAAAACGAATGAGAATTCTATTCTCCGTGTAATTTGAAACGGAGAATCTCATTCTACGTGTTAATCTAGCACGGAGAATGGCATTCTAAGTGTTAAAACGAATGGAAATGTTCATTCTTCGTGTAATTTAAAACGAAGAATGTTATTCTTCGTGTCGAACTACACGAAGAATGACATTCTCATTGTTAGAACAAATAAGAATACTATTCTCCGTATAATTTGAAACGGAGAATGGCATTCTCCGTGTAAGAATAACGGAGAATGGCCATTATGCATACAAAAACTGTGAAACATTAGATATAACAGACTTCAAAATAGCACCATTGATATCAAAATTGTAAAAAATATATTAAAAAAATAGTTATATAAAAGGAAGAATATATGTATATGTATTAACGAGGGGGCACTGCCTCCTCAACCACCGTAGAAGCACGTGGGGGAAGAGGGCAAGCGCTGCGATTGTGATTACCTAATTCAAGACAATTATGGCACATAATCTTCCTCTTCTCTTTTCCTTTGTTTTCATAATTGCTCTTATAACGGTCCGCCTTTGGTCGGCCGGGACCCCGTTTCGGAACAGGGGGTAGGAACAAATCAGTTGAATTATTTTTAAACTGTTTTCCAGAATCTGGAACTGGACGAATAGCACATGAATATAGCTTCTGGTAGAAATCTGATGTCCAATACTGCTCCATAAAATTATAGACGAATTTGGCTGAACCAAATCTGATGCATTGGATTGCATGGCTGCATGGGAATCCATATACCTTCCATCTACGACAACTACAATGCCAATCAAGAAGATTCACCAAGTGGGAGAAAGTATCTGCCATCACCTCAAACTCGAAATCACCAGATCGATATACCCTATAAGACATGCCATCGTCTGTAAGCTGCTTCAGCATATTCTCGGCGTATGGAGTCAATATGTTATTGAAATCACGTGCATCCTTACGGCGATCCGAAATCATCTTCATCATCTTCACTCGGATGACATTTACAAGTACTGAAGTAGGCATTTTCTTCTCAGCCTTTATCCATGAATTGAATGACTCTGCACAACTAGAAGCAACCTCGCCATATCTACATCCTGGAAAGAATGCATTTGACCAATTTTCAGACTTTTCTTTATCCATCTATTTCATAACATGACCACAATTCAGATCATAAATCTTCTTAATTGCTTGTTTATACCCACCTTTATACAGGGAAAAAAGTAATTAATAAAGATAGAAATCAAGGAACAAGCACATGAAAAAATAGGGACCATTTTTCGTTTAATTTAACATGGAGAATGTCATTCTCCGTGTATTTTTAAATGGAGAATAACATGGAAGGTGATAATGAAAGTGTTAAAATGCATGAAAATGATCATTCTCCTTGTTAATAACACGGAGAATGCCATTCTCCGTGTTAAGTGACACGGAGAATGGTCTTTCCAAGTGTTAAAACGCATGAGAATGACCATTCTCTGTGTTAGAAACACGGAGAATGCCATTCTCCGTATTAAAATCACGGAGAATGGTCATTCCCCTTGTTAGAACGCATGAGGATTGTATTCTCCGTTCTAAACTAACGGAGAATGGAATTATCCGTGTTAAATGACACGGTGAATGTCATTCTCCGTGTATTTTAAAACGGAGAACGAACATTCTCCGTTCTAGGCAACACGGAGAATACTATTCTCCATGCTATTTGTACGAAGAATGTTCATTCTACTTGTTAAAATAAAGGAGAATGCACAGAAAAGCTACATATATCTGTCTCATTTACACTTGGAGTTAGAGCATATATTGCTTACCTCCAAGCTTCAAGTACATGCGGATACACTCTTTCATTTTCTTTCTCCTTCAGCGGTATGTTATTCTTTATGTGATAATAACAATAGCTATGGTAAGCAGTAGGGAACACTTTAGGAACTTCAGAAACTAAACCGGTGTCTTGATCTGAAAGAAAAACGATACGCCTAACTACATCCAACAACATTCTTGAGATTTTTAAGGAACCATTTCCAATTATCGCCATCTTCGCCCGAGACTATACCGTAGACAGTAGGGTAGAACTGTTGGTTACCATTCTTCGCTGTAGCAGACATCAAACACCCTCTAAACCTCCCTGTAAGGAAAGTCGCATCCAAATATAGCATCGGGCGACAATATTGAAAGCCTTCGACGCATGTCCCATATGAAAGAAAAAGCTGCTGAAACCTCATTGACGTATCATCTTTCTGAAAGTCGATAACGGAACCAATATTGGTTTCCTTTACCTTGTCGACATACCAACACAAGTCGCTGTAAGCTCTAACATCATCTCCGTACATTTTTTGGTGCACCCACGTAATACCATGGTATACCTGTCCGTAGGTAAGAGATAACAACAACTGATTTTGTCGACTTTTTAGGATCCATTCGAACAATGTCACTAACCAAACTTATTCACAAACTTTGCTGGAACAACTAGATTACCTTTATCCATATAGCCAGCTCCACAATTATGTTCTCCCATATACATCTTCACCTCAAAATTTTGATTATCTTTCGAAATGGATATAGCATGGAAGCTCCACAAACAAGCATGAGTCTTGTAATTCTTGCAGCAAACGGTGTACCTCCCCGGCTCAGATTTTAAAATATGGAATGGATGACGAGATTCAAAACATACCTTCTTAACAACGTGCCTAACTTCTTCAACACCATTTAGAAAAATCTGACCAACGCCTGTAATTGATCCAGGCCACATATCCGATTTCCTCTTCTTTACTGTCTCAATTGAGCCCTCATAAAATTCTACTACTCTTTTATCCTTTACATTAGGAGAACATCTACTACTCAAGGAACTAGAAGAGGAAGACGAAGGTCCTATAGGAATGCTTTGACAAGGAAAAGATGTCGATGAAGAACATGGAGGGTATACTTGCTCCACAAATAGATCAAAGCTCACGTCATGGGAACCATTGTAACCCCAACCAAGGACCGAAGCCAAAAATCACTGTCAACGTACAGTTCAGTCCCATCAGAATGTAAAAACTTGAAATGAAAGGAAAGTGGATCCAAAGAAGTCCATCGATCGCACACTTGATGCTTTAAAAATTCTACGGTACTTTCATGTGTGACACGACAGGAAACTATGTCTCTTTTGAAACAAAGATTAACTAAACAGCTTGAATCCATCCCCCTTGATAACATAAAAACAGAAAAGATCACAAAATAGGACAACACATTTCTGATCATTCTCCGTCTAAAACTAACGGAGAATGACCATTTTCTGGTTAAAACTAACGGAGAATGATCATTCTCCATCTGAAACTAACGGAGAATGATTATTCTCAATAGAAATGGTCATTCTCCGGCCAATACGAACGGAGAATGGTCATTCTCCGTCGAATTAGCCGTCATATTCGCACAAAAATAACGAGATTAAAGATCTCTATAATCGTTACTCAGTTAATAATCTTCATAACAAATTCAAATTCAGCAAAAATTTTGCGATTGGACGAAGATGATGAATGAATTTCTACATATATAAACTCTCACCTTGTTTTAAGATCTATAAAAAGATAAGAAGATGATATTCTCTCCACAATTGACCTAATCGCCGAAAAACTTCAAATCACTCCATGAAGGAGAAGATGATGATGATGATGAGCGATGATCGAAGTTCGACTGAAGAAAATCACAGTGAACAACGAACGATATTTGCGATCTCTGCTGAAGATGAGAATAATAGAATTCAAATCTCTCGTGAAGAAGAAGAATAATAAAATCGTAATCCAAATCTGAGTTTGTGAAATCAAAATCATATATATATATGGCCAAATTTGCACGAAGGGGTATTTTTGGAACTACAAAAATGACAATAGAGCATCTAAAGGGAATCTTAGAATATTTAACGTGGAAATATATAATTCTGGGCATTTCATAAAACCCACCCTGCGGGTGGGTTTTTCATAAAAACTAACCCCGAAATTGGGTTTCACAGCAATTTCCAGTTGTAGAAATTCCATCATGAAAACTGTGTTTAAAACACAACCAAACAAAACCACCTCTTTTGGCTAGATGTTTTAGGGTCCCATTTGCTATCAATTTTGTTTTTGTTAAAAATGTTATTTACAAAAAAAACATGTTTGGCAAGTGTATTTATGTTCTTCTAAAACTAAAATTAGAAAAATAGTGAAAATGAAAATAAATTGTTTACCATATTTTCATAAATAAAAATAGAAAATTAAAATAAATAAATTTGAGGTATATTGTATGTTTGCTTAGCAAAAATAAATAAATTTGAAATATCCGGACGTATACGCTCAAAATTTGTACTAGGGCCTCGTTTGGTTCCCGGAAAGGAATGGAAAGGAAATCAATTCCTTGGTATTTCCTTTCCTTTGGAAAATTATAATTCCTATTGATCTTTCTTTCCGATGTTTGGAAATGCCAAAAAATTGGAAAAAAAGTAAATACTTCAAGGTGGGAAAGTGATTTATTGCTTGGATGGATGAAATCACTTTTCCTCCTAATTTTTCTTCCATTAGGAATTATTTTTTCTTTCCTACTCAATTCTTTTGCCACCTAAACATAGAAAAGTAATAGCTTTTCTTTTTTGATCCCAGGTTTCCGCCAACCAAATGAGACCTAAGGGCTGGCATTACATGTTAATTAGACTCGTCTCCCAACTCAACTACTTGGACTAGAAATGATTGGCATAATTAAATTATCTAAGGCACGATTATGACCCACAAAACTGGTGCATAATTGTGGCAAAGTTTGTGTCATAAATAATTATGTTAAATTTGGCGACGAAAGAAATGCTCTCAATATATCCCTGCCATTGTCTAGGGAGGTCTTTAAACACACTTTGTGTTGAACTTGAAGCCTTGAAGGCATCCTAGTCCTTTCCACTGACGGCATAAGCGAAAATTCACAATTGTAGTGTTAAAATAGGTAA
Organism: Iris pallida; assembly: GCA_029216955.1. Taxonomy (NCBI): domain Eukaryota; kingdom Viridiplantae; phylum Streptophyta; class Magnoliopsida; order Asparagales; family Iridaceae; genus Iris; species Iris pallida. The sequence goes on along the minus strand of JANAVB010010794.1, from coordinate 5,401,640 downwards.
CTTGAGCTGCGGAGGTGCTTCCAAATTTCCTCGGCCTATGGTTTGTTATGTTTTCTTGTTCGCTTGGATATGATGTCCCATAAACTATGAGCGGACCGTGTGTCAGTCCGAGTCCGAGACTGACGTGATGATCCTCGATGTTTATAGAAAAGACTAGGTCCAATGGAAAAGATCGTCATGTCAGCCTACGTGGGGTCCTTCCGCTCGGTCCGCTGACATTTTCGATGTCCTCTGGCCACTAAATTATGGACTATATTGTTAGGTATGTTTGGAATAAGATTCAGGACACCAAAAATTATAATAAACTGAGTCTGACTTGAAGTGATTAGAAAAATATAATAAGCTTCAAGCGTTTTTATAAAGGAAAAATTTGAACGAAAAGTCTGCCAAATGTTGAGAAGCAGGGCCTCTGTCTTGATTTGCTGCCAGGTTGTTCCTGTAGCTGCACATATAAATAAAGAAGCGGGTTAATTAGTTATCCTCCCCTATGGTTTGTACCTATTATAGTAAATGTTCCCATTCTTTCAAAAATAAAGAAGACCCCCTGGGTTCTTAACGACCGTTAAACACTTAATGGTTGACTCTAGTACATATATTTTGGACATCGATACCCATACACTTCCCTTTTTCTTCTTCTTCTTCAACCTCAGAACTCTTATAACTGAAAGGCCGAAACCCCCAAATTAGACGAAGTTGAAAAATCGATCAAGCCCTCCATCTTCCATAGAAATGAAGATGCTGGTTCAGGTATGATCTAAACTAAACCCTCCCTCTTCCTCATCTATGTGCATGAAAACCCCCAAATTAGAAGCCCTAAATCCTTTTTGTTTCCCTTTTTTTGCAGTGTTCGATTTGCATGGATGAGAGCCACATAGATGATCAATGTCCCCTCCCAAACTCCCCATGTAACTTTAGGGGATGTAATGGAACTCAGAAAGTCAGAATTTCAATACGCCCACATAGCCTGAACAGACGATTCTTGTGCTGTAACGCAATTTTCTGCAAATCATTTGTGTGGATAGATGAAGAAACCCTAGGACAGAAAACCCTAATTACTTTAAATCGAGAGGCGTGCTACTATTATGGTGATCAGTCACATTTTGTAAGGGATTGTCCTGTAAAAAATGGTGCTTCTGTTGAGTGCAAATCTACTAATTGTGCTGGAAAATTGAAGATCTTCACAAGCAAGAAACCACACAGCTATAGGAAGAAATTCTTTGCTTGCAACAGACCTGGGTGTAATTATTTTCAGTGGCTTGAGGTATGCACACCAATTAAGAGCAATGTTGAAGTTGGTTCAGGAAATTCTAGCATTATTGAAGTTGGTTCAGGTAGTTCTGCCACTGTTGAAGTTGGTTCAGGTAGCTCTGGCTCATCTTCTTCATCATCTAAAGGCTCCATTGATTTGAAAATTCATGTCGAAGGGAGGTCATCTGTGGAGATGAAGCTGTATATTGGTTATGTTATTAAGGAGATGGAGAGGGTTAACTTGTAAGCTAGTTTAGTATTGTAATGGAGTTTAGTATTTGTAATGGAGTTCAGTATTGTAATGGAGTTCATTGTAATACAAAAGTAGTTCAATCTTAGATCATACCTGTAATGTAATGCAGGTGTTAATTGTAATAGAGTTCATTGTAAGCATTAAATGAAATGCATGTTTTAATTGCACTCTCAGTTTAGTAATACAATGCAGGTGTTAATTATAATGGAGTTCATTGTACGGGAGGTTTCAGTTTAGTGCAGTTCAAAGTAAAATGAAATACAACCTGTAAGCAACCTGTAAGTGCAGTTCAAAGTAAAATAAAATGGCACAAGCACCTTCATTTCATTTAAATCTTAGTTCATCTTTCAAGCAGGTGTAAGCAACCTGTAAGCAATTCAATGACCAATTCAATTGCACAGGCACATTCAGCTTTTAAAATTAAATGACCAATTCAATTGCACAGTCACAAGGCTCACAACTCAGGTGGATAATGACCCATTCAATGGCACAGGCACATTCAGCTTTCAAAATTCAATAACCAATTCAATGGCCAATTCAATTAAATTAACCAAATCAATTACAATAAGGAGATAATGACCAGTACATCAAAGGTCTTGATGATAAAAACAAGATGCAATTGGGAGCTCGATCATGAATAACATAATCATTTCACATACTCTTTTCACATAATCATTTCACTTAACCATGTCACATAACCATATTCACATAACCATATTCACATACCATTTCACATAACCATATTCACATAACCATATTCACATACCATTTCATATAACCATTTGACACAAAACCCAAAAAACACAAAAAAACCCAAAAATAAATGAGTAGATGCACACCATCATCTAACACAAGCTCCTCCTGCTGCATTGGTGCTTTCTTGAGTTCCAAGGGCAAACCTGGGTTGGAAACATGCTGCACTAGTCATTCCAGAAGCCTGGGATGAAAAATCCCCAAAGAAGCCCATGCCATCATAAAAAAGGAGAACAACACCATCGTATGCATTGCTACTGCAAGGAACAACAACACCATCCTTTGCATTGCTACTGCCAGGAACACCAGCACAACTATATACATTTTGTCCATTAATATGGACACCAACATGAATGTCACCTCCACCAGCCCTTCCACCACCTCTTCTAGCTCTCCCTCTTGGTCTTCTTCCAGCTCTGACTCTCCCTCTCCCTCTAGTCTCATTCTCAACACCAGGAACACCAACACCATCACCTGCATTGCCAACACCACCTCTAGAAACCCCTCTCCCATTGCCTCTAGCCCTCCTAGGTGGTCTCACATATGCCTTATTCTTACAGGTTCTAGTGTTGTGTCCATACTCCTTACATCTCCCACACCTGTTTGGCTTTGTCCTAGAACTTCTACCCTCCTCATCAGCTCCCCGTGCTCTATTTATTTTGGGTCTTCCAGGTGTCCTCTTATTTGGTGGGGGAAACACCAACTCTGTAGGCTGCAAAAATAAAGAAAAAATTGAGTAATAACATGTGAAAAGTAGAGAAATGTACTTAAAGAACAATAAGGAACATACCTTCTTCTAAGTTAACCTATCTGGAATCATTATGATATTTTTATTGCATAGCACTCTGTGGTTGCTAAGGTAGAAATATGGGCTGATGTTGCTGTATGAATAACATATATGATTAGTTGAATGCATAACATAGAAATAAGCACAAAAATAAAATTTGTAACAATTAGACTACTTACTTCTCATAAGGCTTCCTCCTTAAGTTCAATGCTACTATTGTATGTATGCAAGGTAATCCAGAGGTCTGCCATTCATTGCAACTACATGTCCTAAACTCTACATTCACAATCCACCTTCTTTGAATGTTAGTAATCAACACTTCAGCTGGTGAGATATCAGTTGGAATATGGTTCCTTGCATTGTCTTCCTTTTTCTTAAGAGCTTTAGCTATATTTTTTGTCAAGGGACCCTCCATGGCAGCATCATTCTCTTTCTTTTCATTAATGAATTCAATGAGCCTGAAGGTAAGCTGTTCTACAAACAATGTCAAAGGTAGTTCTCTCAGTTTTCTAATCATGTTATTGAATGATTCACTGAAATTGTTGGTGACATGATCACAGATAGAAGTATTGTTAAAATGAGACCTTGTCCACGTCTGGGGGGGGTATATCTGCCATGTACTAAATCCTTCAGGGCATACTTGTCTGAGCTCCTCCATCTTTGCCTTCCATTCACCAACTGAATATGCATATGCAGCATAATGCATAATATGTTGCAACTCTAACCCTTTCCATTTCTTCTGAAAGTTGGCATAAATATGCCTCATGTAGTACCTGTGCCTAGAGCAAGGGAACACCTCCATAACAACATTGAGTAATCCTTTCTATCTATCTGAGTTAAATGTGAAGGAAAACTCATGCATCAAGACATGCTTCAGCTCATCCAAAAAGATCCTCCACATCTGGTTGTCTTCAGTCCTACATACCATGAATGCCAATGGATACAACCCTCTATTACTATCCAAGCCCACTGCATTCAAGACCACACCTCCATATTTTTCTTTCAAAAAAGCCCCATCTAAACCAACTACCGGTCTGCAGCATCTCCTCCATCTTTCTGTGCATACAAAATAAGACACAAACATAAATTCAAATCTACCATGTTCATCTAAACCAACTACTGGTCTAACAGTCTTCCATGTCCCATTCCAATGTACTGTGAAGTCGACATACAGACTCTCCATCTACAAGCAAGAGAAAAAATAGTCACAAACCCACTCAACAAATCTCCCTGACCATGGATGAGAATGGTAGAGGAAAAGTTGGTCTACAGTGTACATACCAGATCCTACAACAGTTGGAGACATGATTTCAGTCACAATCCAAGCTCGAACACCATAAATCTCCCCTTGCAGACGATTCTTCTTCGTCCCTCACCACCGCTGGAGGCGAGATCCCTCTGTACTTGCGGGTGATTCTTCTTCAAAAGGTTTAGCTGGACCTAGGGTTTAGATTGGGGATTCCAACATCCCTCTTCAAAAGGGAAAATTTTCCTTCAATGAAAGTAATGGCACTGTCGAATCACATCCCATCCGAGTTGAAGGGATAAGGGCATTTTTGTCTTTGAGTTAAAAGGAAAATGAAAAAATGAAAAGAAAAAAAAATGTTGACGGGTTTGACGGTTGTTAAGAACCCAGGAGGTTCTTCTTTATTTTTTAAAGTACGGGGACAGTTACCATAATATGTACAAGCCATAGGGGGGTACAACTAATTAATCCTAAAGAAGCATATCATTTTGCAATATTTTCAATTTCTTCGTGTTTGAGTATTGTTGTATGGCGATCATTCTGACGATCTGAATTCCTTGTTGTCTGAATTGACCACGTTCGGGTAGTTCTTTCTCTTTTAGCCATTTTTATTTTTTTAATAGTTTATGTGTCTAGAAAGAAGAAAATTATAATTTGATATCTTCAACTATTTAAAATTTTAAGTTGATATTCTCAAATTTAATATACTGGAAATTGCTGAGAAATCTAATTTCGGGGTTGGTTTGTATAAAAAAACCCACCCGCAGGATGGCTTTTATGAAATGCCCAGAATTATATAATTCCACATTAAATATTTCAAGATTCCCTTTAGATGCTATGTATTTACAAAATTGACATTTTTATAGTACCAAAAATACCCTTTCGCACAAATTTGGTCATATATATATGATTTTGAATTAAAAACTCAGATTTGTATTACGATTTTCGTCGTCTTCTTCTTTTTCACGAGAGATCTGAATTCCATTGCTCTCATCTTCAGCAGGGATCGCAAAGATCGTTCGTAGTTCACTATGATTTTCTTCAGTCGAACTTTGATCATCGTTCATCATCATCATCATCATCATCATTTTCATGGAGAGATTTGAAGTTTTTCGGCGATTAGGTTAATTGTGGAGAGAAGATCTTTGTTCACTATGATTTTCTTGAAATTTTTGCTAAATTTGAATTTGTTATGAAGATTTATAACTGAGAAACGATTAGAGAGATATTTAATCTCGTTCTTTTGTGCGAATATGAAGGCGACTGATATTCACCGTGCTAATATGACTGGAATGGTCATCCTCCGTTCACTTGTCACAGAGAAAAAGCATTCTCCATTATATTTAGACGGAGAATGATCATTCTCCGTTAGTTTTGGATGGAGAATAGCCAATTCCCTTGAGAATGATCATTCTCTGTGAGTTTTAGACGGAGAATGATCATTCTCATGCGTTTTAACACTGGGAATGCCATTCTCCGTATAATTTAAAACATAGAATGGCATTCTCCGTATTAAATTATACGGAGAATGGCAATTCTCATACGTTTTAACACTGGAAATGCCAATCTTCGTGTAATTTAATACGGAGAATATCATCCTTCATGTAATTTAAAATGGAGTATGGTCATTCTCATGCGTTTTAACGCATAAGAATGCCATTATCCGTGTAATTTAATACGGAGAATGTCATTCTCCGTTTAAATGAAACGGAGAATGACATTCTCCGTATAATTTAAAACGGAGAATGACATTCTCCGTATTAAATTATACGGAGAATGACAATTCTCATGCGTTTTAACACTGGAAATGCCATTCTTCGTATAATTTAATATGGAGAATGTCATCCTGCATGTAATTTAAAACGGAGTATGGTCATTCTCATGCATTTAAACGCATGAGAATGCCATTATCCGTGTAATTTAATATGGAGAATGTCATTCTCCGTTTAAATGAAATGAAGAATGGTCATTCTCATGCCTTATGGAATGACTATTCTCCGTGTAATTTAATACGGAGAATGGAATTCTTAGTTAGTTTAGACGGATAATAATCATTCTTCGTTAGTTTTAGACGGAGAATGATTAAAAATGTGTTGTTCTATTTTGTGATCTCTTCTATTTTTATGTTATCAGGGGGGAATGGATTCAAGTTGTTTAGTTAATCTTTGTTTCAAGGAAGACCTAGTTTCCTGTCGTGTCACATATGAAAGTACCGTAGGATTAACACGGAGAATGACCATTCTCCGTCATCCAAAACGAAAAATGGTCATTTTTGAATACATTTCTTATATTTCTTTCTTTTTTAAACACATTTCATACCTTTTTGATATCAATGGTGTTATTTTGAAGTCTGTTATGTCTACTGTTTCCATTTTTTGACTGCATAATGGACACTCTTCGTGTTATTTAACACGAAGAATGGCCATTCTCCGTGAAAGAGTGACGGAGAATAGCCATTCTCCGTCATTATTATTCGAAGAATGACCATTCTCCGTGATTTTATTATAGAAGACACCGCAGATGTTACAAAAGATACAGACACGGAAAAATAAAATTCAAACAGAAGGTATAGAAAGAAGTTCTTTTATTAATATGTCTATAAAAGATCTATTACAGATTCAGAAAGACTCATACTGTTCTTCTACAAAGGATCTATTACAAAGACTCATATTGTTCTTCTACAAAGGATCTATTACAGATTCAGAAAGGCCTAAAGAAGTCTAGAATGAGGTTAATCTTCACAGAAGCGCAACCCTTATTCTTCTTGGTGCACATACTAGAAGATTGATCTCCATCGAAGTGTATTCCTCCACAGGGCATGTCACACCCCGCTCCCGTGGGAGCGATCGTTCTCGCTAAGGCGTGATGCCGCACAAGCCTAGATTGCGCTCGTGCAAGGCGGATTCCATAACGGCCGATTACAGCGGCTACGACGGGGTCGTCGTACAGAAGTCCCAAGTAGAGACATTGAATATGCCAACGAAAATTTAGAACAAAACATAAGTCATTCAAAAGATATATTTTATTTATATTGAAACAAAGATTACAAAGGGGCACAAGGCCAAGATTACAAGTCACTCAAGCTCACTCTTCTCACATTACAAGTCACTCAGCTCTCTCTCATCTTTCAATACAAGTCTTGAACCAGCGGATGCTTCAGAAGGCAACGTCCATACATTATGTCCCATATAAGTCTTGTCTCCATACGGCCGCATGCTTCGAATCACCAAGGAACTCCGTGCCTCGATGCATCCAAGCGAGCTCCGCGCCACGACCTTCTACCTGTGCCTGCACATGAAAACTATGTGGGTGTCAATACTCAACTATACTGGTGGAATGAGCTCTTCGCCCATCCATACAAAACCAACACGTTTGATTTACTTTGTGCAACATAGTCCCTTCTTATCAATTGTCTTTCTAGTCTTGTCTTAGGATCAGTTTTAGGACAGACGCCTTGGCCTATTTTGTGTCTCAAGACCATCCTGTGTTTACAAACAACAACGTCAACTCAAGCCTTGCCTCTAGATCCTTCTCGTGCCAACAACGTTAACCTATCAAGTCGTGTTTGTCTTATGGCCCAAAATCAGAGATGCAACTACTCGGTAAGACTCTATTTCCATGTGACCGTGCTACAAGTCCTTATTGAGGCTGTACCTCGTAACTCAGTGAGACTTAACCATATTGCCGCCTCGTGGCCCTTGCTACTTTGATCACCAACTTATCCAATCGAGACTTGTGAACTTAGTGTCACTTAACCAACTTGTCCTTGCGGTAATTCCTGACTTAAACTTGAACGACTCAAACCCAACTTATGCAACTCTATCCAACAACTTAAGACTCGATGCCACATCTCGTGCCAAAATACGGTGTCTACGTTACAGCCAATCTTAGGCCCAAACATTGTGTTCTAAACGTACACAAATTCAACTCGATTCAATCCAAAGGCACACCTGTGGATTGCCGCCATGCCGACCCATCTATATGAAAGGTCACTAGCATCACAAGCTATCCTGGATGTATAGTTTTATTAATCGGGGTCCTTTCAATGTAAGTAGCTAGCTCCGTTGCAAGTCTCCGCTTAATCTGTGCTAAAACCTTATGCACGACTATACCCTGTTTCCTCCTAGGCCGAGTCGGTTCCGTGGCCACGGGTTGCCGCTCGAGGAACCATCGGCCTTGTCGACAAGTTGTCCATGACCATGCAAGACTTGACTCGAACTGACGTCTCACACAGTCATCCTTCTTCCAGTGTTACCATCTCTTTCCAAGACCAAGTTCAAGACTTCTATCCTTGAGACCCTTCGACGACCTACGGTCGCGAGCCTTCTTCCTTGATGCCCTATCCTTTTTACTCAACTTAGGAATGACTATTTGATAGCCCCCTTTTTTCATAACTCACTTTGAATCAATCGTGGCTTGTGCCTTAAACACTAAGTCCGTGCATCGTGCCTTAAGCCAACTTGTGTTCGGTACGACACTACCGTCCAACTCATACTCCATATGATTAGCTTTGAGACCATAGGACTTCGTGGCTATATCCAGCCATAGAACTCGTAGGACCGTGCTTGCTACTACTCCGATAGCCTAACATAACTTTGCCTAACTTAATCATGCAATAACTTGACGAGCAAAGACTACATCAAGCCTTGTATCGTGGGAACGTGTCATGCACGTATTCGACTTTGAACAACCAAGTTCTCTGGGTGCCTAGACTTATGCCACAACCCGTGCAATACAACTTAACCCGTCAGCGAGCAAAGGCTATGCCACGTCTTGGGCGATGGGATCGTGCATGCTTTATCAAGCGTTATGCGGGCGACGCCTATGACTTAGACTAACTCTTAGCTTTGTGGAGAAGATCGACTTTTCCTTCTCCCAAACCACGGAACGAAGGACCGAGTGTCATTTTCAAAGCATGTTATACACCATCTCTAAGACGGCAGTTGGACCCTTCCATATTCTAACTCAATTTGACCCGTCGGGATTATTCCCTTATCTATGTAGATTCGTCTCTTTTATTATCAAGCCTACTTGTGCAAGTTGAAAACATGCGATTTATTATGTGAAGGCTAAGATGAGACAAGTTCACCGAAACTACCCCACCTGAGCGAGGAGTCGTCTCGACCGAACGGGCCTTCAAGTCGCCGTTGCAAGCTAAGTCCGAACACCGTCGGCATTTTGATTCCTTCGATTGACTAAGCGGGATGGGGCACTATATCATACACCACTCAGAAAATGCTTTTGGTTCATGAATCTATGCAAATACAAGATTTTCTCAATGCCACTCGGCCCTAAGCCGTATCTGATCTTTTAGGCTTCCAATAGTTTGAAGAGAAGTAAAGGATTCAATCCAGCCATAGGTTACCCTATGGCTCTATATTTGATGACTCTCGCGTGCGAACTTTGCCTAAGTGTTTCTTCAATCCGAGCCACGCTCGTGCTTAATGCTAACTTAGTCGTATGGCATACTAACCAATCAACCAACATTCAGGTTCATCTCAAATCATCTATCGCACTCCAAATTTTCATTTCTTCGAAATACTATTTCAAAATCCTTGACACTTTTCTATTCATCTATTCTCACTTGATTCAACGTATCACTTAGTTTGATCGTACACATATCCTAGGCATCCCCAAAATACATACATTTTAGCCAAGCCTCGTGATAGAGAATCCGCCATCACCGCTCGAGTCGGATCGTGCACATATTCAAGCATCCCTAATATACGTGCATGTCAACCGAGACTCATGAACGGTGCCTCCATAATTTCTATCTATTCGCGTCGGGACGTCTGCCTAACCGACAGGCTAAGTCTTTAGGTTAAGGTCATCCGTCAGTGTTGGAATCATAGTTTCCAAACAACGATATGAACACTGACCCCATCCTAAGGTCAAACCAAGTTGATAGTACAGGGTTTTTGTAGTGCCCCGTCCTTACATCGTGCCCCGTTCTCCGTCCACGGGGTGCGCGAGAAAGGAACAATGTCGCCATCGATTTGATCGGAACCGATAGGTCAGGATCGATCGAATCGGTCGAACGGGAACGGTTGAATTAAGATCCATTCCCCGTTATTGATGGCTTCTTCGGAACCAAGTTCCATATTCAGCGGGTTGCACCTCAAGGATTGACTCTGCGGCTGAGTCAGAAGAGACCTCCCGTTGCTCTATTTTTTTTACGCTGCTTGTATTGGTTTTGGCTTTGGTTTTCTGAATGCGTTTTCGTAAATATTTTTGATGGTTTTCATGGCTTGCATTTCGAACTCGCAATTTCTATCAAACTTTTTGAATAACACAGTATTCTAATCGGTTGCTTGTGCGATTTTAGGTAATCGCGTAGGCGACGTCTAGCGCGACCAACAAGTTCTCTCGCCTCAAGCAAACTCAAGGTGAGTGGCTGACCCCTTTTCCCTCGACCCTCTTCTCCAATACATTATCAAAACTAGACATGTGTCAGGCTATATGTAATGTTACGCCACGAATGATATTTCAATGAACGGTTCCACGATGTCTCACGTACACGAACTACAAAACTGCTTGCAATTATCATGTTATATAGAACCGTGCTAAGAAAAAGACGAATCGATTAAATGAATGTCGCAACAATACCATAAAGATGTACCTTGAAATAAAGGTTAACTTAGCATGGTCATGGATAACTTGCCGACAAGGGCGATTGTTTCTTCGGACGGTATCCCGAGGCCACGGGACCGTTCCGGCCTAGGAGAAAACACGGATAGCTATGCCGGATGTATGCCACGGTAGGCAGTGGCTTTCAACGGGGCTTGCTACCTGTGCTGAAGGACCTCTGTCTACCAAGCTATATGTCCAGGATGGCTTGTCATGCCATTGACCTTCACGATTACACTATATTATATTTTCTTTATTAACAACATGACAGGGAAGAATATGGTAAGTTTATGTTGCAACAACACGCTCTGCGAAGGTAAGACATATCGTCGTTATATTGTTGTGCCTTCAAATATAAGTTTGAATTGATTAGGATGGCTAGAAACTTCACTAAATATTTGCATGCACGTTCACTTAACTTCTTCAACAAATGAGAGCACGAGATTTAAATTGTCACGCACCAGTACAAAGTGCAATGTACTGACCCTCGCTCTCAACAGGTACCCGGAACCAGGATAGCGTGCCAAGGGACTGAAGGCGACACTCATTTCTTTTGAAGCCTTGCTAGCGTGAAGGCTAACTCTGCAACATTTTGAAGACTCTAATTCAACTCCATCATGCAACGCAAACTCTCATCGATCCCAGGTCTTAGAGAGTCATTTTGATATTTTGTAAAAAGGGGTATAAATGTATGGAATGGCTATCTCATCGATGTCGGTTGTAAGTCCGAGAGACCTCTTTTGTAATCGAGTATGTAATCTAACTTATTATCAATGAAAATACAAGTTTCCTTCTCTATATAAATGTGTTCTGTTTCTCTGCGTACTCTCGTAAATGCTGTTGTTTCGGATAACCTTATGAACCGCCTTGTGCGAGCGTAACTTAGGCTTGCACGGCCTGGGGGACGGCTATCGATTCTACCGAATCAGGGCATGACATAATGGTATCAGAGTACGACTTTACGTCCTTTGACCTTCCGTTTTAATACTCAAACTCTTGATTCTGTATAGATGAGATATGTCGTTCCATACGAGTGAGTCCGTAGTAAGTTTTGTGACTAATGTATTTTGCCTTCAAAAATCCCAGAAGGCATGGCGGTGAACGTGGCGGTGAACGAAGAAAGCGCTTCGAGCGGCTTGAGTAGCTCGAGGCCCGGACCCTCTAACGATGCCATGGAACGGATGTTGCGTATGCTGGAAACGCAAGAATGACAAGCTGAGGAGAATCAACGCCGGAATGAGCAACATCGACGGTAGACGGAGGCACGCTAGACTCAGTTCAAGGTCCGATTCGATGCACAATTCAAGTTGCAGTAGAAGCAGCTCGATACTCTTCAGCAGATTGTTCAGACAGTTGTGGCCAACAACAACTCTGCGACAACCCATGCCATAACCGAGCCTACGGCCAGACAAAGTGAAGTCGAATCGGAGGTACCCGAGCGTCTACCTGCAGCACCGGAAAGTTCCAACTTTGAGGTGTCAAAATTTAGCAAAATGTTTTGCACTTCCTTCTGCGGTACTGAAGACCCTTCTTTGGCGATCGATTGGTTGGAGGAGTTGGAAGACCGATTTGAGCTTCTGGGCGTCGATGAGTCTAAGAAAGTCGCATGCGCTCAACTTCTACTCCGATTGAACGCACACGACTGGTGGGTCGTGCAAAAACGAGCGATCAGATGCGACGATGAGACAGCAACAATCTCTTGGGCCACCTTCCGAAAGGCGTTGAGGTCGAGTACCACCCTGCATCCATTCGACAAGAGAAAAAAATGAATTTATGTAGCTAAAGCAAAGAAATATGACGGTGTGGCAGTATGCAGCAGAGTTCAATAAGTTAGCCAAATTCGTTGGGGAATTCCTGCCCTCCACGGTGAATCGTGTTCGACAGTTCGAAGTAGGTCCACAACCATCTATTTCTGCCCACGTGTCTGTTCCGGAATACAAAATGATGGAGGAGTCTCTCAACCATGTCCTCCGCCTTGAACACCAATATCCTCCAGTTGCTGCCGGCGATGTGCATACTTACCATCACAAGCGTCCTAGCTAGGCGGGAGGTAACAATATGAACAAACATTCAAACAACGGGCACCAGGGCGGACATCAGGTGCAGAATCAGGGACCTCACTGTACCAAATGCAATCGGAACGAACATCTTGCCGTCGACTGTGAAGTTCATAATGGCGGTGTTTCATCTGCAGAAAAAGGGGTCACTATTATGGAGATTGCCCGAACCTAAGAAGAAACAACTTGAACACGCCTCAGCATCAACAGTACCGTCCAGGGAACCAAGGTCCAGCGCCTTGAGCCCATCAACCTGTACCGCAAAATGGCCAAGACCGTCGTCCCAATGCCTAGGGCCGCGTCTACGCCATGACTCGAGATGAAGTGCTTGCCTTAGATACGGTAGTGACAGGTATACAAAATTTCAATAATGTGCCTGCTCGTGTACTATTTGATTCAGGCGCTTCGCATAGTTTTATATCAGCGGACTTTGTCGTCGAGTACAAATTTCCTATAATATCATTAGATTTCGACCTTAGCGTAAGTACACCTTCGGGCACACCACTACTTATAAATTTAGCCTGCGGTGACGGGATCATCTGTATTGGGGGTCAAAAGATCGGTCTTGATGTAATAGTTCTAGATATGAAGGATTTCGACATCATACTGGGTATAGATTGGCTCGGTCCTTGCAATTCTACTATCGATTGCTCAGGAAAGAAGGTCACCTTTCGCATACCCGGAGTGCTCGAATTCTGCTACTCATGTGGTGAAGCATCGCCGACGTGTATGGTGATTTCGGCAATCTCTGCTCGGAGGATGCTGTATTTAGGATACGAAGGCTATTTGGCGTCCGTTCGAGACACGCGACTGGATGGTGCAAACGTAGGTCAGGCCGACGTTGTGGCAGAACTCCCCGACGTGTTCCCGGATGAGCTACCTGGAATGCCACCCGATCGAGAAATCGAATTCACCATCGATACATTCCCCGATGCCCGACCGATCTCAAAAGCTCCGTACAGAATGGCCCCGACAGAACTAAAAGAGCTCAAGATTCAGCTGCAAGAGTTACTCGATACGGGATTTATCCGTCCAAGTGTTTCGCCGTAGGGTACGCCTGTACTATTTGTCAAAAAGAATGATGGATCGATGCGGCTCTGCATCGACTATCGTGAATTGAATAAGGCCACCGTCCGGAACAAATACCCCTGCCTCGCATCGATGATTTGTTTGATCAACTCTAAGGTGCCACGGTATTTTTGAAGATTGATCTTCGATCAGGTTACCACCAGCTCAAAGTCAAGCCAGAGGACGTGCCGAAGTCTGCCTTTCGCACTCGTTACGGCCACTACGAGTTCTTTGTGATGCCATTTGACCTGACAAATACTCCTGCCATTGTCATGGATCTAATGAATCGGGTGTTCCGTCCGTTCGTTGACAAATTCGTAGTAGTCTTCATCGACGACATCCTCGTCTACTCGAAGGATCGAGCACAACATGCAGAACACCTGCGAACGGTACTCCAAACCCTTCGAGAGAATCAGTTGTATGCAAAGAGGAGCAAGTACGAGTTCTGGCTAAACAACGTTTCATTTTTCGGGCACATTATCTCCGCCGTAGGCATCTCAGTCGATCCGAAGAAAGTCGAGGCAGTTACTGATTGGCAACGGCCCGCATCAGTTAGCGAAATTTGAAGCTTTCTAGGCTTGGCGGGATACTACCGACGCTTCGTGAAGGGCTTCGCAAAAATTGCATCGCCGTTGACTCGCCTCACCCAGAAAGGAGTCGCATTCGAGTGGTCAGATGACTGTGATGCTTCCTTCCAGGAGCTCAAACAACGGCTCATTTCGGCCCCAATACTTGCCCTTCATGAAGGGAATGACCAATTTTAAATCTTCAGCGATGCTTCTGGCCAGGGCTTGGGGTATGTGCTCATGCAGTAGGACAAGGTGATATCTTTTGCTTCCCGGTAGTTGAAGCCGCACGAGAAGAAATATCCCACGCACGACCTAGAACTAGCGACAATTGTGTTCACGTTGAAGTTGTGGCGTCACGATCTTTATGGCGTAGCGTACAGAATTTTTACGAACCACAAAAGCCTCAAGTATCTCTTCACCCAGAAGGAACTGAATTTGCGGCAGAGACAATGGCTTGAACTAATCAAAGACTACGACTTATCAATCGACAACATGCCGGGCAAAGAAAATGTTGTAGCGGATGCGCTGAGCCGGAAGTACTTAGCTTCGTTATGCATGCCAAAATACAGTAAATTAGCGACGGATATCGTCCGTCGGCGTTGTTTGCAAAAATAAAAGTCTTTATTTCACAAACTTTGTAAGAAGATTACAATTGAATTCTGGAAAAGTACAACTATAGGAATCCGATCTGAAGACGATCGCTTTATCCCTTGGACGATGTGAACTTTAAAGACGATAGCCTCTGAAGAATGCAGCAGCACTTGGACAAGAACTCCTGATCTCTGATGATAATATGATCCGATCCCTTTAATAAAGGACTTAAAACTCTATTTATAGAGTTTTAGAAATAACTATTTTGTAGTTATTCTAGATTGCGCATGATGAACTGCGCTGTCGACAGACTGCACAGGCTGCAAACTGCGCTGGCCTATTGGGAAGTTGCTCGATCGTGGGCTAACTGTATTCAGACGCGTGGTATTGTTTGATTGAAATACGCTTGGTTGTGTACAGGCGGTTGCCACGTGGCGAGCAATTGATGGCATGTAAGCCACGTAATAAATGTCAGTTATTTGATGAATCGCGCTAACCGAATAGCGCTAGCTTCAGACTGCGCTTCCTTCTAGTCAATGGATAGCGCTAGGATTCGGACTTGGTCAAACTGTGCTGAGGTTGGACTGGCAAACTGTGCTGAGGTTGTACAGCTGTTTTCGAGCGCTGTGCTGCACAAAAAACGAATGGACTCCTCATTTTTTGGGCTGTCAGGCTGTCAGAAGATCTGATCTTTGTCAGGTAATGATGGCGTTGCCACGTCAGCGTAGCGCGCTCGGGTGGTAGCACAGTTCAGCTCGTGCGTTCGATTTGTAGCGCAATCTGTTTCCTGTGCAGTCCATTTGAAGGGTGCGCAGTTAAGAATTCTCTGCCTATTTGATAGATGCAACTTGATTTTTAGGACATACAAGACCCCCTTCAAAGTTTTTAAAATTTGAAAATATTCAAAATTTTGAAATACTTTGAATTTCAAATTTAAAATCAAGTTGCGCTGTGGTTGCGCGTTTGGAGGAATTAGCTCTGACTTTCTCGGCGCAATCGGAGGTGGCTGTTATACTTCTGAAAAACTATAAATAGTTTCATTTCTCATTCTTTCAACTTTTACTTGCTTTTGAATTCTCAAGAGACAGAAGCTCCACCCCTACTCCGACTTCTTCTTCTTTATCTCGTCGACGACAGCAATGGCGCCCAAGCGATCGGACACCGAGAAGGGAAAGGCTCCCGCCGAACCTTCGACTTGTGTTGTGCCACGAGTATCTCGTCATGAGACGGGTCATCCTACGCTTCAAGGTGAATGAAGAACCATGATCGAAACCCTTTTTAGGGTTTTTGATGTTTTCAGACCTTCATACCTCTCTATTTTTAGAGATTGATGGTATTTGTGCCACCCTGTTTAGGGTTTCAGCTGCATATACAATAGTTTTCATTTTTATGAAAACTATACTCTTGCGCAATCGGTTGGAAAGTGCTGACAAAATGTTCGGCGCAATCCATCGATTTGTGCAAGTCGGTTGTGCTAGCGCAAACTGATGTCTTGCGCAAGTATGTTAGCGCAACCTGACGTCTTGTGCACGTTGGCTGTGCTAGCGCAATCTGATAACTTGCGCATGTTGACTGTGCTGGCGCAATCTGATAACTTGCGCAAGCTGACTGTGCTGGCACAATCTGATAGCTTGTTTCACACAGCACAAATTGATGAACTTTTGAATTTTTTTTTTATTTTGCATATACTGATCTTTGTCTTCTTTATTGATGCAGTTAACCTCAGGGAAGATCCCAACTATGAGGTTCTTGCAGGATCCCTGTCTGAACCTGAATACAAGGAAGATCTCTCGCATGTGTCATTTCCTCAATACGCCTTACCGTCATCTCGGCAAGCCGTCTTGATTGCGCAAGACAATAAAACTTTGCTGTGTCTGATGAACGGGCAACCTCTTCAGACTGCGGACACAGTCACCTATAAGAAACCTCTGTTCTTGTTTGGTGAGGCTTTTGACAAGAATTCTCAGCCGAGACCTCGCATGGAACAGAGAATTTTCTCGAGGGGTGAGAAGACGATACTTCTGCCGGAGATCTCCAGATGCCTTCCTCTATCCCGATATGCTTTTGCGAGCTATCCCAGAAGAATGGAATGGGACATAACTCCGCTTCAGCAAGCCCGCACGAGAAATATCTGTGTTAAGAAGCGACCAGACCACAAAGATATGTTCTACAGTTCCTCTGAGCGTCATAGCTCCTTACTCAGAGGATTAAAACCCGGTTGCATCCCGCCAGAAGATTCTTCCCTGGTACTTCCAGTGAGAGCTCCAATATTTGCAAATGAGTTTGCGAAGGTGGAAGGGAGGTATCCGGACCAAGATCTGCGGCTGACAGGTCTCGTGAACCCGGATAATAAGAGGTGGATCTGTGTGGCCAATTGGATATTGGTCCAATTCGAAGCTCGGCTCAAGGAGATTGATCTGTACCAAGCAGTGTATGCCACTGTTTACGGCTTCCCTCTCAATCCTCATCTATTCCTCGCGTTGGCGGAGAGATACAATTATAGGACTGGGACTTTCATGACGCCACGCGGAGAGATTGGATTAGCCTTGCACGAGATAAAGTACATCTCCAATCTGCCAATGGGGGATATCCCCTATGAAGAGTTTGTCCCGACCAATGATGAGTTGGACAGACTATGCCAAGAGAATGCTGACATGGTGGCTGTTTTTGAAGAGTTACTATGTCACTACAAGATCTGTTCTTTATACTACAAGAGTGGCACAGCTGGCACCTGCTACTCCACCAAATGGTTGCCGTATCTTTTCCTCAACCATATTATTGAGAAGAAGACCAAAGAGCATGAAAACTGCAATTCCAAGTTCTTCAGACCACTTAGCAATAGTGAAGTGATAGAGCTGATGGAGACGCATGGTGATATGGATATCAAGATTGAGGATGATCTTCAATATCCTCCTTTTAAGAAAGATGACATCATTGAAAGCTACATGAGGATGGGCTACAGGCCCATGTCGAAAGAAGCCCAACTGGCAGGTTTTCTTACTTACTGGCTTCGATGATATGTCGTTCCTGGGGCCAGTACAGTTGATTACTTCCATCGCGGTGTACTATTTGCTGCAGTCCGTCTGGTTTTTGGCTACCGGATGGATCTGCTGTCAGCAATGACATGCAGGGTGAACGCCGGCCTCCGCCTCTTCGTTGATTCGATGATTCGAGAAAAAGGCGAGAAAGAAAGTTTTTCTCGGCTGGAACTGCCGTACACATATCTGTTTGGATGGCTGCTTTTACACCATCCTTCTTTTATGAATCCTAACATGGGGGCAGTGGGCGGTAGCTGTTTAAGAAGATTTTCTGGATGTAAGTGGATCTACACCACTTTGAGAGACTGCCGGCGAACTCTGAATCTCGACAAGGGATGAAACTTTTATTGTGTTCCTCCTCCAGTTGGTTATGAGCATATGTCAACAAACCTCGTCGACTCTATGAGGATGCAGCCGTTGGGCCATACAGCTTTCGACTGGCTGAGGACAATTCGGCCATCACACTTGGTGTACCGGTTCGAAGATGAATGTTATCTCGAGCCTTATCTCTCCAGCCGTTTTGCACGCCAATTCGGTTATGACCAATTTCATGTAGGTAATGCTATAACATGCCTAGAGGAAAAAGGTTTTTTAATTGATGGAGCCCGGGCATGGGCATATTACAATGCCCGTGACACAAGGACGACATTCTCGATGCCGACAAGAAACGATCGTGGCCCTCGCATGCTGTATACTTATTCGATCTTTACACATCGGCAAATACTTTTACTGAGAACTTCAATCTAGCAGACAGCTTTGCGACGGTAACTCGATTTAAAAAAGGAGCATCTGTTATGGTGCTTTCTGGTAATGATGAAGAGCACGAGCCAGCTGATGCGCCTCTAGAAGCTTCGAGGGAAGCCAACTTCCCCGAAGAAGTCTACGAACCACTACGTATCTCTCTGAAAGTTGTAAGATCTCCGATCAAGGAGAAGAAGAGGAAGGCAGAAGAAACATCTTCTCCTGTCATAAAGAAGAAGACCGCCGTGGACTCTTCAGAAAGAGTCACTACTCGCTCGCAGTCTCGGCAACAGGCCGAGTCGATTCATAGAGAAGAGGCAACAACCCCTGCTTCCATCCAAAGAAAAACACATGCCGCGGACGTAGAGATTCCGGAAGAACCTCTACGCAGGACAAAATTAGCTTTCAGAAAGAAAGTAACCACTCCTCCAAGATCTGTCCATACATCGGTGCTGATAAGTGCTGTTGCCGGGGTTATGATGCCTTCTCCTACACCTGCTCCTGAGCCCAGGCAGGAAGCTTCCAGTGCAGAGAAAGGAGACCAGGTTGCAGAGACAAGAAAGGAGACCGCAGAGATAAAGGATGGGGCTGCAGAAGCAAGAGAAGCAACTGCAACTCCAACCCCAATCAATGAGTCAGGATCATCTGTCGAAGTAGTACAATCTCCTACGCTTGCAACGAAAACTGCCCCTCTTCCAGCTACACCAAGATCGTGTCGGGCCGAAGAAGATCGACTGATGATCGAGGCCCTGGAAGACTGTGACTTCGGCTTCAATGATGATATAGATCCAGTCGATGCAAGTGATAGCGAGAAAGCACGAGAAGAGGGTGCAGATGATGAAGAAACATCTGCAGAGGATGACAATCTGAATCTGGAAGAGGATGCCGATGCCCATGCATCTCAAGAGAAGAACGCAGTTAATGACGTAGCACCGGAGGAAGCTACTATCACCAATCAAAGAGGTATTGACTGATATTGATAATCTTCTTTTATAGATCATTAAATGACTGACATCTTAACTTTTATTCATGCAGAAATTCAACCTTCTCCAATTCCTCCGGTATGCAGTGATATAGTGCAGGCAAAGACGATAGCCAGCAGCAGCCGTCATTTATCAGGCGGCTCTGAAGCGGGAAGCAGTCAGGCAGTGATGTCTGAAGCTACTTCTGCGAGGCTGCAGCCTATTTCAACAGATGACAATCTTGTCATTAAACACAGCATTGGTAAGCTTGCCTTCATTTTGGTCCCTTTTAACAGTTCTCAGTGACAGCAAACTAATGACATTTATTTGATCCCGCAGAAGAACATCTGAGAGGAGCAACTAGCTCAACTACGGCCCCCCTATCCAAAGAGACTGCAGCCCATGTTCAAGATGCCGAACTTCCGTCCTCACAGGCATCTGCCGCTGCAACTTCTATAGGAATAGCTGCTACACCCAGTGCAGTGGCTACCAACAGATTTATAGTTGGTTCCTTCACCAACCTCTTCTTTACTTCATTAGGACCTTTAGTAGAAAGGGTAATAGAGAAAGAGAATGTTGGTTTCATCACTGTCCGAAGTCCAACTACATATCTGATCGGCGCTATCCGAAGTCAGGGTGTTGAAGCTCAAGCTGCCTATCTTGAACATATACTGGATGAGCTGGAGGAATCAATTAAGATTTACAAAGATCTTAATCGGGGGGAGGTAGAGCCCCTGGTGAATACTGAGTTTGAAAGGATGACTCGAGAAGCTGAAGTCACGAAAGCTGATTTCAAGATTTTTTTGGACACTTTCGCTACAAAGTCTTCAGAGTATGATTCCCAGATGGAGATATTAGCGTCTGCTGCTAGGAAGAAAGAAAAGAAGGTTACTGAACTGAATGCAGAGTTTGCCCGACTTCAAGAAGAGTTGAGAATCGTTCAACTTGCTCTTGAGGAAGAGACTACACAACATCAAGCTGCAGTTCAGCAACTAGACATTCTGACCCATGAAAAGAATGCACTTGTCAAGTCTCATCAAGATAAAATCGCTCGCCGACTAGTGACCTTACCGACATTTGACGATAAATCTGGAATGGAGGAAGCTAGAAAGCGGATGTTGGATTCTCATGAAGAACGACTTCAAACTTTAAAGCAACAGATAGCTAGTCTGATGACCCCACCGATTGAGTAAAAGAAAATGTTTTGTACTTTCTCCTTTGTGATATGCATTTTTGTAATGCCTTTTATTTTGATCAATAAAAAGACATTATTTTGTGGCTCTATTATTTATTGCATATCCTATTACGGATATAAATAATAGCGATAGAAAATATATTCAGAGGTTCAGGACATGATATATTTCTTGATTTAGAAAATAATTATATTCATTATATCTGCTCAGAGGCAATATAGACATGGCAGAATATAATTTTCTTTTTTGAATATCATTATTTCGGTAGACAACTTAATCAGAGATAATAAAGACATGACAAGTTGTTTGATATGGTTGAACAGATGAGTCGTCAGGATGTATGAACAAAATGAATCGTCAGGATAACGGATGAACCGTCGTATGAATGGAATGAACGGGTGAACCTTCGAATGGATGGAATGAACGGATGAACCGTCGAATGAATGAAATGAACGGATGAACCGTCAAATAAATCGGATGAACGGATGAACCGTCGGATGAATGAAATGAACGGATGAACCATCGGAATGAACGGATGAACCGTCAGATGAATGGAATAAACGGATGAACCGTCGGAATGAACGGATGAACCGTCAGATGAATGGAATGAACGGATGAACCATCAGAATGAACAGATGAACCGTCAGTTGAATGGAATGAACGGGTGAACCATCGGATGAATGAAAAAATGTTGTGAAGAACGCGTTGCTTTGATTCACGTAATCAACTGTTTCAAGAATCTCTGTCTATAAATAGAACAAAAATTTATATTGACTGATCAATTTCACTTTTAACACAAAATGTTGTCTGAAAATGCATCCAAGAAGGCTGAAATTGTCCCCAAGGTCGAAGAAGTTGTTGCGGAAAGTCCAGCCGAACCAACCCAGCCAAAGCAGACAGAGGCGGGCAAAGGTTCGTCTGCACCCAAGCCACCACGGGATATCTTGGACTTTCTAGTCGAGCCAGGAAAGACTGAAAAAGAAGAGGCCATAAGGATGGCCGCTTGTGCATTCCTGGTGAAATCGAGCAAGGATATCCTCGGCTCTTTTGCTGACTATATTTTTGAAAAGGACGGTAGTGGTCCTCGTCTTGTCTTTAAGAAGGATGATAGTGATTCTCATCCTTGATATCATGTAACATCGTTTATGATGAAATAAAATCAAACCTTATTTATGAACTGTCTGATCATATTTACAAGAAATCCTTTTTACATTTATACATAATATTTTTTAAGGAACTTGCCATTGATGGGCATCATTGCAACTCGACCATCTAGCTCTGTGAGTTGATAAGCTCCATTTGAGAAGACTTTATTCACGATATAAGGTCCTTCCCATTTCGCATCGAACTTGCCTTTGCTCATATGAGTCATAGTCATGGGACGTCTAACTGTAAGAACGAGTTCTCCTTTCTGAAAGGCTCTGGCTTTAACTTTGCGGTTGAAAGTCTTCAAGATATGGGCTTGATAAAACTATGTGTTGTTGAGCCAATAGTCGCTTCTCGTCGAGCGCCTCCAGTTCTTGAAGTCGAAGAAGATCATTGTTCTCTGTCGTCAACTCATTGGCGATAGCAATCCTTAGAGATGGAATTTGAAGTTCCAGGGGTAGAACTGCTTCACAACCGTATACCAGAGAGAAATGTGTACAGCCTGTGGGGTTGCGGACCGTAGTGCGGCAGACCCATAGACATTCTCCAAGCTTTTTACTCCAATTTCGTTTGTTAGTAGACACAAACTTCTTAAGGAGCTTGATAATAGTCTTGTTGAAGGCTTCAGCCAAGCTATTAGCAGCATGGTTGTAAGCCATAGAGGCGACATTGTCAATCCGATGATCATCACAGAACCTAGTAAACTTTTGACTGATGAACTGAGGTCCGTTGTCGTGAATAATTTGTCGAGGTACACCAAACCTGTAGATAACATAATGTTTGACGAAGTTGATGACGCTGCAGGTTTTGACTTCAGCCAAAGGTATAGCTTCGGCCCACTTGGAGAAATAATCCGTTATGGCTAGTATAAACCGATGTCCTTTAGAAGAAGGAGGATTGATAAGACCTATAATATCCATGTCCCTAGCTTCAAAAGGCCAAGAAGCAGCAGTCGGATGAAGAAATTTCGACGGTTGATGGATAAAATCTGCATGGATTTGACAGGCTCGACATTTTCTTGTATATTCGATAGCATCAGATACCATAGAGGGCTAATAATAAGCCATTCGTCGGATACGATCTTGTAGCTTAGGGCCTGGCTGATGTGCTCCACACACACCATCATGAGCTTCACGCAATACCTGCTTTGCTTCATCGCCAGCAAGACAACGCAAGAGTAAACCGTCATAGGTCCGTCGATAAAGAGTCTTAGTGGTCTGGTTGTGGTAGAATCGAAGAGATCGTCGACGAATACTCGTGGCCTCTTTAGGATCTTCAGGGAGTATATCATGAACCACAAAGTCGATGAAAGAAGCTCTCCAATCTTCATTGATAATATTGATTTCAGCGAAGTTACTGAACTCGATGTTACGATTGTTTACCACGCAGAATAACTCTCTATTGGAAATAACAACCACTTGTTGTCTTTTGACGGGAATTGCTAAGACTGTCGCGAGATTAGCTAAGCATCTACCTCAGTGTTACAAGCTCGTCGAACATATTCAATGAAGAAAGCCTTGAATGATGTAGCTATGTAAATCGCAGCTTCATGATAGGGTACTAGATCGTGATGGCGAACTTCGTATGTTCCTCTAACCTGATTGACAACCAGTTTAGAATTGCCATAGACTTTAAGATATTCGACCTCCAACTGTTTAGCTAACTGGAGTCCGATAAGCAAGGCATTGTATTCAGCCACATTGTTAGAGCATGGCTGATCTAAGGAATAGGCTCTTTGGATAGCTAATCCTTCTGGAGAGACCAGTACAATCCTAACTCCTGCGACAATGGTCTCTTTTGGCCCGATCCGGGATGCTCCGTCGAAGAACAGATGCCAGGTAGGAAATTCTTCAGAGATCATGTTTGATTCCAATGTCTCATCGGGAATTTCATCATAAAGCTTAGATGTTTTCGGAACAGGATGAGCAGCTAAAAAGTCAGCCAGTGCTTGACCTTTAATGGACTTTTGCAGAACATAAACCATATCATATTGGGCTAGCAAAATGGCCCATGTAACCAGTCGAGAATTGAGTGTGCTAGGCTTCTTCATCAGTACCCGAAGAGGATTAACTTGAGAAATGACGTGAATGGTTTGGCCAATGATATAATGCCGAGTCTTTTGAACAGCGAACATAAGGGCTAAGCATTCTTTTTCAACCGGACTATAACGGTGTTCAGCACCAATCATAGTATGACTAAGATAGTAGATGGCTTGTTCATGGCCTTCTTTGTTCTTTTTCACCATCCATGGCCAAAACTACTTTCATAAACTCTTCTTTGTACATGCGAGCGTCGTTGCAATATGCTTCGATGCCCTTGAAAGGGTAGAGATCCGCAACTTCTTTTTGGACTTCCCCTTTGTCATCAACGTATTTGAAGCATTGACGGAGAGTGAAAGGAACAATATTGTGTTCATGAAGGAATGGTCTTCCCAGAAAAGCATTATAAGAACAACCATGGTTGTCTATAATGTAGAAGGTCACCTTCGTGCGAAGATTGCCAATTTGGAGTTTTGGGCGTATCTTGTCTAAAGGTTCACTTCTTTCCTGGTTGAATCCCAGAATGGTGGTGATAGTGCCTGAGAGGCTATGCACCAGAATCTTCAGGGCATCCAACATAGTCTTAGGCATGATGCTGAGTGCTGACCCTGGATCTATCAGAATACGATCGACCTTCATGGAGTCGACGTATCCTGTAAAGTAGAGAGGACGGTCATGTCGATTGTCTTCCATCAACATGTCATCTTATGTGAAGGTAATGTTTGGAATTAATTCCAACAAACTGTGACAGTGGAGACAAGAGACAGGTTCTGATTCAGGTTTCTTGAGAAGAGTTAAGCAAGTGTCTGCCTGCATCAAAGCCTCACTTAGTGTTTCTCGAGTCTCTTTAGAGAGGCGTAAGAGCTCAAAGATAGACAGCCTGGCCAGTTGAGCCAATATATCAAAGTTATATGGCTTTTCAAGTCCAGAGGGGGATGACTTCTTCAAAACTTTGTCGAAGCGGACTTGTTGTTTGCCTTTGTCAGCTGTTGATGATTTAGGAAGAGTTGGTTTCGTAGCCGAAAATAATGTAGAAGGGATGACTTCTGTAGAGACAGGCTGTATTGGAACAGCCTCGGAGGATGAAGCAGGATCCTCCTGAGTTTCGGGATGCTCCCGTTGATAGGTTTTCCCTGACCTGGTGCCTAACAGGATTTCTTTTTCAACTATGGGGTCAAAAGATACCATATTATAGTTCTTTGTTTTTCCTTTGGAACGTTCTTTTTGCTTGGAGGAAGAAGGAACTTCAAAATCTTTAACAAGATCAGGATGGATCCACATAATCTCGCCATTATCAAGGGATAATGGGACAAGACCTTCACTTTGTGGAGGAGGAAGATTCTCAATCTCAAGAATGGTTCTGGGAATGGGGATGACGCCACTCTGTACCACTTGTGGCGGGAAGTCACCAAACTGTACAGAAATCAAGTTGGCTGTAATAGTCTTTTCATCCTGCTGGAGAGTGATGACACCGGCGTTGACTAGCTCTTGAATCTTGCCTTTGAGCACATAGCATGCCCGAGTAGGATGCCCTATGAACCTGTGATAAACACAGTACTTAGGATGGTCAGTCTTACCGACTTCATCAGGCTTCTTCGGGTCAGGAAGTTGCAATTTATTGCTCTTCAGCAGACAGTCGAAGATGCTCGCTGTATCATTTTCATCAAAGGAATACTATACTTTTGGGCGAGGTTCCTTTAGTGGAGGTGTAGAAGGAGTATAGCTAGACGTGGGTTGAGCCACGTTAACAGCCAAGGATTCCTTGTTCTTGAGATTGATATTCAAGGTTTCTTTGTTCTTGCGGTTGTTCTGCCGATTATCGCCACCGAATGCAGAAGATTCATCTCGATCAGGGTTGGACATATGTACCCCCAACTGCTTGAACTTCTCGGCACTCACTTCAGCTGCTTTAGCATTGACAATGAATGACGGCTAGTCCTAGAACTGTGTTGACCCTGTCCACATGCTAATGATAGGCAACAAGCTTGATTTACAAGTGTCTATCGTTACAACGGATGGGGTTCCGGAAGGCATTTTAAGTGCTTCTCGGCAGAATCGTTCAATGAAACTCTCAGTAGTTTCATTATGTCTTTGCTTGATCTTATTGAGGGCGGATATAGTCATATCGTTGATATCCTCGTAGAATCGTTCCAGGAACATTTGCTCGAGTCTGGCAAATGAAGTAATAGAGCCATCAGGCAGGCTGCGGTACCAATCATATGCCGTGCCAGCTAAGCAACCGACGAAGACTCTAGTAAGAAGAGCATCACTTGGCTGGAGCTGGACAGTCATTACATCAAAGTGGTTAATGAACTGACTCGGAGAAGTGCTGCCGTCAAACAGCGTGATCGTATGAATCTTGTACTTTGGAGGGAATGGGACTTCCTTCCATTCAACCGGATAAGGTTGTTTGATTCGCAGCCTCTGCAGACCATCTTTCTCTTTGAAGGCCTCGAACTGAGTTCGTAGAAGTTTTATAGCCTCATTAGCATCTCCCGAGGATGGAAGAGTAATGGGCTGGCTTACCGTATTAGGAGGAGGAACATCATGGTAAGCACTACCCCCAGCCCCTAAATGACTAGGTGTAACTTGAATAGGTATTGAGGCTACATGAGGAGATGGTACTTCCAGACTTGTATTGACAGGTACCGAAGATGCTATAATCTCAGAATTGACAGCAGGTACAGTTGGTGGTACTGTATGTTGAGCTATGATAACAGTATGCATACTTGCGATCATGTCAGCCATGGTCTTCAATTTATCTTCCAGTACAGCGATTCGTTGTTCTTGACTGGCCGAACTAGAAGCATCTGGATCTTCAGTGACAACATAGGCTGACACTTCTCTGGGCACAGTAGAAGATACTGTCTGTTCAGAGCTTTCACTGTATGCATCATAATCAGAGAAAGAGTCGTCCCCTGAATGAGAAACAGAGAGGTGACCAGAAGGATCTTGGAGAAGATCCCTGCTACCAGCTGTGCCTCGACTTCGAGATCGGGTGTGTCGGAATACTCCTTCAGAGGATTCATGGAGTAAATCCAAATATCGTTGACTGGGCTTCCGGGGTTTGCCATGCTTTGAACACTTCCTACCCCCGGTGTCTCGAGAAGCCATGTTTACAGAGGCATAGAGCACCTCGTCTTCATCTTCGGACATTGGTTCAGAAGTTAAACGATCGAAGACAGATCGTTTTATCGTCTGGCAACAACACTTAATAACCACCTTGTGATTACAACGGTGTTCCAATGGTTGGATTGGAGGTGTTGAGGTGTTATTTCGCTTCTGTTTGAGGTATTCCCGAAGGTCGGGGATATGTTCCTTGACGACATTCGGAACATGATTCTGATTCTTCGGATGCCTTGTCCCATGAGTATACAAAGAAGTACTCAACTCATTGGCATAAGTATCAGGATTTTTTCTCCTGGGGGTTTGTTTTTGATACAAATTTGCCTTCGGCATTGGTTGATTGCGTTTCATAGAAACTGGTATGTTGAGATAAGTCCGTAAATCGGCAAATTCAACCCCAAGGGCTTCTGTCTGGTACACCAGTAATTTCCCCCTGCTTTGAGCGGGACATCCGAAGAGTTGGGAAATCTTGGAAATGTGCAACTGGAGTAGGCAAGATGCCTCTTTGTTCAATGTTCTTCCCTTTAGCAGGGAAAGTTTTTGTACTGTTTAGTGCCGAGGCACATTCAGATGGATCTTCTGCGGTAAAAATCGGAGAAGACTGAGAAAAGACCAAAGGGCCTTTTCCTTTATTTTGTGAAGAAGGGTTGGATAAAGAGCGTTTCCCTCTGTTGTTTTTCGAGTTCTGGACTGCGAAAGATCGAGAAAAGACCAAAGGGCTTTTCTGTTTATGCTGAGACGGAGGAGGAACAATCAAAAGACTACCCCCTGTGGGTTGCGCAGGAACAGAATAAGTAGCAACTTGCCCTCTGGAGATGATGACAGAGGGTTCTTTGGCCATAGAACAAGCAGGAGGTGCAACTTGTGTTTTAGAAGAAGCAACAAGTGAAGCTTTGGCAACTGAGGGCTTGAGTTGTGCTCTGTTTGAAGGAGCAGTGGATTGCGCAGGAGGGAAAGACTTCGCCAATTGTGCCAGAGGAAGAGGGGTTTTGGATTTTGCCAAAGCAGCATAGGTTGTGGATTGTGCTGCAGCAAGAGGAGTAGTACACTGCGCATGGACAGTAGGAGCTCTGGCTTGCGCTTTGGCAGCGCAGGTGGTGTTTTGCACAAGGACAGAAAAGGCTACTGGTTCCTTGGCAGCAGAGATAGCAGGTTACACAGATGACTGTACAGAGGATTGCGTAGAGGACTTCAGAGTCCACACTGAACGGACCCTGGTCTTGGCAGAGGCCACAGTGCGACGAGTAGCCCCAGAGTTGATCATCGCTTCGTAGGCAGTCTGGTTGACCTTCACAACCAGCGTCTTCTGCATCTTTTCGATAGACGCAACGTCACATTGAGTTGTCACTTCCTCGTCGGAGGAGAAAGTCGTCCCCAGCAGAGTCGCCATTTTGTTTGCAAAAATAAAAGTCTTTATTTCACAAACTTTGTAAGAAGATTACAATTGAATTTTAGGAAAGTACAACTATAGGAATCCGATCTGAAGACGATCGCTTTATTCCTTAGACGATGTGAACTTTAAAAATGATAGCCTCTGAAGAATGCAGCAGCACTTGGACAAGAACTCCTGATCTCTGATGATAATATGATCTGATCCCTTTAATGAAGGACTTGAAACTCTATTTATAGAGTTCTAGAAATAACTATTTTGTAGTTATTCTGGATTGCGTATGATGAACTGCGCTGTCGACAGACGGCGCAGGCTGCAAACTGTACTGGCCTATTGGGCAGTTGCTCGATCGTGGGCTAACTGTATTCAGACGCGTGACATTATTTGATTGAAATGTGCTTGGTCGTGTACAGGAGGTTTCCACATGGCGAGCAATTAATGGCATATAAGCCACGTAATATATGTCAGTTATTTGATGAATCGCACTAACCGAATAGCGCTAGCTTCAGACTGCGCTTCCTTCTAGTCAATGGATAGCGCTAGGATACGGACTTGGTCAAACTGTGCTGAGGTTGGACTGGCAAACTGCGCTGAGGTTGTACAGCTGTTCTCGAGCGCTGTGCTGCACAAGAAACGAACGGACCCTCGTTTTTTGGGCTGTCAGGCTGTCAGAAGATCTGATCTTTGTCAGGTAATGATGGCGTTGCCACGTCAGCGTAGCGCGCTCGGGTGGTAGCGCAGTTCAGCTCGCGCGTTCGATTTGTAGCGTAATCTGTTTCCTGTGCAGTCCATTTGAAGGGTGCGCAGTTGAGAATTCTCTGCCTATTTGATAGATACAACTTAATTTTTAGGACATACAGGCGTTAGTGACGGCTTTGTGGCAACTCGTCGACGGATTACCGACGACAAGCCGTTATATTATTATTTTATTTTTAGGGAGAGAAAAGGTCGCACATCCGTCGCTAGGGAGTCGGAGATATAGCGACGGATATCCAGTCCGTCGCTATGCAGTCGATTATTTGGCGGAAGTCGTGGGGAGAATTGGCGGAACAATTCTTCGACTACGTAGCGACGGATATTCAGTCGACAAGTATAAAAAAGAGCGACTAACGGACGACGGATAAGTATCCGTCGCTAAATATACGTTCAGACTTAAATTGAAACGGCGGAGGGAACTTTTCGCATTCCCCCCAAATTCACTCTCTCTCCTCTCTCTCTTTCCCGCGGCTTCGGGGATCAGTGTTGGCGTCCTCTCCTCTCTCTCTCCCGAAGGTAATCCCTTCTCTCTCTCTCTCTCTCTCTCTCTCTCGCGGTGTCGTAGGGGTAGCGGGGGCGGCGGGCTTGGGACGGGGGCGTCGGGGGCTGGGCGACGGGGGGCGGCGGTGGGCGGGGGGTTGTGGGTGGCGGGGCTGCGGGAGGCGGCGGGCTTGGGGCAGGGGCGTCGGGGGCTGGGCGACGGGCTTGGGGCGGCGGGCTTTGGTCGGGGGAGGCCGGGGGCTTTGCTTCTCAAGTTCATCTGAGTTTATATATTGGCTAAATAATGTGTTATCCATATTGGGTGTTATCCATTAGTTTGGTGGTGTTTGGATTAGTAAATGTGAATATGGAGTTTGGGTTCATGGTGTATATGTTCACTGTGTCAAGGACAGTGCGAGTTCTTCATCTGCATAAGTCACTGAATAAGTGAAGTTTTTTCTGGAGTTTGGACATTCGCTTCACCAAAGTCACTGAATAAGTGAAGTTTTTTCTGCAAAATCGACCCTTAGAGTGTATCAGTTGTGTGCTTCTATATAGATGTATATATCTATACATCTAACTGTGATATACATATATATGTGTATGTGTGGTTTAGAGAGTGAGGAATGAAGGCAGGCCTACCATGCCCATTAGCATGCAGGACGGCTTGGGGTGTAATGTGTGAGTGTAGACATGCTAGGAAATATAGGTAACGCTAGTGTAACTAGACTAAGGTAGTGCTTGCTAGATAGTAAGGACACTCTAGTATCCTAACCAAGTTAATGTTAGCCTAGATATTTAGGATATAGCTCCCATATCCTAGAAGTGGACTCTTACAATTTAGAAATAGATAGATTGACTCAGTTTGATTAATTGACCTATAATGACTCTAAAACTTGATTTTCCAAAAACTTCTACAAGTCGAAGATGATGGTCCGACAACTGGGACTGAGGTACGACAAGATAGATTGTTGTCGCAATAGATGCATGTTGTACTACAAGGAGAACGAGGATATAGAAAGTTGCAGCTTCTGTAATGCGGATCGTTACAAGCCAGTCAGGGAAAAAGGAAAGTCAACTAGAAAACGACGTCCTTACCAGTATATGCATTACTTTTTGATCATGAAGCGCTTGCAGAGGATGTATATGTCTCAAAATACAGCAGAACACATGACGTGGCACAACGAAGAACGCACAAAGGACAATAGAGAATTATCACATCCTTCGGATGGAGAGACGTGGAAATATTTTGATTTTCGCCATCCAGATTTTGCTGCAGAGCCTAGAAATATACGCATGGGGCTATATTCTGATGGCTTTGCCCCTTTCGGGCAGTCGGGATCTCAATACTCATGCTGGCCGGTCATTCTGACCCCTTACAATCTGCCACCATGGATGTGTATGGAGACTCCTTATATGTTCTTGACAGCGATCATACCGGGTCCCAAAAATTCGACGAAGAATATCGATATATATTTACAGCCTTTGGTGGATGAGCTGAAACAGCTATGGGAGATCGACGTCACGACCTATGATATTTCCAGGAAACAGAACTTTCAGATGAGAGCTTCACTGATGTGGACAATCAATGATTTTTCCGCATACGGTATGCTGTCGGGATGGAGTACTCACGGCACCCTGTCTTGTCCGATATGCATGCAAAATAGTAAGGCGTTCCTCCTTAAGCATGGAGGAAAAACTTCTTTCTTTGATTGTCATCGTCAATTTCTGCCCGCGAGTCATCCTTGGAGAAAGAACAAGGACGCGTTCAGAGCTGGAAAACAAAAATTTTCTCATCCGCCTGCCAGATTGTCGGGATACGATATTTGGGAAGATGTAAAGGACTTGTCCACTGTAATGGAAGATCCATCGAACAATCGTGTCGATGGGTTCGGACAAACCTATAACTGGACCAAACGGAGTATCTTCTGGGACTTGTCTTATTAGAAAGATAATCTTATAAGGCATAATCTTGATGTTATGCATATCGAAAAGAATGTGTTCGATAATGTCTTCAATACCGTAATGGATATTAAAAGAAAGACGAAGGACAATCTAAAAGCAAGACAAGACATTGTCGAGATATGCAAGCGTCCTTATCTGAACTTGATACAAAGGGGAGCTGCTGGATAATTAAGTAAGCCGATAGCACAATATACATTGAGCAAGGAAGATAGATTAATAATCTGCAAGTGGATATCTACTTTAAGATTTTCTGACGGCTATGTGTCGAATTTGTCTAGATGCGTTGATCTCAATGAACGCAAACTAACGGGAATGAAGAGTCATGACTGCCACGTGTTTATGGAAAAATTACTGCCCATTGCTTTGAAAGAGTTGTTGCCTTCTGCTGTATTGGTTCCGTTGACCGAACTATCAATATTCTTAAGGGATATTTGTTCAACTAAGTTGACTGTGCAACACATGGTTGAACTTGAGGAGAAGATTATCTTAACAATTTGCAAGTTAGAGAAAATATTTCCTCCTAGGTTCTTCGACAGCATGAAGCATTTACCGATTTATCTAGCATACGAAGCCCGTGTCGGTGCATCTGTTCATTATCGATGGATGTACCCATTTGAAAGGTACATAAAAATCGATATAATTTAAGTTGAATTTCAGTAGGTTTTAAAATTCTTTCTTAATTCTCAAGATAATTTGTCTCTCTAGATACCTACACCATCTAAAAAAAAAGTTGGCAACAAGGCTCATATAGAGGCTTCGATATGCGAAGCATATCTTATCGAAGAGGTGTCAAACTTCTGCTCTATTTATTTTGATACTCATGTTAAGACAAATCAAAATAGACCTCAAAGGAATGACGAGGACATTGAGGATGGAGGAATATTCAATGTAAGGGGCAAGCCTGTTGGGGCTAGTAAAAGACGGTGGTTGACAGACGACGAGTATGATGCCGCTCACCGATATGTCTTGTTAAACTGTGACATACAAGAAGTGAGAGATTTGGAGAAGTAAGTCAGTACACTTGCACTCATTATAATCTCGAATTTGATGAAGTAAGTGACTACACTTATATATTCTTATTTTCTCTAATAGTTTATTTAGAAATAAAGTTAAAATGAGGACACTCGATATTACCGATAAGGGACTTCAAAGAGAGGTTGATTGTACATTTCCGTCATGGTTTCATAAATACGTAAGAAACTGTGATTATAATTGAGATTATAAATATATAATCTAAAACATTTAAATTATAAATATTTATTTACAGGTTTTATTGCCTGAAACAACACTCACTCATAAGAGTGTTCGTTATCTGGCATTGGGACCGAAGAAGCAAATAAAGACTTGGCCAGGCTATGTCGTTAATGGCTTCAGGTTTAAGTCAACTCAGAATGCTATAAATATCGAATTTATCAATGACGGCATCAGTACCAAGGATTTTGGTGTTTGCATAAGAGGCACCATCTATGACGACGAACCGAACTTTGACTATTATGGAGTGCTTCGGGATATTGTAGATTTACAATATACTGGCCCATATGATATGCATATTGTGATGTTCAAATGTGAGTGGTTTGATACGACACCAAATATCGGTTGGAGAATAGATAAACAATTTGGATTTGTCGATATAAATCATCGCAGGAGGTATAGAGGGTCCGATACATTTGCGATAGCAAATCAGGCTGTTCAAGTCTACTATACAAGCTACCCAAGGCGTCGTAGAGATAGATTTGACTGGTGGGCAGTATGCAAGATTAAATCAACGTAGAAATATATTCAACGTTGGAGACCTAACATACCAAGAGGACCAGATCGAAAAGTCCTAATACTTGGGACAACACTCAGATACAATAGATGTTAAAGATATTGTTGAGGAAAATAGAGGGGAGGAAGAGGTTGATACACAAGACTTAGCTGTCAACCAGGGGAGAAAGAGGCATCTTGTTCCAAATATTGAGGCAGAAGAAGAAGAAGAAGAAGAAGAAGAAGAAGAAGAAGAAGAAGAAGAAGAATTTGATGGGGATGAGGATACAGATGAAATCGACGATGAAGATAAGGATGAGGATGAGGAGGAGGATGATGAAGACGAGGCCGAGGATGAGAACAAAGACGATGATTAGGTTAAATATTGTTGTATATTAAAAATACTTCCAATTACGTGAATTAAGTTTGACCTCATAAAAGCAATTACGTGAATTCATGTTTTTTTCATTCGATTATTTACTTATTGCAGATGGCACTCCTAGTCTTTTTCGTCGTGGCGGCACTCGTCTCCCTACTGGTGGTATGTATATTTTAGTTTAGAATGTTATATTCATTTACACTTTTATATTGTTAATTATGTTTATGTGTTCTATTTACAGGTCATGATGGCTGGCCGTGGTCGTGGTGGTGGTGGTGGTGGTGGTCGTGGTCGTAGTGGTGCTGGTGGTCGTGGTCGTATTCAAAATTCCTGGGATGTGACCCCATCGAGAGACCCCGACCCGGAGAGTACCCCGGGCACAGACGCATCCTGCCGTCGTTCGACCACTTCATCGAGACATGAGTCCGGATCTGCTAGCGGATCCGTTCCGCTATCGGAACCACCAGCAGCGGATCCACCAGTGGATCCCCCGGTTACTGTACAGTGGGCCCCAGAGTACCACCATACTCGGTTCCATCCGGTTACTGAGGAGTACATGCACGGACCCGCGAATCCTCTGACGGCACTAGAGAGGCCGAAAGGCGAGTTCCGACGAGAGCTATGGCCCGCGGGGACCTCGTAAGTAAATTTAAGATAATTTATTAAATTTCTTTCATTTATTCAAGTTAATAATCCAGTCGTTTCTTCTTTGTAGGTTTTTTTTGTTTAATGTTGCCAGGGCTCTTGGAGAAATTATCAGGGCTAACTTCCATGGTCCCTACATCAACTTTTCGTCGGTGCCCCCAAACGTGAAGTACGTCTGGCTCGATGAGTTGAGGGTATATATCTATATCTTCTGGTTAATTATTAGTTACTCTTTAATCAACCATTTTTTAAATTACGTGATAATTGAATTTCTATGTTAGACGACGTATTGGTGGCCCCCCCATCGCGAGGACGCGATCCACAGGACCTACAGAAGCGCTGCCTCGAAGAAGATACGGGATATAATTTATGACCTAAAAATGGGGCATACGAGGTCGAATTGGATCCGGTAGGAGTATTATGAGGACCTCTTAGGTATGATGGATACTCCTGCGTACAAGGAGAAATCAGAGATGTCGAAGGCGAACCGACAGGCCGTGGGGCTTCATACGGGGGGATCAAGGCCACACGCAGTGACGCTTGTAGATCTGGTGAGATACCGTAAATTCATTTCACTATTGAATTAGGTATTATTAATATACGGAGTTAATTAAGTTCTACGAAAATTCTGTATGCAGGCCCAATGGACGGTGAAGGAGGGAAGGGCGCCAGAATCGGTCACCATGCACGACGTGTTCCAGCATACGCACAAAAGACGGAAGGACGGAAGTTTGTCGACGAGAGGGCCAAGGAGACTGATGTAAGTACTTATGTTTATGAGATTTACTTTAGAATTAAAAGTATTCAGACTATAACTTAGGTAAACTTAGGATTCACACTTAACTTAGTGAAACATAAGATTTAGATTACAACTTAGGTAAATCTTATAATATAAACACATTCATTTGATAGGCTGCGTATCGTGAGGCCCTTAGTCGGGCTCAGTTAACTGACACCGAGGATGTCGGTGAAACGACGCCCGCCCG
Organism: Iris pallida; assembly: GCA_029216955.1. Lineage (NCBI taxonomy): Eukaryota > Viridiplantae > Streptophyta > Magnoliopsida > Asparagales > Iridaceae > Iris > Iris pallida. The sequence continues at coordinate 5,365,849 of JANAVB010010794.1, read as the reverse complement.
GACGTCCTTTTCTTTGGCCGCTCGTAACGACTTGTTCGTAGATACCGTCGGCGGCTTTAAGAAAGGGCTCCTGTACGGAGTCGGCTCCCTAGGGCCGTTGCACATGGCGACGCAGAGATTTCCACGTTGCAGCTTACGTAGCTGTACGAGGCGGTTTCGTCCTTGTGGGAGCAATTTGCTACGTACTTTTTGCCTCCGTCTGCTGCTGCCGGTCCGTCTGCTGATGGTGTCGGTCCGTCTTCTACTGGTCCGTCGACTGCTGGTATCGGTCCTTATTCCGTGGGTCATCTTTCTTTCAACCCTGATGCCCCTATTGTACCGTCGCCGACTATGACGGCACTCCTGGATCTCATGTTGCCAGAGCAGCTACGTCGACTTCCGAGCAGTGTCTACGACGGCTTGCCGTCGTACCTAGTGGAGGAGTATATTCGTCGGTCGCGGCAGGGATTACCACCACCGGGCAATTGAACTCCTCCTCCTCCTTAAAATATTGTAATTAAAAAAAATTGGAATATTTGTGGCAATTTTAGATTATTTGTGCTATGATCGGATTATAACGACTGATATTAGGTTACTCTTCAGGATAATTGATGTCTATTTTCTATTAATTTGGTTTGGTCTATGTGATTCTTGGATAATTGGTGTACATTAAATTCGTATGTGCATATTTGGTCTATGTGATTCTTGGATAATTGGTGTGCATCATATATTTGGTCTATGTGATTGTTGGATAATTGGTGTGCATTATATATTGGTTTGGTTTATGCATATTTTTGTGAACAGGGAAAGTGCTGCAATTTTTTTTCAAAAAAATCTCAGTTATCGACGGACTAGTGACCGGTTAGCGACGGATATTTCCAGTTTCCGACTACTTTTCGGCAAAATTTTCGTCGCCAACTGGAGATTTGAAACTGTTTTCAGGTAGCGACGGGTGGTCAACGGAATATCCGTCGGCATGGTTCTGGTGGTATATACTTCGACGGAATAGCGGCAGAAAATCCGTCGACAAGGCAACGGATAATCAGCCACTAATCAGTCGCTCTCTCGACGGCGTAGCGACGGAAACTCCGTCGACAAGGTTCTGAAAATGTTAGACATTTCCAGAACCATGGCGACGGATAATCAGCCACTAATCAGTCGCTCTGTCGACGGCTTAGCGACGGAATAGCGACGACTCATCCGTCGCCATGGTTCTGGAAATGCCAAGCATTTCTAGAAAATGGTCGACGGATAATCCGTCAGTATGCCGTCGCTAATCCGTCCTTTGTTAGCGACGGTGATCGACGGAATAGCGACGGAACGATACCCTCTGATACGATATTACGACGGTTTACCGACGGACCATTACGTCGCTAGTGTCTACATAGTTCAGTATTTAATACCTGAAATGGACGAAAGCCCGTCGAAAAGTCGTCGCTAATGCTTCGTATTGTGAAGTCGAAAAGCCGTCGCTATTTCGTCGCTTGACGACTACGTAGCGACGGACCGTTATTAGCGACGAGCTGATTGCCGACGGATTATTTTGGCCAAGACCCGTCAGTGATCGGTCGCTAATACAAATTTCCGACGGACGGGCGACGGATCTGGCCGTCGCTAAATTGACAAATTTTGGTAGTCAGTTGACTGCTGCGTGACTTGGAAGGAATGGGCATTGAACTTCGAGTTCATTTTAGAGACGTGAAACTGGCACAATTGCGGCTGGAATCGAGCCTATTGGAGAGAATCAAGTCTGCTCCGAAGGACGACCAATACTTGGAGAAGATACAAAAGCTGATATCGACAGAGAAAGCGCCCGACTTTGCAGAGGAAGTGTCGGAAGTGTTACGAGTAAAGGGTCGACTATGCGCTCCGGATGACGCAGAACCAAGATGTATAAGGACATCCGCGTTGTCTTTTGGTGGCACGGCATTAATAGGGACGTAGCACTTTTTGTGTCGAAGTGTATGGCCTGTCAGCAAGTCAAATCGAGCACCAGCGACCGGGTGGGGAGATGCAGAACCTTGCCATTCCAGAGTGGAAGTGGGATCTTGTCACAATGGACTTTGTTGTGGGCTTGTCAAAGACAACGTGGAGAAATGACGCCGTCTGGGTCATAGTCGATCGACTAACTAAGTCAGCGCACTTCATCGCCATTAAAGTTACTTGGAGCGTCGACCGCCTTGCTCAGATATACCTAGATGAAATAGTTAGGCTGTACGGGGTCCCAGTATCTATCATCTCGAATCGGGATGGACGGTTCGTGGCACGCTTCTGGAGTAGCCTTCATTCAGCATTGGGGACCAAGTTGAAGTTTAGCTCTGCCTATCATCCTCTGACTGACGGCCAAACAGAGCGGGTGAACCAGATTCTCGAGGACATGTTACGACTATGCGATAGACTTGAAGTCAAGATGGGACGTTCATCTACAGTTGACCGAATTTGCATATAATAACAGCTATCAGTCTAGCATCCAAATGGCACCGTATGAAGCCTTGTACGACTGGAAGTACAGATCGCCCATTTGCTGGGATGAAGTCGGGGAACGGCAGATACTTGGCCCAGAACTGGTGGAGCAGACTGTGCAGAAGGTCAAGTTGATATGAGAGAGATTGAAGATAGCACAGAGTCGGCAAAAGAGCTATGCCGACACGCACCGACGCCCCCTCGAGTTCTTGGAAGGCGACCATGTATTCCTGAAAGTGACGTCCATGCGTGGAGTTACCAGATTCGGTACGAAAGGGAAGTTGATCCCAAGATTTGTTGGTCCGTTCTAAATATTAAAGCGAGTCGCCCCGGTAGCTTACCAAATTGCCTTGTCGCCTGCATTGTCGGAGGTACACAACGTCTTCCATATCTCACAATTACAGAAGTACGTGCACGATCCGAGCCATGTAGTAGATTTGGGTCAGCTGGATCTGAAGACGGACTTGTCATATGTCGAAGAGCCTGTACAAATCTTGGAGCGTAAAGATATACTTCTCTGCAACCATTCTATTTCTCTCGTTTGCATCCTCTGGAGAAACCATTCGGTCGAGGAGTCGACGTGGGAGCTTGAATCAGAGATGAAGGAGAAATTTTCTTCATTGTTCTCGTAGAGGTAGGTTCTATTCTTAAGTTCTGAGAACGAAACTTTTTCTTAGTTGGTTATGGTGTAGTGCCCCATCCCTACATCGTGCCCCATTCTCCGTCCACGGGATGCGCGAAAAAGGAACACTGTCGCCTTCGATTCGGTAGGAACCGATAGGTCGAGATCGATCGAATCGGTCGAACGGGAACGGTTGAATTAAGATCCATTCTCCATTATAGAATGGCTTCTTCGAAACCAAGTCCCATATTCAACGGGTTGTACCTTAAGGATTGACTCTGCGGCTGAGACGGGAGAGACCTCTCGTTGCTCTATTTTTTTCACGCCGCTTGCGTTGGTTTTGGCTTTGGTTTTCTGAATGCGTTTTCGTAAATATTTTCGATGGTTTTCATGGCTTGCATTTCGAACTCACAATTTCTATAGAACTTCTTGAATAACACAGTGTTCTAGTCGGTTGCTTGTGCGATTTTAGGTAATCGCGTAGGCGACGTCTAGCGCGACCAACAAGTTCTCTCGCCTCAAGTAAACTCAAGGTGAGTGGCTGACCCCTCTTCCCTCGACCCTCTTCTCCAATACATTATCAATATTAGACATGTGTTAGGCTAGATGTAATATTACGCCATGAATGATATTCCAATAAACGGTTCCACGATGTTGTTGACACAAAATCACAGTCAACCAAATATTGATAAAATTGACAATATGATACTTGTCATAATTCAATATGACACATCAAGACAGAACTCAGTGCTAGACGGACGTCGGCTCTCTCCTGCAGCGTACTCAGTTTTTAAGTCTATATTTTTTATATTTATTGAGTCTAGATAAATGTAAACTGAGTAGCACTGAGCGGTTTGGGCCTATACTTTATCTCCAAACACAAACCAAAAGCTCCACCAGACCAAACTAGCCCACAAAGCCTATTTGAGCAATTCTGTCCTCTGGAGACAGAGTTCGGGCTGAACTCTGTCCCCTAAATTATAGGACCCTAATTTTTAGGGTTTGCTGTATGCTAGTTGTCCAACGGCCAAAATTTTGAATTCTTGACACAGAATTTGGCCGAATTCTGCCTATCCTAACTAGTATAAATAGGCCTTGAATTCTCTCATTTTCAATCATCCAATCTTCCTCTTCTCTTCTCTTCTCTATAAGCCTCACATAAGCCTTAACCTTCTCATCTACTAGCCGCAAGCTTCCTAAGCCTCAAAGTGCTTAGTGCTATTCAGTTAGGAGTTTGTGCAAGAGTCAAGAAAATTGCTTAGAAAATTCTAAGCATCGCCACAACGATCTTTGTAAGAAGTTGACGTGCTCTTCTGAAAAAAAGGCACGGGATGTAACTGCTATTTCATAAATAGTGGATTTAATCCTGAGTAAGAGTTCTCATGCCTGGACTAGTCCTCTACGAGGGAAACCAGGTTAAAAACGACTGTGTTTGCGTATGCTCTCTTGAACTTTCTATTTCCGCATTTACTCTGATTATTTACTGTTGGTGAAAAGAGTTTAAATTTTTATTTAGCCATTATTGTTATAAACTCTTTTCATCCCCCTCTAGAGTTGCCTACATGTTCTTCAATTGGTATCAGAGCTCTGTTCTCTCAACAAGGACTAACATCCTAGAGCTGATCTATGGCAACCACACAACCTATGTTTTCCAATCATGGTGAAGGACAGTCCACCCATAGGCCACCCCTATTTGATTGAACAAACTACATCTATTGAAAAACAAGGATGAGTTTCTATCTCAAGTTTCTAGACTTCGGCCTATAGACCATTGTCATCGATGGTTACAAAAAGCTCGTTAGAATAGTTGTCGATGGAGATCTCTTCGAGAAATCCAACGAAAAATATTTCGACAAGGAAAAAAAACAGGCGAGTCTAGATGCTAAAGCTATTAATGCTCTTTTTTGTACAATAGACATGCATATAGTTAACAGGGTCTCGATATACACCACCTAGCACGAAGTATGGAAGCTTCTAGAAGTAACGCATGAAGGAACCACTCAAGTCAAGGAATCCAAAATTAGTCATCTCACTCAAGAATATGAGGCATTCAAGATGAAGCCAAATGAGACGATCACCCAAATGTTTACAAGATTCCTTGACATCATCAACCCTCTGTCATCCCTTGGTAAATAATATACAAATCATAAGAAGATCCGCAAGTTTCTTAGGGGGCTACCGAAGATCTGGAACCCTAAGGTAACAGCTATTATAGAAGGCAATGATCTCACCAAAATGTCCATAGAAACTTTGATGGGAAAGCTGATGACCCACAAGCTCGACCTCAAAGACTTCGACGAACCTGCTCCAAAGGCAGGCAAAAGAGATTGCCCTAAAAGCGTATCGTCGAAGGGTTGATCCTGAAGAGACTGATGACGACAATTCTGAAGGTGATGATCAAGCTCTTCTAGTCTGCAACTTCAAGAAGTTCCTTCGCTTCAATCTAAGAAAGAAGGAACAACAAGAAGACAGCGAGGAAGAACCAACGTGCTATGGCTGCAAGAAGACAGGACACGTTCGAAAGGACTGTCCCTTCGCAAAGAAAGGTAATAGATATGAGAAGCCTTACAAGAAGCCTTTTTCAAGAAAGTATGCCAACACTAGTATTTGGCACAAAAGCGAAGCAAGTGATTCTGAGGAAGAAAATGACTCTCCTCAAGACACCGCAAATGTCTTCCTAATAGCAACATCCGAGAAGGTAACTAGCGAAACTCTCGATGACTTTACTTTTGATGAACTTGGTGATGCATTTAATGATTTACTAAATGACCACAAGAAAGTCATTAGTAAATATAAGCATGCCAAGAAGAAAATCAAAGGCTATGAAATAGAGATTCAAAATCTTTCTTCCTTACTTGATAATGTTAGAGACACTCCACCCACGAAAGTCACTGATGAGGTGTCCAAGCTTAAGTTAAGCTTACATGATGCCAAAGCATTTATTGAAAAGCAAATACGTGAGATCTCAGTGCTCAACAAAGAGCTTGCTGAAGAAAAGAACAAACACAAGATCTCTATTGCTAAGATTGATGGTCTAAATGCTAAGTGTAATGAACTGCATGCTGCCTCTAAGAAATTAGAGATTAGATTGGAAAAACAAGTTTCTCAACCTCAAACCCAATCACACAGTCACAAAACACACACAAAAAACAAAACCACTCATCATAGTAATACACGTCATCCACATACAGCACGTAAATATGCTTATATGTACACGTACTTCCATGCAGCACGTAAACCATATACACATAGACATCATAACCATTATCCAATTGCTATACATGGTCACTATCCTACTAACCACCACCATGCTGTACATAGACATAACTATCATCCTGCTACCACATATAGTCACTACTCTACTATTTCACACAACTATATCATGCTGCATATAGACATCACTATCAACTTGCTTCCAACACAAATAGGCATGCTACTTGCACATACTATGGATTACATGGTCATATTTCACCACAGTGTAGAATTAGGAAATTAGTTGATATCAATCTATATGCATGGGTACCGAAGACTAACATTTTAGGACCCACAAGAACTTGGGTACCAAAGGTCACATCTACTCGTAATATAGGTGGAGCTTCAATCCTCAACTAAAAGCAAGTAGATTCTCGATAGTGGATGCTCGCGACATATGATGGGAGACGCAAATCTTTTTGCATCACTATCGATGAAGAAGGAAGGGTATGTATCCTTCAGTAACAATTTAAGGGGCTATATCATAGGTAATGGTACTATTTGTTATCCTCCTTCTTCTGTAATAAAGGATGTCTGCCTAGTAACCGAGTTAAAGCATAACCTGCTTAGCATAACTCACCTTGCTGCTCATGGATATGATATTAACTTTGGATAAAATAAATGCTTTATTTATGATAGGTCAACGGAAGACATTGCTTTTGAAGAGATAAGAGAAGATGACATCTATATTTTCTATCTATCTAGAAATACTAACAGTACAGAAAGATGCCTCTACGCCCACAAGGATGAGAGACTGTTGTGGCACCAGCGTCTTGGTCATGCCAATATGGATACTATATCCAGGCTATCAAAAAAGAAGCTAGTAAGAGGTCTGCCCGACATCACATTCAAGAAGAACACGGTATGTGCCGAATGTGAACTGAATAAGGCAACCAAATCTTTATTTCATTTCATAAATATTGTAAGTACTACTAGACCATTGTAATTACTGTACATGGACTTATTTTGTCCCAGTAGAGTAGCCAGTCTTGGTGGAAAACTCTATACTTTTGTTATAGTAGATATTTTTTCTAGATTTACTTGGGTTTTCTTCCTTTCAAACAAAAGTGATACGATTTCAGTTTTCAAAATCTTTGCCAAAAAGGTCCAAAATAAAAAAAGGCTACATGATTACTCGAATCCGAAGTGATCATGGAGGCGAATGCAAAAATTCTAATTTTGAAAAGTTTTGTGAAACAAATGGTTTTGATCATGAGTTTTTTTGTCCTCGAACTCCACAACAAAATGAGGTTACGGAGCGGAAGAATAGGACTCTTGGCGATATGGCTAGAGTCATGTTGAATAAATTTTCACTTCTAAAATATTTTTGGGCTGAAGCTGTCAGTGCAGCATGCCATATTTTAAATAGGGTGCTTATTCGACCTATTTTGAAGAAAATACCCTATGAGCTTTGGTTTGGTAGGACTCCAAATGTTTCATATTTTAGAGTATTTGGTAGTCGCTGTTTTATCCTAAACACCAAAGTCAACTTAGGCAAATTTGATGCCAAAGCTGACGATGGTATTTTTTTGGTTATGCTGCCAAGAGCAAGGGATATAGAGTGTTCAACAAATGCTCAATGATTGTAGAAGAGTCTACTAATATGACTTTTGATGAGAAAAATAGTACAGCAGCTATTCACGATGATGATATTGAGACATCAACTTCTACGCTGATGAATACCACCCCTGAAACCAACTCTTTGGAGGGCTTGCCGAAGAAGTTCGCATTCAAGCCGTCACATCCAGAAAATTTGGTAATAGGTGTGGTATCACGCGGAGTAAGTACTCGATCATCGTTAAGAGATTCCATTGCTAGCATTGCTTTTATTTCGCAAATTGAGCCTAAAACTGTTTTATAAGCTTTTAATGATGAGTTTCGGATTTTAGCTATGCAAGAATAACTCAACCAATTCGAGAGAAGCCAGGTCTGGGAACTTGTTCCTAAACAAGCTAACCACTCGATTATTGGTACTAAATATGTTTTTTGTAACAAAGTAAATAAAGATGGTTCAGTCACTCGTAACAAAGCTCGTCTAGTAGCTCAAGGATACAACCAAGAGGAAGGTATCGACTACGATGAGACGTATGCTCCTGTTGCAAGACTGGAATCCATTCGGATGCTTTGTGCCTTTGCAAACTTTTAGAATTTTAAACTTTTCCAAATGGATGTCAAAAGTGCTTTTCTGAATGGTTTTATTAAGGAGGAAGTTTTTGTAAAACAAACCCTGGTTTTAAAAATCATAAATTTCTCGACCATGTTTTCAAACTCAAGAAAGCACTATATGGCCTCAAACAAGCCCCCAGAGCTTGGTATGGACGCCTAAGCAATTTCTTGCTAGACAAAGGTTTTTCAAAAGGGAAGATTGACACCACACTTTTTATCAAAAGTTTTCATGACACCATTCTATTAGTACAAATCTATGTTGATGATATCATATTTGGGTCAACTGATAAAAATCTATGCCAAGATTTTGCTAAGTGTATGCAGAACGAATTCAAGATGAGCATGATGGGGAACTCATCTACTTCCTTGGATAGCAAGTTAAACAAACTTCGTAAGAAACTTTCATCAGCCAGTCAAAATATACAAAGGATATGCTGAAGAAGTTTGATCTTGACAACGTCAAACCAATTAGCACCCCTATGGCTATTATGACCAAGCTCGAACCTGATGAAAGCGGCAAACCTGTTGACCAACATAAGTATCGAGGTATGATTGGTAGTTTACTTTATCTAACTGCTAGTCGTCCAGATATTATGTTTAGTGTTTGTCTGTGTGCTCGCTATCAAGCTAGCCCTAAGAAATCACACATGTCCACCGTTAAACGTATCTTTCGATACCTTAAGGGTACTATTACAGTGGGCTTGTGGTATCCCAAATCCACATCCTTTGACCTTATTGGTTATTCGAATGCTAATTTTGCGGGATGCAAAGTCGACCGTAAAAGTACAAGTGGCACGTGTCATTTATTAGGCAAAGCTTTAGTCTCATGGTTTAGCAAGAAGCAGAATTCTGTTGTACTATCCACAACAGAAGCTGAATATATCACAGCTGGTCGTTGTTGTGCTCAAATTCTGTGGATGAAGCAAACCCTTGCAGACTATAATCTATCTTTTATGCACATTCCTATATTCTGTGACAATACTAGTGCTATCAACCTTACTAAGAACCCTATATGTCACTCACGTACGAAACACATTAAAATTTGTCACCACTTTTTGCATGATCATCAACAGAATGGCACTATAAATTTAGAATTTATTGACACTGATCATCAGCTGGCAGATTTCTTTACAAAACCACTATCCGAAGAGCGATTCAACTTTCTTTGTCGTGAATTAGAAATTTTAGATGAAGCGGTTATTCACTAAATTGACCTGCATAAATATCGATTATGTCTCGGTTCTTTATGATGAATGGATACAAGTCGAAAGGGTCCTTCTGACAACAAGGCGTAAAAGCCTAAGCGACACGGTGCACTAGTCTTCGGACTACCGCTAGCTGGGATCTGGCCCCTGCAGCTATCCTATGGCAGTTTTACCATACTGAATTGTGTCATAACTCCTTATTTATTATAGGGTTTAATTTTATTTCTGACTTGCTAAATTCAAATTTTTGAACTTCATTGTGTTCACTCTATTTAGCATTTATCTAAAAATTTTCCACTTGGGCATTTACTTGTGAAATTCTAAAAATTCTGTTCCCTCCTTCACTCTTTTAAACTCAGCATTGGTTTCAAACTTATTTCAAACTGGCTTCAGTTCTGGTCCTATAACACAGAACGCAGGCCGAACTCTGCCTAACACAGAGTTCGGGCCGAATTCGGTCTGTATATTCCAGAACTTCTAGTCGGGCACAGCCGCTCATCAATTTTCATCATAGGGTCCAGATTTTACCCGACCATTCGAACCCCCTTCTTAAAATCGTGTTATCCCTCTCTCTCTTCTCCATTGCCTCCCTCAAACCTTCTCAAAACCCTTCCTCTTCAAACCCTAACCCTAGATTTTTCTTCCCTGTGAGAATTTCTTCTCCAAATTCAAGAAGAAGATTTCTTATATCATTCTCTTCCATCCTCCACTATTCTCTTGAGGTATAATTTCTTCCTTTTCTCTATCTCAATTTCATATTTTCTTTATGGCACCTAGGTTGTTTAATCGAGGAAAGAGGGCTAGAACTGAGGGTACTTTCTCATCGAACCCTCCTCCTCCTCGTGATGATCAATCTATTCACCCTCTTTTCAATCCACCATGACCCATTGATCCCGACACATTCGATGATCGAATTTTTGTGTCATTAGAAGCCTCAAATGAATGGTTCAATGATTTTCGATCACGTCCCGTGTGTGCGGGCCATCCCATCAACTTCACTATATTTTCTAATTATGACTCATTATTTCATGATTTGTGTCTTGATGAATTAGTTTCTACTACTTCACTTATCTACTTGAATGTAATTCAAATGTTTTATTGCAATCTCATATTTGATGATACACGTTTATATTCTCGTGTTGCTGGAATTGACATATCATTCGATGACCTTGAACTTGCGGAATATCTCGAGATTCCGGAGCCCAACTCATGGAAGAAGCTTGTCGATGCACGCAAGTTTCAATTCTCTGATAGGTTTTCCCTTGAGAGTTTTAAGGACGATTTGTGTACTCCAAACACACGTCCACGCAAGTTACTTACAAAATTTCTTAACCCCTATTTCTACGAGCTTCATCGTATTGTCTTTTTCACGATCCTGTCCGAAGCGGGATCGACTGATTAAGTTTCGTATTTTGAGATTTCTGCTATGTATCACCTTCATTTCCATGTCCCGTTCAACCTTCTACGTACTATGATGGACTGGATGATCAATGCAAGAAAGCGACCACGATCTTTGGTCTATGCTCTCTATTTGCCTATGATTTTTCGTACCTTTCATGTCCCTCTCGATGAGAGCCAATACCTTCATGCCCCTGCCTTCTTATCTAAGGCAAGGCGGCTTCAGACAGCTGTCGGATCTCCTACTGAGTCTGAGCATTCTGATGCTCAGGCTGATGCACCTGCTCTTGGGCAGCCTGCGCCCGCACCTCCTGCTACTTTTGAGTCTATTCAGACCATGCTTCGCAATCGTTTTATATTGGAAGACGATCGCTGGACCCAGCTCGACTATCGTACCACCTTGTAAATGAGTGCCATCAGCAACTCATTGTATGACATCTGGTACACTATGTCTTGACATCCTTCCATGCCACTTCCTATGGAGCGGGATCCATCTTGCGACGGATACCATATTGACGACCCCTGGGTTATGCGCTATCAAGATCCGGATGCGGCCTTCATGGGTCCTTGTCGTTCAGATACTGATCCATCTGACGGCGCTGGACCATCTCGAGCTCCATGATGGATGTGGTCTTCCTGCTGTTGCTGCTGCTGAGGATCTTATTTTAGTTATTTTAATGCTTTATGGACTTCTATTTATGTAGTAGCTTTCTTGTATGAGTTCACTCTATGTTATATGGATCCTCAGACTTTATCTGCGGTTATCATTACTATGGTGTGCTTGCCAGTTACTTTCTTCAACAATATTCTGTTTGTTTAACATTTACTATTTATTTGATATGCATCTTGCTAAATGACAAAAGGGGGAGTATTTTTTGATATTCATATAATATCCTGTGATATCTATGTTTTTCTGTGATATCTATGTTTTGGTAGAGATTATGTTAGCTTACAGAGAAGCAATTACTATGGGGGAGCTATCTTTACTGGGGAGCTATTGTTTCTATGCACGACTACTACTTGTGTTCAGGTATGAACATTGAATATACAAATATCATTTTGTCAATTATCAATATGGGGGAGATTGTTGACACAAAATCACAGTCAACCAAATATTGATAAAATTAACAATATGATACTTGTCATAATTTAATATGACATATCAAGACAGAACTCAGTGCTAGACGGACGTCGGCTCTCTACTGCAGCGTACTCAGTTTTTGAGTCTGTATTTTTTACATTTATTGAGTCTAGCTAAATGTAAAATGAGTTGCAATGAGTGGTTTGGACCTATACTTTATCTCCAAACACAAACCAAAAGCTCCACCAAACCAAACTAGCCCACAAAGTCCATTTGAGCAATTCTATCCTCTAGAGACAGAGTTCAGGCCGAACTCTGCCTCCACATAGAGTTCGGGCCGAACTCTGTCCCCTAAATTATAGGACCTAATTTTTAGGGTTTGCTGTATGCTAGTTGTCCAACGGCCAAAAATTTGAATTCTTGACACAGAATTCTGGCCGAATTCTGCCTATCCCAACTAGTATAAATAGGCCTTGAATTCTCTCTTTTTCAATCATCCAATCTTTCTCTTCTCTTCTCTATAAGCCTCACATAAGCCTTAACCTTCTCATCTACTAGCCACAAGCTTCCTAAGCCTCAAAGTGCTCAGTGCTATTCAGTTAGGAGTTTGTGCAAGAGTCAAAAAAATTGCTTAGAAAATTTCAAGCATCGCCACAGCGATCTTTGTAAGAAGTTGACGTGCTCTTCTGAAGAAAAGGCACGATGTGTAACTACTATTTCACAAATAGTAGATTTAATCCTGAGTAAGAGTTCTCAGGCCTGGACTAGTCCTCCACAAAGGAAACCAGGTTAAAAACGACTGTGTTTGCGTATGCTCTCTTGAACTTTCTATTTTTGCATTTACTCTGATTATTTACTTTTGGTGAAAAGAGTTTAAATTTTTATTTAGCCATTATTGTTATAAACTCTATTCACCCTCCTCTATAGTTGCCTACCTGTTCTTCAGATGTCTCACGTACACGAACTATAAAACTGCTTACAATTATCATGTTATATAGAACCGTGCTAAGAAAAAGACGAATCGATTAAATAAATGTCGTAACAATACCATAAAGATGTGCCTTGAAATAACGGTTAACTTAGCACGGTCATGGACAACTTGTCGACAAGGGCGATTGTTTCTTCGGACGGTATCCCGAGGCCACGGGACCGTTCCGGCCTAGGAGGAAACACGGATAGCTATGCCAGATGCATGCCACGATAGGTAGTGGCTTTCAACGGGGCTCGCTACCTGCGCTGAAGGACCTCTGTCTACCAAGCTATATATCCAGGATGGCTTGTCATGCCAGTGACCTTCACGAATACACTCTTTTATATTTTTTTTATTAACAACATGATAGGGAAAAACATGATAGGTTTACGTTGCAACGATACGCTCTGCGAGGGTAAGACATATCGTCGTTATATTGTTGTGACTTCAAATATAGGTTTGAATTAACTAGGATGGCTAGAAACTTCACTAAACATTTGCATGCACGTTCACTTAACTTCTTCAACAAATAAGAGCACTGGATTTAAATTACCACGCACCAGTACAAAGTATAATGTGTTGACCCTCGCTCTCAACAGGTACCCGAAACCAGGATAGCGTGCCAAGGGACTGAAGGCGATGCTTATTTCTTTTGAAGCCTTGCTAGCGTGAAGGCTAACTCTGCAACATTTTGAAGACTCTAATTCAACTGCATCATGCAGCACAAACTCTCACCGATCCCAGGTCTTAGAGAGTCATTTTGATATTTTATAAAAAGGGTAAATGTATGGAATGACTATCTCATCGATGTCGGTTGTAAGCCCGAGAGGCCACTTTTGTAATCGAGTCTGTAATCTAACTTATTATCAATAAAAATACAAGTTTCCTTCTCTATATAAATGTGTTCAGTTTCTCTGCGTACTCTTGTAAATGTTGTTGTTTCGGATAATCTTATGAACCGCCTTGTGTGAGCGCAACTTAGGCTTGCACGGTATCACGCCCGGGGGACGACTATCAATTCTACCGAATCGGGGCGTGAAGTTTTTCTACCCAAGCTCGCATCACTCTAATTTTTAAACATCGAGCATCGATTTTCTACACACATCCCAACATTCGTCGCACGGGGTCTGAGTCATTCAGCAAAGCCATCCTACGATAACTCACATTTCAATAAATTTCTGTCATAAGTTCACTCAACCAAATCTTCGATACATCAATATCGCTCGACCAAAAAGCCATTTTGTATAGTCTATCTCTTCAAACCCGTTCGACATAATCCGCCTATCAATCCTTCCAAGTCAAACACGCTACGACACAATTCATCGCTAAACCATAATTCACATTTTATATTCCCTAAATTATTCATCCTAATTCATGCATTCGATCATGAGGCCGTCTAGCTTAACAATATTTTGCGTCCCGATCTCACGCGATTCAGATTATCCACGGTGGACATGAATCACCATGCATGCTCCTGCGGGATAATCATCCTCATCGGGACGTAACTCTTGTTTTATGTCTAGACTAATTCATTTTTGATACGTGGATTGTATCTATTCAATCCTCAAGTTTACTAAATCATCAATCGCAAGTCCAAATATCCTCGAATTTTCCTTCGCATCAAACCAACAAGTTGAGACAATCGAAGTTGCCGCGTCCAAATTTTTCGAGTTCGATCATTCCCGCGACATGAATCACCATATTAGCGCTCCGCAGAATGGTCGCCCCAAATCCGATGCGACGCATGTGCGAGGCTAGAGTTGCCCTCGCACAAGACAAGAATGTCGATGCTGTGGTTATCCGTATAACCATCAAGACACTTCTGTTTTCATCCACATATATTTTAATCAAATCCTAAGTATAGCATTTTCAGAACAATAACACTTACACGATCGTTATTCTTCGAATTAGAGTGCCCCCGAGTTATCGCATATCGATCTTTGATACGCCTCAATACCATCGATGATATGCGTAACCTGACGATCTTCCTTTACAACGAATTTCAAGTCATGCGAATGATGCTATCGTCCGACTGGATAATCTCCTCGACATTCAAATTCAAGTTCGATCATTATCCCTCGAATCATTCACAACATCAATTTCCTTAAACCCAAATTCATGTATTGTTTACATGTCTATTTTAAGTCATCGACCAACGTTTTTCTCCAAATCACATCATTCCTTGCTAACTCAAATCATCTAACCATATTCATTCCAATCCTCAGAGTCATTTTTAAACATTCGAATCAAACTTTTCATACATGCTACCTTTTCGTCGTGCTAACTTTTCGTATACGATCCATATCATTTTCATCGATCAAGTCATCGATTAGTACACCCTAACTTTTCTTCGATTCAGTTTCACCTACTCAATTATTTTCGTATTTCATACTCGCACAATCCTCAATCCTGTGCATGTTCCATGCGCGTCATTCTATTCTAATTTGTTCGAATCCACTTATCAAACTTTAATACAACAACTCACTCGATCGCACTCGATCTAAGGCTTTGCATATGTGCGACGCTTGCTGATAGACTCATCGACATTCCGTATCCTCAATCGATCTATCGACATCCCTGAGGCTATCGCATACACCACTCAGGGCTGAAGTCATTTGACAAATCTTTAAAACTATCATTCGAATCAAAATTGACTTCTTCAAATTTTTCGTTCGAACCATTCCTCGAATTTCAAGCACGCTCATCTATATCGCATCGAAGATAACATCGTTGCTCGATAGCACCCCTATCGATAGTCATCTCACTTTTACTCAATCGAGTTCAACTCATTCTTGCTTGACACATTTTCCAACCCCGCACTCGACTTTTCTAAGGTCGACGCAACTTTGGTGTATATGCCCAATCTGACTTAGCCAACCGTGCTTATGTGGGCCATCTTTTTGTTTCTTGTCAAAAATTGTTCTCCTACGTTTTGTAAATTATTTTGACTTATTGTATGGACATCCCGTGGGACACTCGAGAGAGTGCGCATCAACGATATCAACTTGCAAAAGCAATACTTTAGAGTTTGCGAAAACAACCGAGTTAAAGAATTCAATCGATAGTCCAAGGACGTAAAGCCGTGCTCTGATACCACTATGTCACACCCCGCTCCTGTGGGAGTGATCGTCCTCGTTGAGGCGTGATGCCGCACGAGCCTAGATTGTGCTCGTGCAAGGCGTGTTCCATAACGGTCGATTACAGCGGCTACGACGGGGTCGTCGCATAGAAGTCCTAAGCAGAGATATTGAATATGCCAGCAGAAATTTAGAACAAAACATAAGTCATTCAAAAGATGTATTTTATTGATATTGAAACAAGGATTACAAAGGGGCGCAAGGCCAAGATTATAAGTCACTCAAGCTTACTCTTCTCACATTACAAGTCACTCAGTTCTCTCTCATCTTTCAATACAAGTCTTGAACCAGCGGATGCTTCGAAAGGCGACGTCCATACATTATGTCCCGTATAAGTCTTGACTCCATGCGGCCGTACGCTTCGAATTGCCAAGGAACTCCGTGCCTCGACGCATCCAAGCGAGCTCCGCGCCACGAGCTTCTACCTGTACCTGCACATGAAAACTATGTGGGTGTCAGTACTCAACTGTACTGGTAGAATGAGCTAGTCTTTCATATAGGTGGTAAGAAATCAGATTCTCGAACAACCTATTTTCTTTCTGATGTCCGTGGGTGTGGGTCTAGTCATTCCCGCTACGCACCTTGCCTTACTAGCTTTATTGTAATCCTCTTTTCCTTCAATCCTCTTCTGTGGTGTTCCTATATTGACCGCCAGCAAGCTATATGCATATAACTTGCTAACTACTGCCCTTATGGACTTGCCAACTCGCTGCAATTATGGTAGAGCTTTCCCAACAGAAGATTTACTCGTTCTAGTGGTAAGAGTATCGAAAACGAGAGTTCGCCAGGTTGTCTCTTGCCTGCCCATGGATTCAGCAGCAGTTCGAAAGGTTGACCTATTCGGGAATCTCCGGATCTATGCTTATTTTTAACTCCCCGAAGCATTTCGTCGCTTGCTACGCCCTTCCTCGTCTCTTCTTTCCATCGGAACAATAAGGCCGTTATGCTCATTACTAAACTTGTTGAAAAGATGAAATAGAACCAAGGTCTATCTTTTTGATCAGAGGTTGAATCGATCATCAGAAGAAGAATTAGGCCAAAAATGAGGATACATTCTGGGAAAATGAAACTTCCTCCTCGCCCACCCATACAAAACCAACACGTTTGATTTACTTTGTGCAACATAGTCCCTTCTTATCAATTATCTTTCTAGTCTTGTCTTAGGATCAGTTTTAGGACAGACGCCTTGGCCTATTTTGTGTCTCAAGACCATCCCGTGTTTACAACAACAACGTCAAATCAAGCCTTGCCTCTAGACCCTTCTCGTGCCAACAATATTAACCTATCAAGTCGTGTTTGCCTTACGGGTCGAAATTAGAGATGCAACTACTCGGTGAGACTCTAATTCTATGTGACCGTGCTACAAGTCCTTATTGAGGACGAGTCTCGCAACTCAATAAGACTTAACCATATTGCCGCCTCGTGGCCCTTGCTACTTTGATCACCAACTGACCTAATCGAGACTTGTGAACTTAGTGTCACTTAACCAACTTGTCCTTGCGGCGATTCTCGACTTAAATTCGAACGACTCAAACCCAACTTATGCAACTCTATCCAACAACTTAAGACTCGACACCACATCTCGTGCCAAAACACGGTGTCTACGTTGCAGCCAATCTTAGGCCCAAACATTATGTTCTAAACGTACACACATTCAATTCGACTCAATCCAAAAACACACCAGTGGATTGTCGCCATGCCGACCCATCTATATGAAAGGTCATTAGCATCACAAGCTATCCTGGACGTATAATTTTATTAATCGGGGTCCTTTCAACGTAAGTACCTAGCTCCTTTGCAAGTCTCCGCTTAACCTGTGCTAAAACCTTATGCACGACTATACCCTGTTTTCTCCTTGGCCGAGTCGGTCCCGTGGCCCCGGGTTGCCGCTCGAGGAACCATCGGCCTTGTCGACAAGTTGTCCATGACCAAGCAAGACTCGACTCGAACTGACGTCTCACATAGTCATCCTTCTTCCAGTGTTACTATCTCTTTCCAAGACCAAGTTCAAGACTTCTATCTTTGAGACCCCTCGACGACCCACGATCGCGAGCCATCTTCCTTAATGCCCTATCCTTTTTATTCAACTTAGGAATGACTATTTGATAGCCCCCTTTTTCCATAACTCACTTTGAATCAACCGTGGCTTGTGCCTTAAACACTAAGTCCGTGCATCGTGCCTTAAGCCAACTTGTGTTCGGTGCGACATTACCGTCCAACTCATACTCCATATGACTAGCTTTGAGATCCTAGGACTTCGTGGCTATACCCAGCCGTAGAACTCGTGGGACCATACTTGCTACTACTACGATAGCCTAACATAACTTTGCCTAACTTAATCATGCAACAACTTGACGAGCAAAGACTGCATCAAGCCTTGCATCGTGGGAACGTGCCGTGCACGTATTCGACTTTGAACAACCAAGTTTTCTGGGTGCCTAGACTTATGCCACAAGCCGTGCAATACAACTTGATCCGTCGGCGAGCAAAAGCTATGCCACGCCTTGGGCGAAGGGATCATGCATGCTTTATTAAGCGTTATGCGGACGACGCCTATGACTTAGGCTAACTCTTAGCTTTGTACCGAAGACCAACTTTTTCTTCTTCCAATCCACGGGACGAAGGATCGAGTGTCATTTTCAAAGCTCGCCGTACACCATCTCTAAGATGACAGTTGGACCCTTCCATATTCTAACTCAATTTGACCCATCGGGATTATTCCCTTATCTATGTGGATTCGTCTCTTTTATTATCAAGCCTACTTGTGCAAGTTAAAAACATGCGATTTATTATGTGAAGGCTAAGATGAGGCAAGTTCACCGAAACTACCACACCTGAGCGAGGAGTCGCCTCGACCGAGCGGGCCTGCAAGTCGCCGTTGCATGCTAAGTCCGAACGCCGTCGGCGTTTCGATTCCTCCGATTGACTGAGCGGGATGGGGTACTACATCAGAGCACAATCTGTGGCTCTTCAAGCATAACGGGCTGCTAGACCATTACTGAGAAGGGCATATCATGATCCTAAACTTTTTGATAAAGCATGAGGACTGCCAAGATATTGTTCAGGTTCGAACAAGGTGTCCCAATGCATCTCGAGATTCTTTACTACGTGTTCTTCTACAAAGACATAACTACTTTGAACGAAGAGATCCACAGCCAACAACCAACTGATGCCAGGCCAGGGTCCTCTTAAAGCTAAGTCAGGGTCATGCATAATAGGAATGCTATAAAGATGATGGAGTTTGCTCCTCAAGAAACCCCTTTTCATAGGCCATATTGGCCAATAAATGCAGATGAACCTAATAGTCAGCATAATGAATCTCATTTAATAGGTTCGTTACAAGTGGATGCCATGCCACAAACTCCTCAACTTCCTCCAATAAAGAAGGTGGCAATTAAGAGTTGTTCAAAGACAGTCATTAAGGAAAATGCAAAGTCCTACCACCCCTCACATACGGAGAATGTCATTCTTTGTGTTTTTATATACGGAGAATGCCATTAACACTACCAAAATACAACACTTTAGCAATGAATATTTAGGAACAGATGTATTCTGTCGCTAATAGCGACGGACTACCAACGAAACAACGATGGTCTTTCGTCGAATTGCAGCCAATTATTTTTTTTTTAATTTTAAGGGTAAATCTCGGTCAAAAATTCGTCGCTATATCGTCGTACATGTAGCGACGGACAAATAACCCGTCGCTATGTCGTCGCCCAATTGTCAATATTTTGCGAAAAAATGTTAGAAAGAATTGGCGCAAAATTTGGCAAAAACATAGTGACGGATTATCCGTCGGCAAACTAGCGAGGGTATAGCGACGGCCTGGCGACGGATATATCCAGCGCTAAATACTGTGCCCTAACATAAAACGAACCGACGGAAGGAGGAGGAATTTTTTATTCCCCCCAAAATTTTCTCTCACCTCTCTCTCTCTCTCTCGCGCGTGCTCTCTCTCTCACTCAGGTATGTCTCCCTCCCTCTCTCTCTCTCTCTCTCTTTTGGTGGTCGGGGGGGTGCACCTCGCAGAGGGAATCGTGGCCGTGGGGGGGTTTAGGGGGTCGGAGGGAGGGGGGTCGGCGGGTGGGGAGGTCGCGGGGGGTGGGTGGTGGGGTGGGTGGGTGGGTTTGGAAGCGGAGGGAGGGGGCCGGGGGGTGTTGGTGGTCAGGGGGATGAGGGAGGGTTAAGGGTGGGGCGACGGGTGGGGAGGTCGCAGGGCCGGGTGTTGTGCCCCGCTCCACGAAGGTACTAGATATACAGAAAGATCAGATTGCTGGCTCTGCAACAGAAAACGATTAATCTGGATGAGTAGACGAAGTCTCATTTGTTGATTCTCTTACGCCTAATAAGAATCTGAGCTTTTGAATGAATATTGTTGCTAATAACAAGATGCTAGACTTTGAGTATGCTTATAAGAGAATCCACATGTTGCCTTGAAAAGAAAACAGAGAAGCTATTGCCTCGGTGCAAAGAGTATCCACTTAGCGACGAGCTGAACCCTTGCGAGTCACAGCGGCTAACGACGAGCTGAACCCATACGAGTCACAGCGGTTAGCGACGAGCTGAACCCAAGAAAATCACAGCGGCTAGCAACGAGCTGACCCCATGCAAGTCACAGCGGTTAGCGACGAGCTGAACCCAAGGGAGGCACAGCGGCTAAGATGGATCAAAAGAGTCCCTGATATGCTTGAAATGAAATGAAACAAATGTTGGCTTTTCAAAGATGTGTTTTCAAAAGACATGTAAACAGACTCTATATGCATGGAATGTACATAGGTAAAACTAGCAAGATCACATCACAACAAATGTTTTCTTACTAAATGAACAGTGATCCTTTCAGACAAATGTAGCTCTTTGTTCACAATCACCAGTATGCTGATATACTGACCCACCATCAGTCTGCATACAGGTGCACTATGCATCGAGAAGGATAGTCCAAAACGATAGCCCGAGCCTCATCCTCAAGAGCCAGAAATCAGAAGAGATGGCAAGAGATGACATCTGTTGCAAGAGTGGGTTTTGTATATAAAGGGATGTAATGTATGGGAACGAGATCATTGTAATCTGTAAAGTTCTGAGAGAATATAACATTGTATCAGAGAGAATCGAAAGCTTGTAACATGTTCAAATGAAATCAATAAAAAGAATTGTTTCTTGTTACCATTGTGTTCAATACATGTATTCTGATATATGTTCGCTACTGCTTCAATTATCTGCAATATGTTCTGCTGCGTATTGTCAATCTTGTCTTGTTTCAGGTCTTGGCCTTGTGCAAGTGCAACTTAGGCTTGCACGGCATTATGCCTTAGCGAGGACGATCGGTCTCACAAAGTCCGAAGCGAGGACGAAAGGACTCTGCGGGATCGGGGCATGACAGAATGGTATCAGAGCAATACGATCGTCTGGCCAATTTTGATTCAATTGAATTCGTACATGTTTTTCTGATCAAAATTTCCTTGCCTGCTTGATATCATCAATGAGATGAACGTTCCATACAATAAGTCCATAAATATTTTTATGATGCTGGCATATGTTTTTATCGATTTGATTGATTGAGACTGAAATGCTTTATTGAACAAGAGTTTTAATATGATCTGAATTGAGAGTTTTATCGATTGATGATGGCGAATGATGAGGACTATCGTTGCTAAGGATATCGTAAGTTTCTCCTTAATTTTCGAGGATGGAACTTCTTTTCGGTGGGTAATTATGTAGTGCGCCGCTCCGCGAAGGCACTAGATATACAGAAAGATCTGATTGCTGGCTCTGCAACAGAAGACGATTAATCTGGATGAGTGGATGAAGTCTCATTTGCTGATTCGCTTACGCCTAATAAGAATCTGAGCTTTTGAATGAATGTTGTTGCTAATAACAAGATGCTAGACTTTGAGTATGCTTATAAGAGAATCCACATGTTGCCTTGAAAAGAAAACAGAGAAGTTATTGCCTTGGGCAAAGAGTGTCCACTTAGCGACGAGCTGAACACTTGCGAGTCACAGCGGCTAGCGATGAGATGAACCCATACGAGTCACAATGGTTAGCGACGAGCTGAACCCAAGAGAGTCACAGTGGCTAGCGATGTGCTGAACCCATGCGAGTCACAGCGGTTAGCGACGAGCTGAACCCAAGGGAGACACAGCGGCTAAGATAGATCAAAAGAGTCCCTGATATGCTTGAAATGAAATGAAACAAATGTTGGCTTTTCAAAGATATTTTTTCAAAAGACATGTAAATAGACTCTATATGCAAGGAATATACATAGGTAAAACTAGCAAGATCACATCACAACAAATGTTTTCTCACTAAATGAACAGTGATCTTTTCAGACAAATGTAGCTCTTTGTTTACAATCACCAGTATGCTGATATACTGACCCACCATCAGTCTGCATGCAGGTGCACTATGCATCAAGAAGGATAGTCCGAAGCGATAGCCCGAGCCTTATCCTTAAGAGCCAGAAATCAGAAGAGATACCAAGAGATGACATCTGTTGCAAGAGTGGGTTTTGTATATAAAAGGATGTAATGTATGGGAACGGGATCATTGTAATCTGTAAAGTTCTGAGAGAATGTAACATTATATCAGAGAGAATCGAGAGCTTGTAACCTGTTCAAATGAAATCAATAAAGAGAATTGTTTCTTGTTACCATTGTGTTCAATGCATGTATTCTGATATATGTTCACTGCTGCTTCAATTATCTGTAATATGTTCCGCTGCATATTGTCAATCTTGTCTTGTTTCAGGTCTTGGCCTTGTGCAAGCGCAACTTAGGCTTGCACGGCATCACGCCTTAGCGAGGACGATCGGTCTCACAGAGTCCGAAGCAAGGACGAAAGGACTCTGCAGGATCGGGGCGTGACACCGGGGGTCTTGACGGTCGGGAGGGGGAAGGAGAGGGGGTGGGGGCCCGGCCGGAGGGTAGGGTTAGGGTGGGGGTCGATGTCACGCCCCAGAACCAGAATCCTGGCAAGTGGGGATGGATAAGGCCAGCTACGTAATGCCAGAGTACGCCAGTACTAAGAAATTACGTATAAGCTGTCAAGACATGGAGATTACTTCTACAAGCCAACAGTTGATCCTAGGTTAAATAATCCTAGGTATCTCAATCACAGACAATTACACAAAGAGCAAGAAGTATGATCATCAGACATACAATAGTAAAGCGTCCCAAACCATTTATACATGGATGATCATGAAGCCAGTCATACCAAAATAGAGAACTAGCAAGAGTAATTGTCATACATGATAAGCTCTAGCTACAGTCTGGAATACGACATCATGTTTTGGCCCATTGGCTAAATGTCAAGATCCAAAAACATGAGCTAAATACGTGCTCGGAGGCTAAACGCCATAAAAGAATAATATACATTTCAAGTGGGAGAATGAAACAAGAAACCCACTCCGGTACTCTGGTGCTCCAGATGGTCACCGTCGAGTAGATGGTACGGAAGATTCTCTGGGATTCTCTATCAGATCTGGCCAAACAAAATCAGTGGGGTCAGACCCCCCAAATAGCAAGTACCACAAAGGATGCCAAACTATGAACTAAAATCAGCAATGACTAACACAGCAATGATTAGAGATACAATTAAGTAAAAGCAGATCGAGACTCGTGCACTACTAATACACTTATCCCGAACATAGAAGACAATAAGTAAAGCATCATGTGATATAAGGTAATTAACATGTGATATAATGTAAAGTATAGACATATTAAGTAAACGAAAGCTTGAGAATATGTAAAATCAACTGGTCATGTAAACATGTGAGATAGCCGGGTCATGTGAACATGGTGACCCAGCATAGGGATCATGTATAGCTTGTAAGATAACTGAATCATGTGAGCATGTGAGATAAATAAAGCATGAGCGCGTGTGAGAACTATATAGAACGACAATGATAGGATGACTTAGGAACTATTTCGAAAGTCAAGTTATAACCCGTAAACCAAACAAGGACCGTAGTTGTAGCCCTTCTTCCGAACAGAACTTAGTCTCTAATCATTATATAGCATAAGGATCTTGTATAACTTGTGAGTACCGAATAGGACAACAAATGATAGGATGACTTGAGAGCTATTCCGAAAGTCAAGTTACAACCCTTAAACCAAACAAGGACCGGGGTTGTAACCCTTCTTCGAAACAGAAATTAGCCTCCGATCATTCATTGACGAAATTAAAGCATGAACAATAATGTACTAAAATAAACATATGGACACTGCCTAGACAAAACTAAACTGGACTGGACTGACTCCATCCATCAAACATGGCCAAGCAATGAGTACGGCTTGATACATTAGCTAACTAGGGTTATCACAAGCCTAGTTACTAACAAAATGCAATGAGATATTCCTACAGTCACAAGCCCTGAAGACTATCCGGGTTATCCTTCCGCAGGTTGAGAGTTGTATTAGGTGGATACATCGCCCAGGAGACAAATATATCCTATGGTGACTTGGAAGTACAACACATGACAGTGTGCTAGAAATGTGTCCTACTCGTCGGCAGGCTACAAGTCCACTTGAGGCACCAAGATAACGGGATCACCTGTAACTGGAAAATCTCTCTATATGAACTACTTGATCAATCTAGTCATTAACCTAGTCAGATTCAGTATGAATCCCTGACCGTGGTAACCAGGAATTTATGTCCTAGACATGATGCAGACGAGACATATAGCTTGTTCACTCATATACAATGCATTCAACCACGGTGTCCAAAAGAGTTATATTAGCAAGATAATAGCCGTCGCAACAACATCTTGATTATATATGTCATGTTAGGTTTACTTGTCATATCAAGAGTGCGCCATAACGGACCACTATCAAGAGTTATCATGTTAAGATTGCTTGTTAAGAGTGCGCCACGACGGGCCACTATCATGTTTGCATGTAAAGACATGTTCAAGAGTGCACCACGATGGGTTACCATCATGTAAACAAAGAAATACATGTACCAGAGTGCACCATAATGGGTTACTATCTAGTATAAGTAGAGAAGAGACGTGTAGCATGAGTGCACCATGACAGGCCACCATCATGCAAGCAAAAAAGTGACATGTAACGTAAGTGCATGCAAAGCAAAGAAAAGACACCATGAGTGCACCCCAACGGGCCACTATCTAAGAAAAAAAACATGCAACCAGGATCGTATGTAAGAAAGAATTAGATAAAAGATGTATCATCGCATGGGAGAAGAAATAAATAAAAGTACTACTTGACATACAACAATAATTGAATTTGTGCTAGTGTTAAGAATATATGGGGGTACAATTATTCACTAACTGTACAAAATCATCTAATCATGATAAGAATTTATTACAGACGAAGAAAACCTCAAAAACGTCAAGTACAGAAAACATGCCAAAAAGATCAAAACTATGATTGAAGTTATCAACCGCATATGAACTCCAATTAAAGTAAAACAAGAAGATTCTTGAAGCCAAGACAAAGATCTACAACTTTTTTGTTGGGAGTTGGGAGAAATTCTGCCCACAAATCAGCCAAATATGACATAAAACAGCCAAAATAGGTACTATACAACACTATGCAGCCAGGTACTATGCGATTAGGCACTATACATCTATGCGGATTGTCACTATGCAGCCAGGCACTATACATCTATACGGACTGGCACTATACGGCCAGGCACTATGCATCTATGCGGACTGGCAGTATACAGCCAGGCACTATGCAGCTATGCGGACTGGCAAAATACGGTCGGGCACTATGCATCTATACAGACTGGCACTATGCGGTCGGGCACTATGCATCTATGCAGACTGGCACTATGCGGCCATGCACTATGCAGCTATGCGGACTGGCACTATGAGATCAGGTACTATGCATCTATACGAACTGGCACTATGCGGCCAGGCACTATGCGTCTATACGGACTGACACTATGCAGCCAGGCACTATGCATCTATACGGACTGGAAATATGCGGCTAGGCACTATGCAGCTTTGCGGCCAGCACTATACGGCCAGCACTATTCATCGTCCCTGCCAGAACCAGGACAGATGAACATAGAAGATGTCTAAATCTTATTTTGGCCATAACTTCCTCAAAACAAGTCGAAATCTAACTTTTCAAAGGTCAAAACTGCGTAGAATCAAATTGCCTACCACATGGAATAATTAGTTTTCAAAAAAAGTAATTTTGATAGATCAAAACCAAGAAAAATCAAAAATGTTACAAACTTAGATCTACAAGAATCCACCCGTAAAAATCAAAAACTCTAAGTTCTAAAGAGGCTTATAATCATGTATGGAAGAGTTTAGAACAAACGAAATAACATTTGTCCAATATTTGGCAAGATGTACTTGCCTTAGGTTGGAGGAGAAAATGAAGGGGAAGAAGATGAAGAGAATAAAAATAATGGAGGAGAGAGAAGTTGGTTTTTATATAAAACCCTTCTCATCTAAAACCAACCCAAACCAAGTCATGCCAAGTTGAACCAAACCAAATTAAACCAAGTCAAAATTAAACCAAAGCAAGGCTAAGAAGATAAGTCAAAATACGGGTCACCTGACAAGGGCCAGAATTCCGTATACGTACACTGAAAATGCGTATAACAAAAAATAGGAGTGACAGGCATACCGTCGACATACAATGGTACACTGACAATATATCGGTCAAAGAGAAAATCTATAAGTTGGGAAAATTTTAAAATATTTTGAAAACTAATAAATTACAAAATATAATACAAAAGTAGGTATCAGTATATAAATACCGATACTGTGAGACGAGTCTCACAGTCGGCGAGTGGGGAGGTCGCGGGAGGGGGGTTTAGGGGAGCGGAAGGAGGGGGCCGGGGGGTATTGTTGGTCGGGGGGAGGAGGGGGGGTTTAGGGTGGGGTGGCGGTTGGGGAGGTCGCGGGGCCGGGGGGTCTTGGCGGTCAGGGGAGAGGAGGGGCGTGGGGGACCGGCCGGGGGGGAGGGTGTTTAGGGTGGGGGTCGGCGGGTGGGGAGGTCGCGGGGGCGGGGGAGGGGGTAGGCGAGCGAAGGTGGGTCGGGGTTTAATATTTTTCATATTTTTCTGTAATGCATGTATAAAAATGTAATGGCGCAGTCAAGATTGATTTTTTTGGCACGGTTAAGATTGATTTTTTTATGGCACGGTCAAGATTGATTTTTTTCATATTTTTTGTAATGCATGTATAAAAATCTTGGGAGTTCTTAGGCTGCAATCATGAGAGTCATGCTTCAAGTCATTTGTTTGTCATGTTTAATAGACATCGATTGTGTAAACTAGAAATTGTCAATGCTTGTTTGGGCATCTTATTATGAGTCTGATCCTTGTGGCATATGGGCTTATGCTTACAGTGCTCACAATGAACTCGATTTTATAGATCCAATCCACGTAGAAAGAAGTTGTACAGTTTTAAAAACAACCTATCGAATTTTGGACCGTGATGTAAACAGAGTGTAGTAAAAAGGATTATTTAGTATTAGGATCTCACGTAATAGTGTATATTAGGATTTTGGTCTCGAAATTGTCCAATACTAAGGTTTGGGTCTGGAAGTCACTGGTCATTAGTCGAACAGTGATTTTGGATCAAAATTTTAATCCTAACATTGGACAATTGTAATCCTAACATCGGTATCGAACTAGTTCACGGTGTCGATATCGGTATCGGACTATTTCTATGAGTATCGGTATCAGATCGGTATCGGACTATTTATATGAGTATCGGTATCGGACTATTTCTATGAGTATCGGTATCTAAACCCTAACCCTAACCCTAAAACCCTAACCCTAACCCTATGAGTATCGGTATCTAAACCCTAACCCTATGAGTATTGGTATCTAAACCCTGTTTATATGAGTATCGGTATGAGATTATTTATATGAGTATCGGTATCGGACTATTTCTATGAGTATCGGTCAGAGAGGGGGCCTTCTTGAGAAGCAGGGGAAGTAGAGCGATTAAGTAGAGGGGGATCGGTATCGGACTATATATTTTTAATTGTAATTCTGTTTACTTTGTCTTACGATGCAGATTTTTACATCAATTTGCGATGGATCGTTACTTCGTTGATCGTACATGGATGTACAAACAACAACATGAGAGCAGAATATGTGTGAGTGACGATTTTCAAGCAGGCATGGAAGTGTTTCTTAAGTATGCCATGAGCAAAGCTCAGTACATGGACGGTAACAAAATTAAGTGTCCATGTGGTAATAATCGCAATAAATGTTACGAAGAAGTGGTGACTGTGAGAGATCATTTGACCCGTAAGGGTTTCATACGTGATTACGGCCTGTGGTCATCGCAAGGTGAACTATATACAGAAAGACAGGCTGCGGAAGCTGCTACTTATGCTTTTGATGATAATGCTGTAACAGATTTTGTCATCGAAGATAACGGATGCTCTGTTGATTATGGAGACCTGCAGGACCTTGCACGAGATATGGTGTACGATGCGGTAGGGCCTAATTTTGATCCGGAGGATCCTAATCCTAAGGCGAAAGAGTTTTATGATATATTTCAGGATGCAGATACTCCTCTATATCCTGGTTGTGAGACTCATTTCGTACTGTCAGAGACGATACGGTTGTTGAACATAAAGTCTAATTTTAACTTGCCACAAGCTTGCTATGATCGGATCACACAACTAATCAAGGAGGTGTTACCGAAGGAATCCAAAGAGCTTCCAAAAAACTTTTACAAGTCAAAGATGATGGTCCAACAACTGGAACTGGGTACGAGAAGATAGATTGTTGTCGCAACGGATGCATGTTGTACTACAAGGAGAACGAGAACATAGAAAATTGCAGCTTCTGTAATGAGGATCGTTACAAGCAGTACAGGGAAAAAGAAAGTAAACTAGAAAATGGCGTCCTTACAAGTATATGTATTACTTGTCGATCACGAAGCAGTTGCAAAGGATGTATATGTCTCTGAATACAGCAGAACACATGACGTGGCACAACGAAGAACGCACAAAGGACGATGGAGAATTATCACATCCTTCGGATGGAGAGGCGTGGAAACATTTTGGTTTGTGTCATCTTGATTTTGTTGCAGAGCCTAGAATGTATGTCTGGCGCTATGTTCTGATGGCTTTGCCCCTTTCGGGCAGCCGGGATCTCAATACTCCTGCTGGCCGGTCATTCTTACCCCTTACAATCTGCCACCATGGATGTGTATGAAGACTTCTTATATGTTCTTGACAGCTATCATACCCGGTCCCAAAAATTCGACGAAGAACATCGATATATATTTATAGCCGTTGGTGGATGAGCTGAAACAGTTGTGGGAGATCGGCGTCGCGACCTATGATATTTCCAGAAAATAGAACTTTCGGATGAGAGCTTTACTGATGTGGGCAATCAATAATTTTCTAGCATATGGTATGCTGTCGGGATGAAGTACTCACGGCACCATGTCTTGTTCGATATGAATGGAAAATAGTAAGGCGTTCCGCCTTAAGTATGGAGGAAAAACTTTTTTCTTTGACTGTCACCATCAATTTCTGCCCGTGAGTCATCATTGAAGAAAGAATAAGGACCCGTTCAGAGCTGGAAAATAAGAATTTTTTCATCCGCCTGCCAGATTGTCGGGATACGATATTTGGAAAGATGTAAAGGATTTGTCCACCATAATGGAAGATCCATCGAACAATCATGTCGAGGGGTTCGGACAAAGCTGTAACTGGACCAAACAGAGTATCTTCTGGGACTTGCCTTATTGGAAATATAATCTTATAAGGCATAATCTTAATGTCATGCACATCGAAAACAATGTGTTCGATAATGTCTTTAACACCGTCATGGATATTAAAGGAAAGACGAAGGACAATCCAAAAGCACGACAAGACATAGCCGAGATATGCAAGCGTCCTTATCTAAACTTGATACAAAGGGGAGCTAGTGGACAATTAACTAAGCCAATAGCGCAAAATATATTGAGCAAGGAAGATAGATTAATAATCTGCAAGTGAATATCTACTTTAAGATTTCCCGACGGCTATGTGTCGAATTTGTCTAGATACATTGATCTCAATGAACGCAAGCTAACGGGAATGAAGAGTCACGACTGCCACGTATTTATGAAAAGATTACTTCCCATTGCTTTGAGAGAGTTGTTGTCTTCTGCTGTATGGGTTCCGTTGGCCGAGCTATCTACATTCTTCGAGGCTTGCAACTCCATCCGCTGACGAATCCGTTCCGCCAGCAGATCCACCAGTTACTACATGGTGGGCCCCGGAGTACCCCCAGACTCATTTACATTCGGTTACTGGCGAGTACATACGCAGAGTCGCGGATCCTCCGATGCAACCAGAGATGCCAATGAGCGAGTTTCGACGAGAGCTATGGCCCGCGGGTGAATCGTAAGTAAATTTAAGTTAATTTATTAAATTTGTTTTATTTATTCAATTTAATAATCCAGTCGTTGCTTCTTTGTAGGTTTTTTTCGGGAGATGCTGCCAAGATTCTAGGGCACATTATCCGGGATAACTACCATGGCCTCTACCTTAATTTTTTTGAGGTGCCCTGGACTTACAGTACGTCTGGCTCGACGAGATGAGGGTATATATATATATATATTTTTTAGGGTATATATTGGTTAATTATTAATTACTCTTTAATCTACCGTTTTTTAATTACGTGATAATTAAATTTGTATGTCAGAGGACGTTCTGGTGGCCCCCCATCGCGAGGAGGCGATCCGCAGGAACTACAGAAGTGCCGCGGGAAGAAGATACGGGACGCGGTGTATGACCTTCGCCCGGGGCATTCGAAGAAGGATTGGATCCGACAGGAGTATTATGATCAGATCTTAGAGAAGATGGATACTCATGCGTACATGCAGAAATCGAAGAAAGAGAAGGTGAATCGACGGGCCGTAGATCTTCATAAGGGGGATCAAGGCTCCACGCAGCGATGCGTGCAAATCTGGTGAGATACCGCAAATTCATTCCACTATCTAATTCGGTACTATTAATATACGAAGTTAATTAAATTCTACGAATATTTCGTATACAAGCCCAACGGGCGGTAAAAGAGGGAAAAGAGGCGGACTCGGTCACCATGCATGATGTATTCCAGTATACGCACAAGAGGCAGAAGGACGAAAGATTCGTCGACGAGAGGGCCAAGGAGACTGATGTAAGTACATTACGTTTATGAGATTTATTTTAGAATTATAAGTATTGTTAACTTAATTAGGTAAACTTAGGATTCAGACTATAACTTAGGAAAACATAGGATTTAGATTATAACTTAGGAAAACTTATACTATAAACACATTCATTGGATAGGCTACGTATCGTGAGGCCCTTAGACGGGTTCAGTCCCCTGCTGTCGAGGATGTCGACGAAACGACGTCCTCCCAGGCGTCATTTTCTATGGCCGCTCGTTTCGACGACATGTTCGTAGATACCGTCGGCGGCTTTAGGAAAGGGCGCCTCTATGAATGTGGCTCCCTGGCGTCGTTGCAGGCGTCAATTCCGAGAATTCTACCGCCCCCGCCTCCTCCTTCCGCGACCCCGGTAGGCGATGATGTGAGGACACAGCTTGCGATTCTGACCGAGGCAGTGTCGGACTTGCGGGAGCATATGACCACATACTATCCGCGTCCTTCTACTGCTCCCGGTTCTTCTACTCATGGTCCGTCTGCTCCCGGTTCTTTTTCTCCCGATCCGTCTACTGGTGCTCCCGGTGCTTCGGATATTCCCGGTCCTTCTTCTGTCGGGGGTCTTTCTTTTGACCCTACTGCCCCTCTGGTACCGTCTCTTTCTGTGACGACACTCTTTGACATGATGTCGCCAGAGGAGCTACGCCAACTTTCAGGCCATGTCTTTGATATCCTGCCGGCACACATGGTGGAGGAGTATCTTCATCAGGCGCAGCAGGGATTACCATCAGCGGACGATCCGCCTCCTTCTTCTCATTAATGTTATTGTATTTGAATGCTTAAAAATGTTTTTTAAATGTTGAATATTTATGAATTTCGGATATTGTCACATGGATATTGGTGAATGTTTGGGATAATGGTGGATACTAGTTTGTGATGGATGTTTGGATATTAGTGTGTGATGTATGTTGGTTTGTGTGATGTATTTATGATAGATATTTGTATATTGGTGTGTGATGTATATTGGTTTGTTGGTTTGTGTGAGGTGTGATGCATATTGTTATGTTTCGATGTTTCGGATGTTGTACGAACATGGAATGCTATGTTTTATGCAAAAATTTTCAAAACTTTTCCAGTTAGCGACGGACTTGCGTCTACCAAACGACGGAAGGCGACAGCTGAGCGACGGATGTCGACAGATATTCTCCAGTTAGCGACAGATGTCGACGGATTAGCGACGGAATATTCGTCGACAAGGTTTTGGAACTATGAAGATTTCTAAAACCTAAGCGACGGATACTCCGTCGCTAAGCCGTCGCTACGTCGTCGCATTAGCGACTAATTTGTGACAACCTAGCGACGGATTAACCGTCGCCAAGGTTCTGGAAACATGAAGATTTCCATAGCCTAAGCGACGGATATCCCGTCGCTAATCCGTCACTCCGCCGTCGAGTATTAGCGACGGATTGGCGACGAATTTTGCGTATCAGAAACTCTCTGATACGCGGTTACCGACGTATTACAGACGAACTTGTCCATCGCTAAAAATAGTATCAAAAACTTTCTGATACTTGATTTGACGGAAATTCGTCGGCTAGTCGTCGCTAAATATATGATTCTTGATGACGGAAATTCGTCGCTAAGCCGTCGAATGGCGACAGCTTAGCGACGGACTTTTTTTTAGTGACGGGCTATTTTCCAACGAATTTTTCCAGTCAAATTTTGTCGACAATCCGTCGCTAAGTCGATTTGCCGACGGATTAGCGACGGATATGGCCGTCGCTAATTCGCTATATTTTAGTAGTGAGACGTGTAATTTAAAATGGAAAATGGTTATTCTCATGCGATTTAACACTGGGAATGACCATTCTTCGTGTAATTTAAAACGGAGAATGTCATTCTGACATTCTCCGTTTTAAATTACATGGAGAATAGTCATTCTTATGCATTTTAACACAGAGAATACCATTATCCGTATAATTTAACAAGGAGAATGACATTCTTCGTGTTTTTATACACGGAGAATGGCATACTCCGTGTAATTTAACACGGAGAATGATATTCTCCGTGTTAAACTACACAGAGAATAGTCATTCTCATGCGTTTTAACACATAGAATTTCATTATCCGTGTAATTTAACACGGAGAATGGCATCCTCCATGTAATTTAAGATGGATAATGGTCATTCTCATGCATTTTAACGCATGAGAATACCATTCTCCGTGTAATTTAACATGAAAGATGCCATTCTTCGTGTAATTTAACACGGAGAATGGCATTCTCCGTGCTATATTACACAAAGAATGGCATCCTCCATGTTAAATTATACGGAGAATGACATTGTCATGCGTTTTAACACGAAGGATACCATTCTCCGTGTAATTAAAACAGAGAATGTTATTCTCCGTGTTAAAATTACGGAGAATGGCATCCTCTGTGTAATTTAATACGAAAAATGAACATTCTCATGCATTTTAACACTGAGAATGGCATCCTCCGTGTAATTTAACATGAAGAATGACATTATTGATTTAAATTACACAGAGAATCGCATTCTCCGTGTAATTTAACACTAAGAATGAACATTCTCATACGTTTTAACACGGAGAATGCCATTCTCCATATTTTTATACAGAATTATGAACATAACTTAAAGTTATGTATTCTTTTTGCACTTCTTGTTGCTTAGCATCGTTTTCCTTTTTCTTATGTACAACTTTCTTAGTTATCCGTTTTCGTAGTTTTCCGTCATTCCCTTTTCGATTTTCTGTAGCTGTCTTTATTTTCTCTACAACTGGTATATCTTCTCTAACTGGTGACGCTGTCAGTGATGATGCTGCCGGTGATGCCGACATGGTGTGAAGATTGCGAATGGAGAGGAAGGTTTGAAGATTTTGGAGGAAAAAACCTATATTCGAAACTGAGCGGCGTATGGAAGAAGGGGAAGAATCGAAACATTTTTTTTGAAGAGTAGGGTTCGGGGGTGTTTTCGATAAATTAGAAGGACAAAAAGGTCATTCAGAACCCGCTTTATATATTCATTATTAATTCTGGACACGCGATAAAATATTATTTTGTGGTGGATTTTACATAAAACCTTTGCAATTTTTAGGCATTTCATAAATTTTCCCAAAATATCAATATAATATTCTAAATAAATAAATAAATAATGAAACTACTCTCCAAATTCACCCTCCACCCGACTGTACAACTCCCGCGTCCCCTCCCCTCTCCCCTCCGTGCTATGCCCCCAATCCTGTCCTCCTCTCTCCGTCACACATAGCCGTTGTTGTCGCTGCCGCGGAGAGAGGGGAGGGGCACAGGGTGGGAGCGGTACGGGAGTGGTGGGGGTGGTGGTGCGAGCGGAAGGCGGGGGAGGGGAGAAGGGGTGAGGGTGTAAGTTGATACCTTTTTATTTTTTTATTTTTTAGGCTTAATTGCAACTTGATATCCTAAACTATTACCGTTTCTCAATTTGATACCCTAAACTTTTTTCTTTTACAATTTGATACCCTGGGATTTTTTTTCCTGAAATACTCTTCCCCTATCTTTCTTCCCCACCCCACCCACCCGCTGCCCCCTCCTCCCTCCTCCCGCCGTCCCCCTCGGTCGCTCCCACCTGCGCGCACACTTACGTCGCTAGAATGTCGGAAACCTGAGAACCAAACGTCGCTAATCGACGCAGAACGTCGCAGATACATTGACGTAGCAAACTGTACAGGTCAACTAATCTAGTATCTGGACGTCAGTATTCAAGTATCGTAACGTCGCTAAACGTCGCTAAAATGATGATGTGGTAACCAAAAAATTCTCAGATACGGAGTCGGACAACGTCGCTAATCAATAATTTAACGTCGCTAAAATCTGAACGGACATCGACAATCAGCAACGAAAGGTTACGTCGCTAATTAGCAACGTTGTTGTCGGTAAAAGTCGCTAATACTAGCGACGTAGTGCATCGCCGATCTACGTCGCTACGGCGATGAATAGCGACGTTTTCGCTAATAGCGACCATGAATAACGCGACATTCCCGAAACGTCACTAAATATGTCGTTGTTTTCAGTTAGCGACGTTTTGTGGCTGTTTAGCAACGTCGTTTGGCGTCGCTAATATGAGATATTTTGGTAGTGCCCCTCCTCTCGCCGCCCTCATCCGCGCCCCCTCCTCTTACCACCCCCTCGCCCCCTCCCCTCCTCCCATCGCTCGCCCTTGCTGACGTGCATCGTCGGAGGGGAGGGAGGGGGACATCTTTCGTCGGAGAGAGGAGGGAGGGGGGGCATCGCCGGAGAGGGAGGAGGTGCATCGCTAAAGAGGGACGGGGAGAGAGAGGGGGCATGGGTAGTTTCAGATTTTTTTTTTTGTATGCATTTGAAAATATTCAATAGTTGATGATATCAAGTTGTTGAGTAAAAAATTTAGATTTTTTATAAGGGCACATCAAAACTTGATCAGGGTTAGCCAGGATTGGGGGTAGCCCATGTTTGAGGAAAAATTACTGGGGCTATCCTATTTTTCTACTCATGGGGCTGTCCCAACCCCACACCCCAAACCCCAAATTTCACTCTCATTTGCAAATTTCACTCACTCTCTTCCAAAACCCTAATTTTCTTCCTCCTCTTCTTCTTCTTCTTCTTCTTCTTCTTCTTCTTCTTCTTCTTCTTCTTCTTCTTCTTCTTCTTCTTCTTCTTCTTCTTCTTCTTCTTCTTCTTCTTCTTCTTCCACTCCCTAAACTATATATCTTTTTCTTCATCTTCTTCTCCATAATTTTTCAATTCTAAACCCTAGTTTTCTTCGTCATTTTCATCAAACCCTAGTTTTCCTCTCCACAATTTTCATTCTCATTATTTTGATTCCTCACAAATAATGCATGAAAATAAATCCTAACATGTTTATTTCATTCTTTCTTACAAAAAATGCATGAAAATAAACCCTAAAATGTACATTTCACTATATTATCAAGATGGAAATAAATCCTAACATATGTTTTTCATTCGGCCATTTCAATTTTAGGACTGCCAGGAATTGTGGTAGTCCTAAAATGTACTTGCTGTATGTTACGACCCGCACCCACCGTGAGGGTACGAGTACGTAACAGCGCCCAGCCTACGCCGCAGTGTCGGCGGTAGAACGCTGTCATAGGTCTCATGCATCTAACAGTATAAGGCTAAATAGTTTATACTCCCCGAATGGGGGTGACATAGCAGAATATAAAATCAATCACATCTAAGGTAGAGCATAATGGAAGATAGATAAAACATAAAATCCAAAAGAGATACAGCAGATAGAAGTCTAAGTGTCTAAGATACATAAATCCAGAAATACATCTCAAAGCTCAAATACAGTAATCCATAAAGTAAATACAACTCCAGACAACTGAAATAGCTATCAAAACAACCTCTAATGTGTCTCCTCTAGGCTAGCAGGCAACCTCCAGGCTATCTGTAAAATTTATCAACAGGTCCAGTCAGGACAGGAGCGAGCATAATACATCTCAGCAGTTCATAGCAGGTTAGAAAATATAATCATGCAGTAAAGTAAGATACAGGTACTGAAGGAAATACAATATGTAAACAGAGAGAGAGAACTGTAATAGAAATATCTACTATACAATAGACAACTAACAGTGGCTAGTGAGTCAGAGTACAATATAGACATATAAATGGCATAGGAGATTCTGATGAGATACTACTTTGGATATTATTCACATGTCTACTTCTACTCCCCCGTACCCCCAATCAATACACAAGGATCCAACCAGGTTATGTTATGATTCCATGCAAAGGCCCCCGAAGGGTGATACATGGATGTCCCATAAATGGGGATTCTAGGAGATTCTAGGATACCCAGTAAATGGGATAAGGATTCAAGAAGACTCTGTGATCATAAGAGTATATGTCACAAGTGATCAATAAACCAACGAAGCATAGTGATACGCCATGTAAGTGAAACGCACAGAACATGTAGTACCTGATGCTCTTTAAGGATAACATCTCAAGAAGGGATCCATATAGTACCAATCCGTGTGACCAATGTGACAGTAACAAGTAAAGTAATTTAAAGCAGAAAAATAATTCTAAGCAGGATATGAAATGATCAGAGAATGTACTCGTCTGGTATCTTGAATGTCCGAAGAGAATATACTGTCTAAGGAGTGGTGTCTGTCTCCTATAGAACAGTACAAGTCACAACAAGTCTAAAATAAGGAAATAGACTGCTACAATGCATCTACATGAAGTTTGGGATCAATCTAGGCTAAAGTCAACCTTTGGTCAACTCTAGTCAACTTGACTAGTCAAACTAGGTCAACTAGGTCAAACCTAAACCAAACAAGTCTATACTAGTCTAGCTAGTCTATTCTAGGCCTAATCAAGACTAAACAAGTCTAACTAAACTCTCACTAGGCAAACAGACACACCATAGGCTAAGAGCCCTAGGCTATAGGCTATATCATGCCTAAGCCAAACCACAAACACATATACACATAACAATATATATATCTAATATATTGTAGTACACTCATAACATATATGCTACCTATATGTACATCCCACATATATATATAAAAAAAAAATGCATCACTATTCACATATTCATATACATAGATATATATAGGAAAGCTATATATATAGGCACATACATATATATACATATAGAGAGAGAAAGAGAGGTAAAAGAGTGAGTATGTGTGTGTTTGGCATGTGTGTGAAAGGATATGTGTTAATGTTCTAAAATTTAGTGATAGGTAGGTGTATGTGACATGGGATACATGATGTCAAAGGGTGTATGAATGCATGTGTGTAAAAGGTTATATGTTAACTCAGTTTATAAAAATACATACATACATACTTACCTTGTATACATGCATATATACATATTATGTATATTATATTTACATGATACATATATGTATACTTGTATTATATTATACTTACATTCATGCATATTAGATACTTGTATTTATATTAACATATTGCAAACATTCATTTCATTCATGCATATATGCATTACCTACATGTTTTATACATATGCATACATTGTATATTCATATCATTCCATACATTAACATAGAGACATACAAACATGCACACATCATATATTTCATACCTTGCATTACCTTACATATCATGTTATATATTATCATTCATTCCTTTCATATATTACATTCTATATTACCTATATACATGTATTTTCTCCATTCATTCATGCTTGCATCATATACTCTACATTACCATACATGTTATTATTATATATTGCATTACAATATTTATACATTATGCATTCATATCTATCATTACATATATATTCATGCATACATTGTATATCATTCTTTCATTCATGTATTGCTTATATGCATTATATTAATTGCATTCCTACATGCTTGCATTCAACCATATATATACATTAATGTAAAGTGAATAAATATCATATATATATCATTTCATTCATCTAACATATCATGTATTACGTACTCTATATTCATTTAATATCCATACTTCATAGGCTCATAGGTTACACAAAATACATATATCGTATAGTCACTCTTCTACTTAAAACCAATACTGTACCAATTGGGCATTCACTAAATTCTAGGATTAAAGTATGTCGTAGCCCTTTGTGTTAGCTTTCCGAAACTTTAAACGGATCGCATTTTTGTGTCCGAAAGCTCCCGGAATCACGAAAATACCGAAACACGTTCGTCTTTCGTACAGCTGATACTCAAATAATTCTACAGAAAGTTACAAAAAGAATTTGGCTTATAAAGATATATATTTGGAAAGCTAACTTCGATACGGTTCTTTTAAAAAAAGGGAGATAAATCGGAGTTCTAAGCTAAAAGTTATGACATTTCTAAGTTGCTTTGGTTAATAAAAACGTGGATGAAAATTATGACGGATTTGACAAAAGAACACATATAGGCCAAGATACTTGGATACGAACATAGGTATACAAATGAAACTCATTCTAACCATCCTAACTAAGATCAATCCACTCTCTAACCATTATAAAGCTGAATTTAAATATCTATTTAAACTATTATCATACATACATACACATGGGGTGTCCTAATTTGGGATCTATCAAGTAGGACACAAGACACATATCTAAAATCCTCAAGAGAGCTCCAAATGGTCTCAAATTTGAATCTAAATGGGACACATGCATGAGGATGGATCCTACGGATTCAAAACTAATTTATATGCAAAGAAAATTGATTTAGAGGATGGGTTTTACCTATTGGGAGTGGAATTCCAATGAAATCCTTTAGGACACGGCTCCGATACGAAGATCCCTCAAAGTGGACACTCCTCCTTGCACTCCTCTTCCAATCCTTGGTAGCACCCTTCCCTTGGAGAATGGGAATGATTGAGGGAAGGTTTGGTGAAGGAATGATTTGATTTGGAGATCAAATCAATGGGAAGGCTCTCTAAAATTGGGGAAGAACAAAAGGAAAATAAAAGAGGCAAAATTGTAATGAATGAAATGAATCATTCTCTCCTAAAGGTGGCTGCCATAAAGAGTCCATTAGGACTAATAGAAAATGTCCTAATTGCCCCTCTCTAGTCTCATATGGTTAAGTCTAGACTAGGTTCAAGTTTGGGGTCAAAATGATCTAGTTTTGAGTCTCTAACTTAACCATTCTAACATGATAAAAAAATTAGTTTAATTAACTAACTTAATGTTGGGTCTTGTGAGCCATGCTTAACTTAATATTGGATCTCATCTAGAGTTCAAGCTACCTGGGTCACAATACAAGTCGGAACGAGACGAAACTCAAACCCGACTAAACAAATCCAATAAAAACAATATTAAAAATATAAAATTTTCCCAAAATATTAAAATATAAAAAATGACCAAAATCATAATACATCAATTTAAATATTATTAAAATAATCTAAAAATCACCAGTTAATCAAAATCCTAAATAATTCAAAAGTCACAAAATGACCAAAATACCCTTAGCCTAAAAAGTTGTAAATAGTCATTCTAATCATATGGTTAGGTCCCCATGGTTAGTCTCTAAGCTTAGCAAAACTAGGCATTAACTAGTTAACTATTAAAATTACAATTCAACATTTTAAATAGTTTTAAATTGATTAAAAAATTACCAAAAATTACAACATGAGTTAAATCTTATTATCGATTAATCAAAATTATAAAAGTTCAAAATTACCCTCATTTTAGAAAAATGGGTGTTACAAGTCTACCCTCCTTAGAAGAATTTTGTCCTCGAAATTAAGATGGTCGTACTTTTTCTAGAGTCTCGTCCCCAACAATCATGGTCTCAGAACTTATCTAAATCATACGATTAAAAAGGATGGCATACAGGGTCATGGCATATGGTGGTAGTGAAAGTCTCATCTAGGTATACTAGTCATGCTAACCAAAAGGGTCATAGGGTATCAAACATACAAGCAATCGGGGGTGTTAAACTGAAAAAGATATAGAAATAACAAATCATCAAAACTGTAAGACAGTCTACCATCCTATATAAAAATGGTACTTATCAGAAAATAAAATAAGATAACTACCAATTATCTATAAAGGGGTACTATTCAAAGAAAATCAAAATCAAAAGTTAAAGAATGAAAGTCAATTGCATTGAAATCCAATCACAATATATATATATATATATAGAGAGCGTTAGAGAGGGAAAAGCTAGCATTATGTAAAGGTTATGTGGTTAGTGTGTGTATAGGTGTATGTGGACATGTTCATAGGGTTAGATAGTAGACGTGTGTGTGTGTGTGTGTGTGTGTGTGTGTGTGAAATATACATGAAAGTGTATAAGAGGATTTGGGTTTCAAAACAATAGCTATCAAGTTACACTACTCATGGTATATTGGTAAAACAATCTATAATGCACAACCTATTTACTCATAACATGCATGGCTAACCATATATATACATATATCTATATGTATAGAGAGGTAGAGATTTAGTTATGTATCTATATACATTATAACATGTATGCATAAACTATATATATATATATATATATATATATATATATATATATATATATATATATACCTATATAGATATATGAACATAACATAAAGATGAAGGGTTATGTTTACATGGCAGTTGTGAACATTAGTGTACATTAGTGTAGAGTGTCCAGTGTACAGGGGTTATAACTTAAAATGAAGGGTTCAATCATTCAGTTCAGTTTAACATTACATATTAAATCTGAAATTGAACTAAACATTTAAATCAATGTGAAAAATATTAACATGTATTCAGTTTTAGGATTTTGGAGAAATTCGAACATCAAACCAACCCAATGTTTATCACAACCTAACGTGTAAAAATATGAAACCTAACATTATATCCCTACATAAAACAATGTATATACCTCAAAATATTACATTTAAAAACAGCAATTTGAACTAATATTTAAAATCACGTATTAAGGGTTAATATGCATACAGTCTCAGATTTGACAAGTTCAAACATAAAACTCAACCAATTTCTTTAAGAATTGAAACCTTGTGTATAAGATACATGTGCAGTGATGTAAACAAAACTAATAACATGAAATTTATATTTAAAATACGAATTTAAACTGGAAAAGCAGAGAACCAGTCTCTAATACTGTACTGTATCAGAATA
Organism: Iris pallida; assembly: GCA_029216955.1. Lineage (NCBI taxonomy): Eukaryota > Viridiplantae > Streptophyta > Magnoliopsida > Asparagales > Iridaceae > Iris > Iris pallida. The sequence continues at coordinate 5,323,875 of JANAVB010010794.1, read as the reverse complement.
TTGGGGTTTTGAGAATTTAAACATCAATAACATATTAATATGCATTTAGATGGATTGATAATCAAAGTGTAGCATGCATACGTGCCAGACAAAGTGTCTATGTCCACTATATATATTCTCATGTTCTAATATAAAAATCAAATTCTATATCAAGACCAACATTTAGATTCCTACCAAGATTGCAAAGCAGGTGATTGATGTAATCAAGACAGTTTTATTATTATTATTATTTAATACAAGAATAATAGCAAGAAAGAAATAACGATAAAATATGTTCTGCTTATCTGTTTAAAAGAAGGAACCATTTTGAAACCAGTGCTATAATATCAAATCCAAGATAAGGTCTAGCAAAATCATCGATTCATTATTTTAAGAAGAGATTCATAGTAAGAAGTTACACAAAGATTTATAATACAGCTAAAGCTAATCCTACTCCTAAGTTAAATAATAAGAAACAAAACAAACAAAACAATTTTTTTTGAAAGACTGAACAAAAGTAGAGAAAACTTGTTCAAGAGCATTTAAGGTACAATCTGATAATCATATGCGTCTATCCAAAATCATGGTGCTCCAAATCCTCGTCATACTAGTAAGCATGGCTACGATAATCACAGAGTCCTTGACTAAGGTACAAACCTCTAGGTTCATGGTATTTAAAATTTTCGCATTGCCGCATGCGACGGCGAAAACCTTAAATTTCTACACCCGAGAAATAGGTCCAAAATCTGACTATATGTCCTTAATATGCCAGCTAACATGACTATCGAAGATTCTAGATCCCATAACTGAGGTGACCTAGCCCATATGATTTTTTTCTCAGAAGAAAAAAAAAAGCAAACATAACACAGGAACAACAGAACAAATTGATCAGTCAACAAGGAACAGATGGAATCGAATTTCAAGATAGTTATAAGAGACAATTACGGGAATGGAATAGAGAAGAATGGAACTTGCAGCAAGATCTCTAATGGTCTGTGCATCCTCGACTGTCCTGACGATAGCTTGTCCTGCTTGTTTCCCCTGGTCTGCTGATGATGCTGCATGAACTGCTGCTGCTGAGAGAAATCAGAAATGACGGAAAAAAGTCTCTGTACAGACAGAGGTGCACCTCCAATGTAACAGAAACGCCAACCTGAGTCGGCACAATAGAAGCTGCGGTCTCGAGGTCCTGATGAACAGGACGAGAGGTGGCCAGCCTCTCGATAGTATCCCCCGAACCGAAATGATGAGATCGTATCTTCATAACCATCATGAAGACAGATCAAAATAAGAAGCAATTTCTGAGAATGAAGCAAAAATTCAAAGGAGGACAGTTTATATTCAAGGGAAGTCAATAAGCAACAATTTAGATAAAAGGAATCTGATTAAGAGTTTTCCTATTGTGATTGAGTACCCTAAAAAATATACAAATCCTACTGCAGGCTGTAGTGATACTCTAGTTCGAATACCACTACATAAACTCGACCTGCATGGGCCACCACTAAAAACGTGTCACGACCCGCACCCACCGTGAGGGTACGAGTACGTAACAGTGCCCAGCCTACGCCGCAGTATCGGCAGTAGAACACTGTCCTAGGTCTCATGCATCTAACAGTATAAGGCTAAACAGTTTATACTCTCCGAATGGGGATGACATAGCAGAATGTAAACTCAATCACATCTAAGGTAGAGCATAATGGAAGATAGATAAAACATAAAATCCAAAAAAGATACAGCAAATAGAAGTCTAAGTGTCTAAGATACACAAACCCATAAATACATCTCAAAGCTCAAATACAGTAATCCATAAAGTAAATACAACTCCAGACAACTGAAATAGCTATCAAAATAACCTCTAATGTGTCTCCTCTAGGCTAGCAGGCAACCTCCAGGCTATCTGTAAAATTTATCAACAGGTCCAGTCAGGACAGGAGCGAGCACAATACATCTCAACAATTCATAGCAGGTTAGAAAATATAATCATGCAGTAAAGTAAGATACAGGTACTGAAGAAAATACAATATGTAAACAGAGAGAGAGAACTGTAATAGAAATATCTACTATACAATAGAGAACTAACAGTGGCTAGTGAGTCAGAGTACAATATAGACATGTAAATGGCATAGAAGATTCTGATGAGACACTATGGAAAGATTCTGATGAGATACTACTTGGGTATTATTCACATGTCTACTTCTACTCCCTCGTACCCCCAATTAATACACAAGGATCCAACCAGGTTATGTTATGATTCCATGCAAAGGCCCCCGAAGGGTGATACATGGATGTCCCATAAATGGGAATTCTAGGAGATTCTAGGATACCCAGTAAATAGGATAGGGATTCAAGGAGACTCTGTGATCATAAGAGTATATGTCACAAGTGATCAATGAACCAACGAAGCATAGTGATACGCCATGTAAGTGAAACGCACAAAATATGTAGTACACGATGCTCCCTAAGGATAACATCTCAAGAAGGGATCCATATAGTACCAATCCGTGTGACCAACGTGACAGTAACAAGTAAAGTAATTTAAAGCAGGAAAATAATTCTAAGCAGGATATGAAATGATCAAAGAATATACTCGCTTGGTATCTTGAATGTCCGAAGAGAATATACTGTCCGAGGAGTGGTGTCTGTCTCCTATAGAACAGTACAAGTCACAACAAGTCTAAAATAAGGAAATAGACTGCTATAATGCATCTACATGAAGTTTGGGGTCAATCTAGGCTAAAGTCAACCTTTGGTCAACTCTAGTCAACTAGACTAGTCAAACCTAAACCAAATAAGTCTATACTAGTCTAACTAGTCTATTCTAGGCCTAATCAAGACTAAACAAGTCTAACTAAACTCTCACTAGGCAAACAGACACACCATAGGCTAAGAGTCCTAGGCTATAGGCTATATCATGCCTAAGCCAAAGCACAAACACATATACACATAACAATATATATATCTAATATATTGTAGTACACTCATAACATATATGCTACCTATATGTACATCCCATATATATATATATATATATATATATATATATATATATATATATATATATGCATTACTATTCACATATTCATATACATAGATATATTTAGGAAAGCTATATATATAGGCACATACATATATATATAGAGAGAGAAAGAGAGGTAAAAGAGTAAGTGAGTATGTGTGTGTTTGGCATGTGTATGAAAGGATATGTGTTAATGTTCTAAAATTTAGTGATAGGTAGGTGTATGTGACATGGGATACATGATGTCAAAGGGTGTATGAATGCATGTGTGTAAAAGGTTATAGGTTAACTCAGTTTATAAAATACATACATACATACTTACCTTGTATACATGCATACATACATATCATGTATATTTCATTTACATGATACATACATGTATACTTGTATTATATTATACTTACATTCATGCATATTAGATACTTGTATTTATATTAACATATTGCAAACATTCATTTCATTCATGCATCTATGCATTAGCTACATGCTTTATACATATGCATACATTGTATATTCATATCATTTTATACATTAACATAGAGACATACAAACATGCACACATCATATATTTCATACCTTGCATTACCTTACATATCATGTTATATATTATCATTCATTCCTTTCATATATTACATTCTATATTACCTATATACATGTATTTCCTCCATTCATTCATGCTTGCATCATATACTCTACATTACCATACATGTTATCATTATATATTGCATTACAATATTTATATATTATGCATTCATATCTATCATTACATATATATTCATGCATACATTGTATATCATTCTTTCATTCATACATTGCTTATATGCATTATATTGATTGCATTCCTACATGCTTGCATTCAACCATATATATACATTAATGTAAAGAGAATATATATCATATATATATCATTTCATTCATCTAACATATCATACATTACGTACTCTATATTCATTTAATATCCATACTACATAGGCTCATAGGTTACACAAAATGCATATATCGTATAGTCACTCTTCTACTTAAAACCAATACTGTACCAATTGGACATTCACTAAATTCTAGGATTAAAGTATGTTGTAGCCCTTTGTGTTAGCTTTCCGAAACTTTAAACGGATCGCATTTTCGTGTCCGGAAGCTCCAAGAATCGCGAAAATACCGAAACACGTTCGTCTTTCGTACAGCTGATACTCAAATAATTCTACAGAAAGTTACAGAAAGAATTTGGCTTATTAAGATATATATTTGGAAAGCTAACTTCGATACGGTTCTTTAAAAAAAACGGGAGATAAATCGGAGTTCTAAGCTAAAAGTTATGACATTTCTAAGTTGCTTTGGTTAATAAAAACGTGGATGAAAATTATGACAGATTTGACAAAAGAACACATATAGGCCAAGATACTTGGATACGAATATAGGTATACAAATGAAACTCATTCTAACCATCCTAACTAAGATCAATCCACTCTCTAACCATTATAAAACTGAATTTAAATATCTATTTAAACTATTATCATACATACATACGCATGGGGTGTCCTAATTGGGGATCTATCAAGTAGGACACAAGACACATATCTAAAATCCTCAAGAGAGCTCCAAATGGCCTCAAATTTGAATCTAAATGGGACACATGCATGAGGATGGATCCTACGGATTCAAAACTAATTTATATGAAAAGAAAATCGATTTAGAGGATGGGTTTTACCTATTGGGAGTGGAATCCCAATGAAATCCTTTAGGACACGGCTCCGATACGAAGATCCCTCAAAATGGACACTCCTCCTTGCACTCCTCTTCCAATCCTTGGTAGCACCCTTCCCAGGGAGAATGGAAATGATTGAGGGAAGGTTTGGTGAAGGAATGATTTGATTTGGAGATCAAATCAATGGGAAGGCTCTCTAAAATTGGGGAAGAACAAAAGGAAAATAAAAGAGACAAGATTGTAATGAATGAAATAAATCATTCTCTCCTAAAGGTGGCTGCCATAAAGTGTCCATTACGGCTAATGAAAAATGTCCTAATTGCTCCTCTCTAGTCTCATATGGTTAAGTCTTGACTAGGTTCAAGTTTGGGGTCAAAATGATCTAGTTTTGAGTCTCTAACTTAACCATTCTAACATGATAAAAAATTAGTTTAATTAACTAACTTAATGTTGGGTCTTGTGAGCCATGCTTAACTTAATATTGGGTCTCATCTAGAGTTCAAGCTACCCGGGTCACAATACAAGTCGGAACGAGACGAAACTCAAACCCGACTAAACAAATCCAATAAAAACAATATTAAAAATATTAAATTTTCCTAAAATATTAAAATATAAAAAATGACCAAAATCATAATACATCAATTTAAATATTATTAAAATAATCTAAAATTTACCAATTAATCAAAATCCTAAATAATTCAAAAGTCACAAAATGACCAAAATATCCTTAGCCTAAAAAGTTGTAAATAGTCATTCTAAACACATGGTTAGGTCCCCATGGTTAGTCTCTAAGCTTAGCAAAACTAGGGATTAACTAGTTAACCATCAAAATCATAATTCAACATTTTAAATAGTTTTAAATTGATTAAAAAATTACCAAAAATTACAACATGAGTTAAATCTTATTATCGATTAATCAAAATTATAAAAGTTTAAAATTACCCTCATTTTACAAAAGTGGGTGTTACACTGTACAGTAAAGTCCCTTTTAGGACTGTCACAATTTCTGACAGTCCTCAATACTTCTAGGACTGCCAGAAATTATGGCAGTCCTGTTGTATAGGAAGGTCAGCAAGGTCATTTCATGACTGCCAGAAATTGTGGCAGTCTTGTTGTACAGCAAGTTCCTTTCAGGACTGCCACAATTCCTGCCAGTCCCCAATACTTCTAGGACTGCCAGAAGTTGTGGCAGTCCTAGTATAAACTTGCTCAACAAATGGATTTCTTCTAGAAATAGGGTTTCATCCATAATTTCTTCTATTAATAAAGAAAAATTAATTAATAGATTAGTAGATTTGATAGATTTGGTAACCCAATTTTTTCTATAACTAGGGTTTCATCCATAAATTAGGGTCTAGAGAAATTAGAAGAGAGCAAAAAAAATAAACTGGGATTTAGAGAAAAAGATGTTCTTTTTGTTTTCTTTCTTCTTGTTCTTGCTCTTGCTCTTGCTCTTGTTCTTTCTTCTTTCTTCTTGTTCTTTTCCTTTCACTACCAGAATAAGTTATTTTAGCGACGCCTAAAGACGTTGCTAAAATGCCTAAAGATGTCGCTAAACCAGTTTAGCGACGTATTTAGCGACGTCTTCCTCTTGTCGCAGAAACCTTAGTCGCTGTTTGGAAAGACGTCGCTGATCGTCGCCAACACCGACGTTTACCGACGCAAAGCTACGTCGGTAATATACCGACGTTTACCGTCGTTACGTCGATGAAATAGCGACGTTTATGATGTCGCTATACGTCGGTATTTCCTGAGAAAATTAACAACGTTTACGATGTCGCACTGCGTCGGTATATCCTGGAGAATATTAACGACGTTTTGTGATGTCGCTATACGTCGTTATATCCTGAAAAAATAAGGTAAAATCCTGGAAAAGTTACCGACGTCTTCCGACGGTTACCGACGCATACCGACGAAACGGACGTCGCTATACGTCGGTATCCTGGCAATATATGTCATTTTAGCGACGTCTACCGACGCAATGTGTCGTCGGAAAGCATCGGTAAACGTCGGTAGACGTCGCTAAATTTAAAAAAAATAAAATAAATAAATTGCAGTATGCAGTTTTCTCCACAAAATCGTTTTCTTCCTGCAGTTTAATCTGAAACACAATATACAAGCACATTTTATCCCTGGGTTCGCCGACCCCTTCGGTGGAACACTCAACACCGGTAAATTAACATCCAAATGAAACGAATAACAACATAAAATAACCAAAGTCCACACAACATATATAAGCCAATATCCAAATTGTCATGGGTCTACACAACCAATAACTAATGTATCTATGCAACCAACAAACAAGTGTCACAAACAAATAAGTGTCACAAACAAATACAAAGAAAAACAAGTACTCAAACACTCGATACAAACAGTCCTAACTAGGACTACTGGGGATCTGGAGCAGGAGGGGGCACGCCGCGATGAAGGGCTAAGAAAAACTCATAGTCCTCTTGTGAAATCGACACCGATGAAGGAGATAGTGACGTCGGTGGAGTCGGTGTCGATGAAGAAGGCAGTGGCGCCGGCGGAGTCGACGACGATGAAGGCACACCCGGAGGACGATAACGCTCCAATGTTGCAAGTCGCTGGTGGTGTGAATCCATGGTAGATAATATTCTATCACTGCTATCAGCCACCGAATCCTGCACCAATCTCAGCCTCTTGCCTATGGTCATCTGTGATGCCTGCAGATCCAATATGCTGCACTCCGTCGACGCTCTAAGATCGGTGACGTTCCGTTCTGTCCGCTCAGTCACATTCCGGAGCTCCATAATGCTGCGGTCGAGCGCATCCAATTGTGCTATAAGCGTAGCCTCGTCCGACTGGTGCTGAGACTGGTCCTGAATCTGTCGTAGCAGCTCGTCCCGGAGAGACTCCATTATCTGGTGGACTTGGGCAGACTCCTGGGACGGCTGTGGACCATGCACACTAGCGGGGGATGCCCTAGAGGACTGGCTCGCAACTAGGGCGCCATAGGATCCCGTACCGTAGTACGTACCCCTACGGAGGCCACCAGCGGCGGTCATCCACAGCTCGTCCGCCGACGGAGCTTGAGTGGGCTGCAAGGAAGTACCGGCCTCTCCTGCAGTAGGTACACTAGCAGTCGTCCGATCCCGAAGCCTCTGATACTCGGCCTAGAAAGTATGGATAGTACTCTATGATTTCTAATATCTAATTAATGTACTTATTATTACTAACTACATGAATATTTATTTGCATTCATATTTACTAAGTTATATTAAAATTAACACGAAGTATTATAATTAACAAATAGTATTATAATACTTACATAGGCAAGCTCGGCCCTTTCGTCAATAAGGCCTTCGCCCTTCCGATGGGTGGCCAGGAAGACGGTCACCATGTCGGCATTACCGACCTTCCTTACCAGTAATTAAATATATTATCTTAGTAATAATTTATCGAATTTATATTAAAATAATATTTTCAAAAAAAAATACATACTAGACGACGAAAATGTTCCGGCATCGAAATTGACCCACCGTACCACTTCGAGGCATGCTGCCTAGCCGTCTTGGCCTTCTCGGACTTTTTCTTGTACCTTGGCTCGTTGAATCGAGCCTTCATCGCATCCCACTGATCAGGGGTGATCCAACCTTGGATCGGCTTTCCGGCACGATCACGAGCCTTCTAATCATTAGTAGCGTCGCGGATCAGCTTAGCAGCGACAGCAGAAAACATCCCCTCGATCAGCTCGGCCCGGTGCGGTGGATAGAAAAATATATCTTAGAAGAGTACGCAAATCAAATATTCTTCAGTAATATATAATATGCATCAATCAAATGATTCATGTTAAAATCAAATCTATTTTAACCTTGAAGCACGCAAACCAATAGGCCTTCCTATCGTCCGGAGCATCCGGGTAGTTTATCCAAGGACCACCATAATTTTGCCTCAGGAGCTGGCCTAGGCGTCTCTGTACCGACGGGGGACGATATCTATACAGACATATTATATTCATGAGAAAAGTTAATTTATGATAAACACAGAAAAAATGATAAACCAAAATACTTACTTTGTACCGTTGGCCCAGATCTCCGTCCTCGTCTCCTCCGGAGGTGCGCAGGCATCATCTGCCTAATACTGATCGGCCGTCAGCGCAGCCTCCTCCATCTGCTCATCTGCCTCCATCGTCGTATCAGCAGGAGGAACGCTACTCTCGGGAGTAGTCTCGGGCCAGGAACTACTCGTCCCAGGAGATATGCCATGTAGCATCGTGGCGGGCGGAGCTACTGTCCGATACACATGAGTACTGGGCGACGAGGATCCAGAGCCGGTACCAGTAGGAGGTACCGAAGAAGAACCCCGCCCTCTAGCAGTACCACCAATAGGTACCGAAGGAGTACCCTGTCCTCTGCCAGTATCAGTACCCCGTGCCCCATGTCGGGAAATACGGAACGATCTGCAATGACCTGTCATGCCTGATAACAACATATGATGAGATACAACAAAGAAAACAAATAATAGAGACTAGAAATATGAAAGTGCAACAAAGACAAGATAATAACCAAGACAACATATGATGATACATTTTACAAGAAACATCTAAGTCCAGATAGTATATTTTACAAGAAACATCTAAGTCCAGATAGTAACCAACTCTATATAATAAGAAAATGAAAGTACATTTCTTTCAATCATCTTCAGAATAATCATCTTGTTCGTCTTCCTCGACCTCATCTTCACTTTCATCTTTGCCTTCGTCGGCTTCGTCTTTCTCTTCGGATAATTCTACATCTTCTACATTATGTGTCGTGTAATGCGTAACTTTCGTGGAGTCCACATCAACAATATTGGTTACAAGAGGTAGCTCGTCCTCCTGATAAGCTTTTTCGTCAACATCAAAAGTATCTCTTGCTTTAGTCTTGCATACTGCCATCAGTCAGACTTCGTTGCTACCCGTCTCGGATAAGCTGTGAAGTACACGAGCTGAGCTTGAGTTGCTAGGACAAATGGTTCGTAGCCTTGATATCTATGGTTGTAGTTTATATCCACAAGACCATGCTTGTCAATTTTCGATTATACCTACCCTTCTAGGATACTATATACACTCTTATAGTAACTAGGAGTCCTATGATATTACCTATCTCATGTACACTCTTCACACACACACACACACACATTACCTACGACATGTAGGGCTCAAGTCAAGAGTATAGTGCAATGGTATGCTATCATTCATGCCTATAATAAGGCATACCATATACGCTACACTAACATGAGTAAGGTATGTAGCAACGGTATGCTATCAGTCATGCTTATAATAAGACATACAGTGTACTACATACTAGCAATCAAGTAAACAAACGTGTCGCACAGGACGCCAATATAGTATAAGGTATATCGTGCCTATACTCAACACGCTAAGACTAGTTAGGTGACTACATGCCCTTTGGTGTTCTTCCCTCCCCGACACGACATGACACGAATGCAAGCAAGTGGAAGTAAGTACAAACAAGTCAAGTGCAATATGAATGCATGCATGTGATGATCGAGTATGAGTACTTGCCCCTCTTATGGGGTTAACAATGTCTCTAGATCACCAATAAATAAAGAAATAATGTTTTTAGAAGCTTTCTAATTTAAACCTCCAGTCAATTTCTAGAAATTTTTCTTGGTAAGGCCTAGACCAATCCTAGTTAGCTATATCTCGTGCTTCCACTTTCTATCCGATGTAGAACTAAACTACCAACTCGATTGCCTCTGTGTTGCAGTTAACTATATCTCGTGCCCCTACTTTCTATCCAATGTAGAACTAAACTGCCAACTTCATTGTCACCATGTTGAGCACTCAATCGAATATGAGATACAACCCAACAATTTCTACCTTAGCTCGTGCAAGAAGGCTGCGCAATCAGGCACCAGGAGATCCAACATATCGACCCACTTTACTTTTGAAGTCAATATGTATTACGTCCATGATTAGGTCTGATGCACTCCTAACTCCATATCGAGAAGAGAGTTCATATAATCCGATTATACGTACCCCTCTTAACATTGGGGTATGATACCACATGTAGAGAATAAGGTGTAACCCGAACTGAAGTTGATTCTTTGAGGTATATAATATTGGACTGCATTCTTTTATTCCTCTCTCTCTGCTGACTATAAGGGTCACTCCGATTTGGTGTTGAACTTTTTGTATCTGTTATTTATGGCCCATTGTTATTATTTTGTAGTGATAAACTCATTTATCAACTATAGTCTATAAATAAAATTTGGTTGGAATACTTAATACCATCATTTGTCTCAAAAAGAAGAAAAAAAATCATGGACATTATCGACTTCCGGTGGAGCGGCAAGAACTTAAACTTAACAAAGCGTATAGATTTGGGCTGAAAAGTGACAGAAAGAAATTCCATAGTGAACCATTTTAAGGACTGCCACGTGTGTATTATGTTTGAACTACGTTTGAACACTATCGATGTAATGTATGCAAAATTGGGTGATTCGTATTGGGAAGTGGTAGGAGATGCAATATCATTAAAATTTTGTTTGAGGACTGCCACATGTGTATTATGTTTGAACCACGTCCTGATCAACTTTTGATGTGCCCTTATAAAAAATTAAAATTTAGGATATTTTGTTTGAAAAATTGAAATAGTTGAGGATATCAAGTTACAATTAAACCTATTTTTTATTTTTAGGATCAAAATAAGTTGATATCTATCAAAATTGAAAATATCAAATTAAAATTTTTAATAATTGAGGTTATCAATTATAATTTAGCGAATAAGAAAATCAAGACTGAAGTTGCACACAATAGTTGAATCATGATACGACTACCATGGAGGTTGCAATGATATGAACATTCAAATGAATCGAACATTCCCTAAAAGACTAATAAACCACTGGAATCAGTCAAGGGGGAACTACTGTTTCACCACCAATTATAGAAATGGAGCAACGTGGGGTTGTTTCGTACAGGTGAGCCCATGTAAGCCTACGAACTCAAATCGAACCGGCAACGGCTTTAATTGAAAGTGGGCCTCCGTACGACTGATAACAGACAGAAACATCATAATTTGTACCAATCGATACAAATAATTCAAATTCCCATATAAAAGAAAACGTGCTTTGAAATTTTGTGTCATACAAAAATCTCAATGTAAAGACATCGGTAGCACCGACGATATTTTTTAGCCACAAATAATTTGGATCCTTATATAAGGATGCGAACATTTATTGAGTTTCTCATTAAAAAACGACATTGTCGTGCTAATGCATGTTTAATTTTCTAATTGCCACTAGTATGTGGCTTAAGTAATAGTCTAATCTCCAACAGTACAAAGCGTACTACTTTCAATGCCATACTTCCAATAGTAAGTAACAAACAAGAGTGTATATTTACAAACAAAACACAAAGGACCAACTTGACGACGGATTCTTCTATACTCTTATCACACACGTTTTTCTAGTGCTAGAGTACGTCCATACTATAAGGGGGCGGATTTAGAAATTGAAGCTGGAATAGACGATAGATTATGGTGAGTTAGGCCATCTCCAACCCATGTTCTCAAAAATCTAATTGAGGATTTCTCCTAAAAAATTTGCTCCAATTCATTCTCAAATTGAGGATGAATCCTCAAAATTTTTGAGGATAGGAGTCTCTCTCCTCAAATTTGAGGAGAGAGAATGAAAATCCTCAAATTTGAGGATCCACTATTCATGACAATTTTGTCCTCCAAGATGTACCTAATTACTAGTATATCCTACATATGTTAAACACTAAACTTAATTAACTTAACATATTTAATTATAAATAATATAATAATAATAATAATACTATTAAAATATTCTTGTTAAGATCTTCAAATAGAATCTAATATTGAATATATTTATTAGTATTTTTTATTAGATTATTTGATTAATAAAATAATATTTGAACAATTTGGCAAAAGTTAATAGAATAATATCAAACTTCTTAAAATTAAAATATATTGACTTAAAAAAACATAAATAAGTACATAAAAATTTAAAATATCGAAATCGACAACAACATTGAAATTAAAAGTCTACACGTTACAACAACATTGAAATTAAAAATGCTTAAAGAAATACAACAACATTGAAATTAAAAGCTAATCTCGGTAATAATATTAATAATATAACGTTAATATATTTGATTATATTAAATGGTTGTGAAGAAATAAATTTATGTAGAAATAAATAATGGTTGTTTATTATTTGAGGATTGATGGGTTGGAGATGAAAATTTTTGAGGATAGCATCATAGAGGAATATTCCTTGATGAGTCCTCAAATTGAGAAAATTTTTGAGGAAGGGTTGGAGATGGCCTTAGAGATGGGCTAGCCCATATAAAAAAAATCAAAAATAAAAATTTATAAGAAAAATAATGATTTTTTTTTCCTTTGGGATGGACTCCAACCAACCCCAGCCAGCCTTCGGATCCACCCCTAGTACTATAATCTTGTCATTTATGGCAAGTTATTTTTTTAATATTTTCGGACAAATTTAGTATATAAAATTTATTTCATTGTTTAGATTAAAAAAAATTATTTTGAAAAATTAGGATTAACTAAATAAAAAATTTACCCACAAAACATTAAAATCTTATTCCTCAAGAATAGGCGGTCATATTTTTTTTGTGCGGACAAAATTTTTGTTGTTTTTTCTCTAGTACTCTTTTTTAAATTTTGTCGTTTTTTTATGATTTTTCATTTTTTAAGATTTTTTTTGTTTTTATACGTTTTCGTTTTTTCAGTTTTTTTAATTTTTTTAATTTTTTCATCATTTTTAATTTTATTCGAGAACATTTATATAGTCACCAAACATGAAAAATATAAGTTTTCAGAAAATTTAATAACCAAATATTTGATTTTCGAAAATATAGAATTCTCAACTATATAGTATTCCGCATACTAAACACTCCATAAAAATGTTAGCATAATTTTAGTAGACGCATGTATAGCCGCTATTTATTGTTTTATTTTTTCAACTCAAGTAATATATATTTTCTATTTTTTATTTTTTTACAACTACTTGCAGTCAAGTAAACAGGTTACATCTCGTGTTGTGACACATGGTTATGGTATTCTTCATGTGTTGTTTAAATTTAGGATATGGCCAAGAGCACTATATTTGACAAATTTGTGACATATGGAACCCACTTTCGTCGGTATTTTATGATCCACCGGTCATCCATTATTTGCAAATACTAAATAGAAGAAGAATTATATATATATATATATATATATATATATATATATATATATATATATATATATATATATATATATATATAAACAAACAACAACATACAGCTATCTCATGTCACACTAATAAAACCCTCCATGTATATGACACCAATATATGGATTCCTCAAATACTAAATTTGTAAAAAAAAAAAAAAAAATAGAAGAATTTGTAAATGATAAACAAACAACTGCATATGGTTATCACATATCACACTAACAATCAACCACCCACGTATATGATATCAAGATATAGGCTCGTTACAATTAATCTTATGTAAGAGTTTTTGGACTTCATTGGTACACATTATGACATCCATGTTCAATCTCTCTGACACACATTGTTAAAAATTAATACCTCGGACCCATAAAATGAGTTTTTCAACCCACATTCCTTTGACTCTTGGATTATGTTTGGAGAATCAGGACCATAAAAAAGAAAAATCATTCATTTTTTGTTTGTATGCCAAAGAAAATGAGCATGAAAGAAAAATATTTTCTAAACATCGAAAAAAAAAAGTTGATTCATTTTTGGGTGGGTGGAGGGAATCATTTTTTTCTTTCGTGAATCCAAGAGTAAGCAAATGAACAGGGTAGCTAGCTATCCATGCTTGGTTTACTCAGGTTGTTGGTTCACGAAAAGGAAAGAAAATTAATTATTTGCTCTTCCATTTTCTTTGAAAATTGACAGTTTCAATCATTTTTTCTGTCCGATGTTCGATAAAGGGGGAGAAAAGCGAATCCTTGGAATGAAACAGTGTCCTTAGGATGGATGAGAACCATTTTTTCTTCATTTTTTTCTTTATGTTACTTTTTTTTACATCCAAATACAGAAAATATACGACTTTTTTTTTCTTTTCTTTTCAAAACTTGGATTTCACAAACCAAACGTGACCCAAAAGTGGAAACCGAGGAGACGCAACCAACCACCACCACCACCACCACCGCTCTCCCCAAAGCCAAACCAAACCACACCACAACTTTTGCATGAAAGACAGCATCACAATTCTGATGAAACGCCAGTCCCTTCAGATTAGGACAACAACCCCATCCTGCTCTACTAATGGCATCCAGTCATTTTCCGAAGAAGCACAGTTGCCATCTCTATCTCCTCCTCCAATTTCAGACATGCCCATAATATCTACACATCAAGGGAAAGAGAAGAAGGGAGTCAATGTCATCACATTATCCAAGCCTCAACAAATTCACTGTCTACACAGGCCGAGGGGAGGGACTGCAGTTTAAATCGCGGTGTTATGTGTTCTTCGGACTTTGGGCCCCACGTTAACAATGGGGGCTGCGATGTGTATGGAGGCTGACTTCCAGCCAATAGAGGAGGGACACGTGGCTGCGATTTAAACCGCGGTCTCCCTTTGCAACAAAATAGCCTAACATACCTACAAATTTTATACATAAAAAGGCTCCAGCTAAGCATTGAACTAGTATAGTATATATCAGCTTCCATTTGACAACGACCAACATGAGGATAAGAAAGATATGCAACAGGTTCATTCATATATCTGCTGTTTCTCTTTAACTATCCAAACTACCAGAGTCTGTCATTGAGAGGATAATCAAAGACCAAAAGAACCAGAAAAGTTCAGCAAACCGGCACGAAAGTATTCAGATCAAAAGATTATAGGAAGAACTTGGCACAAAGGTTCAGAGAAAAAGGCATAAAGCTCACAGCTAGGTAGTATGAATAAATGAAATTTGCAGTTCTGGTTGCTAACTTAGAGACCAAGGCAAATGGAGGCATCAAGAACACACTACACACACAAACGCACACATACATATATAAATAGGAGGGATCGGGAGCCCTGCACTTTTGCATCCCCACATATTTTTGAAATAGCAACAGTTGGATTGTCTTTATGGACCGTTCATATTAAATCATACATATGTGTGTGTGTGTGCGCAGGGCCGGCCCGGAGGGTTGGATTGTCCTATCCTAGAGCTAATTTTGGTTGCCCTTTGACCAATATTGTTAGCTGGCCCCAGTGGTCATCCGTAACCCTGACCTTTGGTGAGATCATACTGAGCCTGGGGGATTGCCCTAGCAAAAGAGGGTCGCCCAAGCCCCATGGCTTGTCCGGCTTACCCCAGGACTGGCCCTGTGTGCGCGCGTGTGTGCAAACGATCTTCTAATATAAAAAGGATTGTAGTATAGCTGTCCGAATCGGTATAAGATCCTTCATATAAATACCGGGATCCACGGTATTACATTGAGTATTGAATTTTTTGGTATTGAAAAGCAAATAATTATTAAAATCTTAAAAAATATTTTATACATTTATGTATAATTTTAAGTAGTTCATGTATTGTTTCTTAATAGTTTTAAAATTGAATGAAATAGTCATCACCATGCAGATTGGTTTACCTGCTATATCTTTTACATGCTTTTACAACATTACTATATGCTTTTATATCCTTGCTCTTTTTTTTTTTCGTTTAATTTTCTTTGCCAGATTGATTGAAAAAGTGTCCCAATGCCAATATTGATCCTTGGTCGATATCAGATCCGTATCAGCCAATACTGCAAACTATGTATAAAACAGAAAGGGAAGATCTCCAGGCAAATAATTACTAAAACCATAACAGATAGGCAACAACTAAATTTCTGTCAGAAGTTGAAACAATGGTATACTTTTGATTTTACAAATCAAATAATGTTAGCTATGATTCTTTGGAATTCCACACTTTTGGTGCAGTTACAAATCAACAAGTGTTCCTCTGAATGGATAGTACAAGACAATACGAAAGAAAATACATAATTTGAGTTTTAAAGTTTGGCACCGAAACCTGATGTCTTGATCAATAGACTTCTCTCTGGAAACCACCCCTCCAGAACTTCCTTCTTTTTAATTAGGACTGCAAAAAAATCTGATTCTTCACTATAACTTGCACCAGAAATTCTTCCTACTGGAATCATCTTGAAAATTATTACATACACATATTAAATGAGTTAAGGGTTGTGTCCTCAATGCCACAACTATACTTCAATGCATTAATTTAGTATCCCATATTCTTATGGAAGCCTTTCCTTGAATTCATTTTGGAAGGCACAAACTTTGCAGACTTTTACTTACAGACATCAATTAGCGATAATAATATCGTGTAAGCAAACTCCTCGAATATCATAGTTCGCAGGCCGATACCGATCCGATACAGCCAATACCAATACGGTTTGGCATGTCCTAATCCGATACCGACCGATACCGACATTTGGGATCTCTTTTTCGGTCAATTCGGCAAAGAAAATTGAACGAAAAAGACCAGTCAACAAGGGTGTAAAAGCATAGAAAGCTTATAAAAGCATGTAAAAGAAGAAAACTTACCTATCGTATATAAATCATTCGGTAATGGTGACTACTATTTTATTCAATTTTAAAACTACTAAGAAATAACACTGGAAATATTAAATTATGCCTAAATGTATAAAATATATTTTCTAAAATGTTAATAATTTATTAATAACTATTTGTTTTCTGATACCAAAAAATCCGATACTCCGATCCGAAACCTCCGATACTGCCGATTCCAATACTCATAGGAATGGTCTGATACTGATACTTTGAACCTTGCTCAATATGTAACATTTAATATTTACAGGACAAAAAGGAAGGCTTTGTGTATTTTCCTGCTTTATTGCTCAAACTGAAGATGTAGAGGGTCGACGCTTGGTTAATGAAGTGAATTGAAGCACATACTTCATTTCGAATAGATAGACAGTGGCTTAGAAATATCCACCTAAAGATGAAGAAAATAAGGACCCCTAGTTGATTTCTGGAACACGATTAATGTTTTGAGTTGAGGCATTGGAATTAAACAGAATCATGGTAAACAAGAAGCACCTGGAAATAATGCAGGCAGAGGCTAAAGAAAAAGATCAAGCAGGAATTGCATTTGCACTTGGATAAGCTTCTTTCGTACAGACAATGAGCTGATGTGCACATGTGCTAGACTAGAAGTTCGATATAGACTCGAAGCGAGAAATTATTGTGTGGTCCGGGCTCACCACGTGGAGATGGTGAATGGTGAGCCCGGCTACTAATTTCTTGACACTTGGCATAATATTTGGCATAAAAAATTTCAAAAAATTATAAAAATATATTTAATATATAGAATTTCACTTGGCATATAATTAGAAAAAAAATAGATTTTTTTCTTTCGACATTAAAAAAAATTGACCTAGAAAATAAGGAAAATGCAGTGATATAATGGATTATGCCAAGTGTCAAGAAATTAGTGGCCTGGCTCACTATTCACCATTGCCACGTGGTGAGGCTTGACCATCCAATAATTTCTCAAAGCATCGACATCCAAATTATGTCTAAAACTCAATTTTAATCTATGAGACCATCAGTAGATAAACATTCTTAGTATATTACAAAAGATGATCAGTTCTGAATTTGAAAATGGCATAGTCTATACTTCAATATGGATACAGTTTCAGAAGCATAATATCAGAAAGTAGAAAATCTCTTCATAATACTGGTACTACTCATCACCCATGACACTCATGGGAGCTTACTTCAGCCCCAAAATACCTGAGACTCCACAAGAAGTTATATGAATGCAGGATGCCCACGCCGACACGAGAAACCACAGTTCATCCATCAGAAGAACAGAATCAGAACAGGAGTGGATATCGTTGTCTATAATGTAAACAGAAATAAAAAATTTCAAATGGTGATGCAAAGTTCATTTGCTCGCATGGATTCAACCAAATCCATGTACTGATAATGATTGTATAAAACTGGGAGATTATTGAACACGCAAAGTGACGAAATCTAACTCAAAGCTTCAGGCTGAAACACCTATAGAGCATAGTTTGCAGTATCGGCCGATACCGATACAGTTTGACATGTCCCGATTCAATATCGACCGCTACTGTACTGACCGCTATCGACGTTGGAGGTCTTTTTCCCAAGTCAATTCGGTAGAGAAAAGTGAATGAAAAAGACCAATAGTGTAAAAGCATAATAAGGATAGTAAGGTTGTAAAAGTATGTAAATGAAAAAAAATTTATTCATCACAGGTAAAACCAATAATAATTCATTCAATTTCAAAACTATTAAAAAACAACACAACTTAAAATTATGTCTAAATGTATAAAATATTTTCCCCCTAAAATTTAATAATTATTTGTTTTCTGATACAGAAAAACCAATATTATTTCATTCAATTTCAAAACTATTAAGAAACAACACATATTATGTCTATAGGTATAATTTTTTTAATAATTATTTGTTTTCTGATACAGAAAAATCCGATACTCTGATCCTAAACCACCGATACCGATCCTCATAGGGTCTGATACCGATACTGCGAACCTTGCTATAGAGCATACAATTGCAGCTAGTATATCACAAAAACAACCAGCTGAAAGCTAAGCAGAAATATAAACAAGCAAGTATAAAATTTTCCATTACTGTTCTTTGTGTACAATATCCGTACCTATGCAAGGATCGAGCTTCGGTGGGATGGAACCGGTGATTAACACAAACCCACCGATCGATCGGTCGTCAAACTCGCCCAAGAGAACTGAGGAACTACGAAATCGAAATTATTCACTCTTCCATCTCCTCCACACTGTTCCAGTGCATGCGGAAGTGAGAACACAAGCCAAAGTCAGTGCTATCGCCACAACCTTCCCTCCCAAAAGCCCAAACAGAACAACAACGAAAAAGACTAGTTTTCTCCACCTCCACAATCTAGTTCTAGTTTTACCATCCACATTTGCTCTGACCGGAACCACCTCCTCCGAATCGACTCCCGCGACTCCATCCGAGTCTCCAAAGAATAGAAACTCTTCTGTGTCATCGCCACATTCATCAACTATTCCTTCTTCTTCCAAACATGGGGAACTCTCTTCGTTCTCATCCTTTCCCCGACTACATTTTCTCCGGAAAAGCTTTCCAAACAGCTTCTTCTTCTTCCTCTTCTTCTTCTCGGTCGGGTTTTCCGAACGTCGATCCCCATCAAGATCCCTCCTTTCCACCAAAACATCACTCTCCTCGCCCAAAATGCCCCTCCTTCCCAAGAAAGCATCACTCCCCGAGCTCATAACCCCATCAAAATCCCTCCTTTCTGCCGAAAGCTTGCTCCTTTCCGAGGAAGCATCGCTCGGCGAATCCGAGCACCGCGATTCCTCCCGTATCGGTGAGACCAAACCCCTCCCCCTCCAATCCACAGCCCTATCCACCGACTCCGGCTTCTTATTCTTCTTCTCCGGAAGCACTCCGGAGAGCTCGACAACGAGCAGGAGCAAGGACAGGATCGTAATTCCGACGACTACCCACCTCTTCCCGACCGTCAGCAGGCCCGCCACCAGAAACCCTAACACTAGACCCGGCCGCCTCGGCCTGCCGCCGCCGGTGCTTCGATTGATCTCGACCGTCCGGTTCGGGGATCGGACGGCAGCCGGCTGGGGAAGAAGTGGGTCCGGGTTGGCGGGTCTGCTAATGCTGTGCTTTCTGGGGAGGATTTTGATTTTTTTGTGGTTCTTAACGAAGAGGTCGGCGAGGGAGGTGGGGAAGCCTGCCTGGACGACGAGAGAGGAGCCGCCAGTGGCGGCGCGCTTGGAGCGGAGGCGGGAGAGGAGGAGGGAGGTGTGCTTCTTCCAAGTTGATGTCGGGATCGGCATGGCATGGGCCCACTTCCCAGCTGATCATGGAAAAGTGGGTTGGGAAGCGGAGAAGTGGAATGTTGTTATGAAGAGGAAGAAGGAAGATGAGTTGGACTGGCGGAGAAATAGAGGGGATCTCTTTAACTACTGTTCTCTTATTTATTTTCCTTAAAAAAATGTAACTTGTTTAATTTTCTTTGTTATATTATTATTATTATTATTATTTGAAAACTATTTGTTTGCAAACATTATGTATGCCATTTCACAAAAGTAATTGGTAGGATTATGAAATATATTTGAAAAAATTAGAAACAACAACAAGTCTTTTGGGGGGTAAAGTGCATATAAACCCTTCTTAGAATTGCCTCTTTAGTAAAATAAGACCCATTAGAAAACTTAAACATTTAACACCTCCCGCAAAACTTGACTTGCTTATAAAGGACCTCCCGTCAAGAAAACGTTAAAAGTAGCCGTTACATGCATTTTTTTTTAAAATTTAGGATATGGCCTATCCAAAATACCCCCTAACTTGCTAACGTTAACCAAGTGCCTGCTCCCTTTCATTCTCTATATATAGACAATGGTTTTTAAAGCCAACATACAAGCTTCCTATTTTATAAATTTTGGACAGATTTGTTGGAAACATTTCTAATTTTAACAATATATATATATATATATATATATATATATATATATATATATATATATATATATATATATAAGAATATATATAAGAATTTATATATATATTCTTTTATATATATATATATATATATATATATATATATATATATATATATATATATATATATATATATATATATATATATTCTTATATATATAAGAATATATATAAATTCTTATATATATTCTTATATATATATATATATATATATATATATATATATATATAAGAATATATATATATATATATATATATATATTCTTATATATATATAAGAATATATATAAATTCTTATATATATTCTTATATATATATATATATATATATATATATATATATATATATATATATATATATATATAAGAATATATATATATATATATATATATATATATATTCTTATATATATATAAGAATATATATAAATTCTTATATATATTCTTATATATATATATATATATATATATATATATATATATAAGAATATATATATATATATATATATATATATATATATATATATATATATATATATATATTGAAAGAAGGTAATTGTAGCGAACGCTCCCACCAAGAATCGATCACCTGACCACTCGGGCAGCATGCATCTCTCTTAACCACTAGGCTAGAGGTCATTTGCACATTATATATATATATATATATATATATATATATATATATATATATATATATATATATATATATATATATATATATTGGAACCAGGTAAATTGTTTCTGGAATCGCTCCCACTGGGATTCGAACTCCTAACCACTCGGCCGCATGCATCTATCTTAACCACTAGGCTAGAGGTCATTTACACACACACACACACACACACACACACACACACACACACACACACACATATATATATATATATATATTATCTTCCTTTTCTTTTACTTATTTGAACTCAATTAATATATTGAAGCTTTTTTTTTTAACTTATTCCTTACAAATCTCATGTCCAACTGCAAATTATGGCCTGTAGCTCGCAATTTTCGTTCTCAAGACGTCCAAATAAAAATTGTGCAAAATAATTTATTGCCATTGTAGATTAATTAGTCCATTGAAGACTTCATGGACACCAACAAATCCTGGAAGAAGATTCTACGGGTGTGCAAATTTTCCAACAAATTTTTGTAGTTTTCTACTATGGGAGGATGAGAAACTTTCAGAACACTATCAAACCATAATGTGGAATTTAATGAAAGAATTAAAGGAGCACCGAGGCCAAGGCAACAACTGAACCAAGACCATGCTTCAACATACATGTTCTGTAATTTATTTTCAGATTTTTTAACATGTTTAGTAATGTTTAAGTTATTTGTATGAGGAATACATGTGATAAAAAAAGGGTGCTCCTATTAGCACTCCTAAAATGTCATTTGAATTCCAAATCTACCCCTGCATTAAATATGATATTAATTTGTGTATGCATGGAGGGAGGAGTGTAGGATGATATTTTAGGAGTGTTAATAATGTTAATGCAGGGACAAATCTGAAATCTGGAATTTGAATGTTAAAAAAAATTAAAAAGGAGTGCCGAATGACATTTTAGGAGTGCTAATAGCAGCACCAAAAAAATTGTACCAAGTTTTACAATTTCAGTTTCAATATGAATCCTCAAATATGAAATAAAATTTGCATCAGATTTGCATCCTCAAATATGTATCCTCAGTCTAAGCAACATATTACATTTGTTCAACAACAGTAACAAAATATGAACACATTAGAGTTCACCAAAGACCAAAGACCTAACTGCAACATATTGCATTTTTTCAACAACAAGCTTCACATCCATTTGTTCAACAGTATACTGCACAAAATATGAACACATCCATTTGTTCAACAACAAGCTTCACATCCAAAATATAAACTACACTATACTTCATATCCAACATAAACTTTAAAAAAATTCCCAAGAGCCAAAAATTTTTCTTCCATATGCCAGCAGCAACCTATCATCCACAATTTACAGGAACCTGTCATCTAGAAAATAGAAACATACGTAAGAATGGATGAAATGAAGAAGTAATAACTAGAATTGATGAAATAGAAATACAAGTAGCAACTTGGCATCCATAAGTTTAGTCCAACAAGCTAACATATATAAATTGTGTAGGGACAGTGGCTCAGAAGAGTTAGTGAGTAAAGGAGCACCCCACAGAACTATACAACAACATGTAGCATGACAAAATGGTCTATTTTTTAATAAACATATTGTATTTGTTCAAAATAGATTGCATTTATTCCTGTAAAGGAGCATCCCACAGTCTAAGCAACAAATTGCATTTGTTCAAAATGCATCAGTTGTCATATATGTGCCTAACACAAAATATATGCTCTGCATTAGGAATAAGATTTTGAAACACATCCAATAGGCCTTTTTGTCTATCAAAAATCTATGTGATTGCATTTCAATCCATACCAAGTGCCTCCAATAGTTGATCCATGAACCAGTTCCATGTTTCTTTATTTTCTATCTCCACAATAGTCCAAGCAATAGGAAAAAAAATGTTGTTACCATCTCTACCCACTATACTAAGAAGTTTTCCTTTATACTTAGTCTTCAAAAAACACCCATCTAGACCAATGAATGGTCTGCAACCTCCTTTAAAATCCTTTATCATAGCCTTCAAAGTGTAGAACACCCTCACAAATCTGGTGGACTTTCCATCTGCCTCTACTTCTCCTTTGACCCTAACAACACTCCCAAGGTTAGTAGTCATCACCAGCATAGCATACTCTCTGATGTAAGCATATTGTTCTTGGGCATGCCTATCAATCAACTCTAACGCCTTCCTTTTTGCCCTTGCAATTTTGTATCTTGAACAGTCAATCTCCAAATCTTCTGTAATGTGAGTTCTAAACCCAGCATACTTCCAGTCTGGATCATTTATGAAGCTATGCACATATCCGTTTGCAAGCCATGTAGCACTGACTTGTCTATTGTTGTCCACCTCAACAACAGTCACTTGAATGGACAGGCACATATTTTTTCAATACAAAATTTCCTTTACAGCCAAAAACACTCCCATAAATCCTCCACTCACAAGCATCATTTGCACATCTAGCTGTGACCCTCTTCCTTTCATTGTGTATCCACTTGATATTGTACTTGTTCTTTATGGTATGGAGCCTCAATGCACTCCTAAATTCTGTATGTGAAGCAAACCTGTGTCCTACATGAAGGGACACATTTTCATCCCTCACCAACCATTTCTGAGTTACCACAGGATCTGTATGAGCAGAGTCATCATTCTCATCATCAAAACTATCTTTTTGAGGAGTGTACACTACCCAACTCATCACTAGGAGCATACTCAGATTCTTGGTCAATATCTTCATAGGGGACAAAACTACTATAGTCAATATCAGCTGCTTCTGCATCTTCCATAGATTTTTATTCTCCACAGTTCTTTCATTCTCCATCGTTCTTTCATTCTTCACATGGTCATCATTCTCTACATGTCCTTGTTTCTCCATATGTCCTTCATTCTCCACATGTCCTTAATCTTCTACATGTTAGGAGGCCCAGATCCAAACTCCACAGTTTTATCATGTTGAGGAGGCCAACTCAAGTCAATATTGGCCCAAAAATTAT
This sequence comes from Iris pallida, assembly GCA_029216955.1. Lineage (NCBI taxonomy): Eukaryota > Viridiplantae > Streptophyta > Magnoliopsida > Asparagales > Iridaceae > Iris > Iris pallida. Next base: position 5,299,016 of record JANAVB010010794.1, on the reverse strand, counting down.
CACACAAATGCACATCAATCTCATCAGCATCTTCAGGAGGACCACAGAGCATCTTGGTTGTTGTAGACTCGATGATGTCAACATATTCACCATAGTCAATGAGTGACTCAACAAGCTTTTCTAATACATAAAACTTGATAAGACAAGGACTTGTAAACTTTTCAAAGAAGCTCAATATATCATTGTCACCCAATATCTGAGTCTTACTTCCATCTACGGGGTCATAATAGTAAATTTCACATGGATCCTGTAGTGCCCCGTCCCGCTCAGTCAATCGAAGGAATCGAAACACCGACAGCGTTCGGACTTAGCCTTGCAACGGCTGCTCGAAGACATCGCTCGGTCGTGGCGACCGCTCGCTCAGGTGGGGTAGTTTCGGTGAACTTGTTTCATCTTAGCCTTTACATAATAAATCGCATATTTTCAACTTGCACAAGTAGGCTTGATAATAAAAGAGATGAATCAACATAGATAAGGGAATAATTCCGACGGGTCAAATTAAGTTAGAATATGGAAAGGTCCAATGGTCGGCTTAGAGTTGGTGCATGGCGTGCTTTGAAAATGACATTCGATCCTTCGTCCCGTGACTTGGGAGAAGAAAAGTTGGTTGAGTAGGCGAAGTTATGAACGTAGCCTAAGTCATAGGCGTCGCCCGTATACATGCTTCATAAAGCATGCACGGTCCCATCGTCCAAGGCTTGGTATAGCCTTGGCTTGTCCCATGAGTTAATTTGCATTGCACGGCTTATGACATAAGTCTAGGCACCCAAATGACTGGGTCGTTCAGAAGTCGAACGCATACGCGGTACGTTTCTGTAATGCGAGGCTAGACGCAGCCTTTGCTCGTCGAGTCATTGTGCGTTTAAGTCAGGCAAGTTATGTTAGGCTATCGGAGTGGTAGCACGCACGGTCCTACGTGTTCTATGGCTGGGTATAACCCCATAGTCTTACGATCTCAAGGCATGTCATGTAGAGTATGACTTGGGCGTTGGTGTCGCGTAGAGTTCAAGTTGGTTTAAGACACGATGTCACGGACTTAGCATTTAAGGCAAGGACCACAATTGAATCAAGACAGTTTTGGAGAAAGGAATATCAAATAGGCATTCATGAGTTGAATGGAATGATATGGTAACATGGAAAGAATGCTCGCGACCGTGGGTCGTCGAGGGGTCTCAAGGATAGAAGTCTTGGACTTGGTTTTGAAAGAGATGGTAACACTAGAAGAGGAATGACTGTGTGAGACGTCAGTTCGAGTCGAGTCTTGCATGGTCATTGGACAACTTGTTGACAAGGAGGAGTTTCCACGAGCGGCAACCCTGGGCGCCATGGGACCGCGTCGTCCTGGAGGGAAACAGGTATAGCCGTAGCTGGACGAACCACTCGGGTTATTCAGGAAAGGGTCGCCGAATAGCAAGGCTATAGTCCATGATAGCTTGTGATGTTAGTGACCAATTCATATAGATGGATCGGCACGGACGGCAATCCGCGTGTGTGCCTTTGGATTGAGTCAGTTGAATGTGTGTACAGTTAGAACACAATATTTGGGCCTAAGAATTTGGCATCGACATAGGCGACGTGCTTCGGCACGAGATATGGCATCGAGTCTTAAGTTGTCGGCATATAAGTTGCATAAGTTGGATTTGAGTTGTCTTGAGTTTAAGTCAGGAAACGCCGTAAGGCAAAGTTGCTCGTGTGACTCTTAGTTCACAAGTCTTGATTGGGTCTGTTGGTTATCAAAATAGCAAGGGCCGCGAGACGGCGATATGGTTAAGTCACATTGAGTTGCGAGGCACGGTATGATGGATTCGTAGCACGGTCACACGAAATTGGGTACTATCGCGTAGTTGCGTCTCTGATTTTGGGCCGTAAGACAAACACGACTTGATAGGTTAACGTTATTGGTGCAAGCACGGGATGGTCTAGAGACACAAAATAGGCCAAGGTGTCTGTCCTAAAATTGATCCTAAGGCAAGAGTAGAAAGACAATCAAGAAGGACTATGTTGTACAAAGTAAATCAAACGTGTTGGTTTTGTATGGGTGGGCAAGGAGCTTGTAAAACCCCTAATTTTTATTTATTTATTTATTTATTTTATTAGACTTTAAAAAAATAAATTTATACAATTGATGGTTTTTATTTTTTTCGTATGACCCGGTTTAGCCAATTCAGTCCGAACTGGGCCCGGACCAAACCCAAGGCCATGTAAGCAGGTAGGGTGACCAAATATGGCCATGTAGACTTATTTTATGTACTTAGAAATATTTCTAAACTATTTTAGAGTTTTATGTACAATTTCTAATTATTTAAATATTTGTACAATTAGTGGTATTTTATTATTAAATAATATTTTACAATATTGTACATGCTCCTGGAACCGGATGAGGGTGTGTGGTAAAGTTCACACGTTGGAAAACTTTTACTATTTTATTATTAATAAAGTTATTTTGTGAAAATTAAATAGGCATTTTATTTTTATTGATATTATTGGATATTATGTGATATTACTATTGTTGCCTTTTATGGCAATTTATATTTGCACATATATGTAAAAATATTTTTTTTTGATGCATTATATATATAGTAGAGAATATTAAACTTTTATTAAAAATTTGTGGAGATTTAATAACCATGTTTTTCTATTTAAATACTATTTTTATTTTGAGTTGATCTATTAAGGATTAAATTTATATGTATGTAGATATGCTCAAATATATTAAATAATGGGATGGTTGAATTTTTAATGATATTTGAATTTTTAACAAATTTTTGGGATATTTATGGATATATACATATTTATATATATAGTTATATATATATTGTTAGTTATAGAAAGAAAAAGAAAAAGAAAAAAAAAAAAAAAAAAAAAACAATTCAACCCACCAACGTGAGTGGGCGGGCCCCCCACCCTTACTAGCTTGCTGCCTAGCAGCAAACTCACGAATTCACCCAAAATCCGTGGGTTATACTAAGGATAAACCTATTAGCATTAGGTTTTGATTAGATGTTGTTATATATATAACTTTTTCCACGAGCCTCAAAACTCTAGACTTCCAAAACGAAAATTTTAGCAGAACATACCCTCTTCGCCTACGAGTTCGTTTCACCAGCAACGGAGTTGTGTGCACGACGAACGGAGCATCGGAAGTCAGCCCCGCGTCACCCGCGGAGCAGTTTTTCCACTCAAGGTACCCTACTTCCCTACGACGTAACTTTTTACTCGTAACTCCGATTTTTGATCCGTAAAATGTTCTGGAAAGTAGACTTGACGCTCTTCAAGATCCCCCAGGTGAATTTTGACATGTCCATTCAACCTGCTCGAAAAATCGAGACGAAGTTGGAGAAAAATCCACTTTTCTGAATATTAAAAACTGTTTCAAAACACCAACTTGTCGGCCACTTTTCTTGCTGTCCATTAAGCTTTCATAAAAAATAATTGAAGGCAGTCAAAGACAACCTAACCGAGATTGTAACGCACCTTTTGGATTCACTTTTCATCTAATATGTAAAAAGTTACACATTGTTAAAATTTTCCGAAAAACTGTAAATTCTGTTTTCAAAAAGTGGAAAAACACCCCGTACGAGGTACGTCCCGACAAACCGGGCGACCCCGTCGCAAACCGAAAGTACCAAAAGGTCCGTATCGAATTTGTGGACGTGCGAGAATTGACGGAATTCAAATTGGTTGCGTGTGCGCGACGAATTTGGTCCGTATCCGTCGCATTTTTGCGTATCGGACATTTTCGGTATTTTCCAATTATTTTGTGCACACTCATCAAATCGCGACGAAACTTGCGCCATTGGACTCGAAATATTTTTCTGGTCCTGTGACTCAAGTTTGGTCCGATTCTGAGACCGTTGATCGGGACGCTATTTTGGCGGGCCCGCAATCCAACTCAACGGGCGATTTTGTGCACGGTCCACCGGAATCCAAAATTTGACATACCGTTGGGTTCGTCTCATCAAAACAAATCCGTAGACATATAGTTTGACGACTTTAGAGACCGTAGGTTCTGGCGCGCATTTCGGTGCAAAGCGGGTCCAACGACGGACATCGTTTTGATCCGAAATTACGATTTTGCCCCTGTTCCAGAATTTGACTTTTGGACAGGCATTTCCTAGGTATATCTTTTATTCCAAACTCGTTCGTGATGTTTGTTTCAGCATCCGGAGCTTCTTGTGGATTTTGACTTTCGTATTGACGATTCTGATTGTTGAATTTTGCTGCTTCTCGCACCACCCTCAGGCAAGATACCTTGCCATTATACTGTTTATATTTAGTTTGAATTTTATTACATATCACTGTTCAGTTATTGCCAGTTCTTACTGTTCTTGATTTACTGTCTGCTCAGTGATATTAGATATACTTTGTTATTATCCTTTGACTGCATATGGACTTAGAGTTAAGAGACTACCGTCTGTAGTGTATCACATATACCTTGACACAGTTGTACCACGAGGATGTGTGAGATGAGTACATATAGAGGTTCTTGTGTGTGGGCTGATCCCCCATGCGCATGCGTTAGGGCTAACTGCTAATAGAGGCATGTTAGGAGACTTAGCAGTTAGTAGAGGTATATGAGACATGGATGTGACTCAGTTAGACATTGGGTGGGAAGAACAGTTCCTTAACGTATGGGTCCGTATGCACTTTCCTATTACTGATACTGCTGGCCTCTGACATTCGATGAATGTTACGCTTTGAGGTCTCTGGTATCCTGATGGGACCATGCCTGATTTACTGCTACTGAGCCAGATACCCATGCGTTGGAGGTTTGTTCTTAACTGCATAAACACTGTAGTACGGTTAGATTACCTTATTATCGTCTTGTCACTTATTTCGGTTTGTGGCATATTATATATTCAGTTTTATATGGCATGTTGATGTATCTTGTTACGTCCCTCTGAGGACCTGGTTATCTCTCCAGGTGTGTGCTTCTATGATTTTGCAGGTGTTCTAGCCAAGGACATGATCTTCTCCATTCCTTCGAAGATGGTTGCGCTTGGTTCGTCTTGTTATTTCATCTATTCATTCTTGTACGTTTTATTTGAGATAGTTGGTAGTGGACTTTGTCTCCGCCCAACGATTGTATACATGACAATTCAAAGTTGCTTTTATAATATTTATTTTTCTAGTGGATGAGATTTAGTTATTATGGTTCTACTGCATTTTACAGCTTATGTGTACATACGAGGTTTCCATATATTGGGGTATACTTCGTATGTATACAGCTGGCATGGATACGTACCTAGTCCTAAGTATTTTGGGACTGGGGCGTTACATGTTTTTGTGGTGGCCCATGCAGGTCAAGTTTGTCACTTCGGTTACGTTACTGTACCGATGTGAGCCTGCAACATAGGATTAGAATCTAGGAATCTCATCCATACAGCTTGACTTCTTCCCTTGGCTTCAAATTCCGAACTCTCGTTCGACTTCCTTGAATTGCATCTTGCTTGATTCTTTTCTACCGTTGATTCTTGTTTTCGTGTTTAGTGTCAACTAGGAAGATGACTACACTAGTATATGCTCATAGGTCAAACACATGGCTAGAATGGTTATATTGGCAATTGGAATACATTCAAGACTCTAATTGAGTTAAAAATATTTTTTGTGTGATTTAATGATTAGTAGTTGGTAAAGTAGGATATTACCACGGAAAGTTTTTACCTTGAGATTTCTAAATAGTTAACACCAGAGGATTTATAGAATTTCATTATGATACTGCAGGAAAATAGCTAGAATCTTTATACCCTTGATTTAAGAATTGATTGGCTTTTTGAGATTTGATATTTTTATTGGGTTATAGCTATACATCTTTGAACAAGTATAAAATTTATTTGCTTTTTAAGTTGTGACATTTATGAGTTTTGTGTGATAGTTATACATCCTTGAACAAATATAAAATTATTTGATTTTCGTGTTTTGATGTCTATGGTTTATTGTATTATGGTTATACACCTTTGAACAGCTATAAATTTGGTTTGAAAATGATCTTAGCTTTTAAAAATGGCCATAGAAAATTTTTAAATTTGCGTTGTACAACTTGCGATTTCGTGTTTAGTAAATTTTAAATTTTAAGTGGAAGTAATGATGGCAAATTTTGGTTTAAATATTTGAAAGTTATGAAAACTTTTTTTGAGAATTTTTCTTTATTTTAAATTGTGCCCTATGATTGAGGATTTACAGATCTATTTAGAAAAAAAAAGAAAAGAAAAAGATTTTGACTTATAAGATTATTTGAAAATTTTAGTTTAATGTGGGATTGCTAATATTAAATTTTTTTGGAGAATTTCGAAGGATGTGATGAAAAAAAAAAAAAAAATTTTGGATTGATTACAGGAAGTTACCATTTAAAAGTCGTAATTTTGTTGGAATAACTTAGCATAAATAGAAGTTAAAATTTATGAGAGCATTGAGTTTAATTTTTGCGATTGCTTGTAATATGGTAAGAGTTTTATTATAAGTTATTTGAAAATTTTAGAGTGTAAATTTTGATTGATTATGAAATTTTATGGATTCGTAAATTATGAACTCTTGAGTTAAATAGTTGAGTTTAAACGTTAATTTTTTGGAAGGGTTAGTAGTAACGTGATAAAATTTTGCTTTGAGATTTATGAGAGTGATTTAAATTTTTATGATGAATTTGAACTGCTTGGAGTGAACACAAATTTTGGTGGTTTATTTTTGAAAGTTATTTTTGAAACTTTTGGAGGATACTTGAGTCAAATTTTAATGGTAGGCCCCAAGATAACCCTACTGAGTATTCCATACTAATTGTCATGTCACCCATGACCATGATAGTAGTATATACACAAGTGTTGTTAGTCATCTACCCAGCTATGTGACTGTATTTCCACCTCGGCTTACTCGACCTTCCTTTAATTCTAGATCTTTTAAATGGGACCTTCTAACACATTTGCAAATTTGAATAATGATTTAATTGTTCCTTAACTGTATTCATTTAGGATACTATCTTCTCACTAGAACTGAGCCCCTAAATTATTATTTTACTGGATTCTTCAATTAATTTTATTTCATGCTTTAACTTGATCTTCTTTATTTTTGTGCATTAATTATCACCTCGTGAACTCCCACTTTCTATTTTAGATCTTTTGGCGTCCCTTACCATGGCTTGGATATTTGGAGCCCAACACTAGATTTTTTTCCTTCCAACAAATTTTATATGTAAGACCTAGACAAGTCCACCTTCATGTAGACATATCATGTCCCACTAATACCCATCTCCTTGTACTTTATTTCTTGATATGACCTTATGGTCAAAATGACCAAACTATACGTGATACCGATATATTTTTGACCACGGATAGGAATTCCATCTCGACTAAATTCTTTCGACCGATATGTGATTTTGCTCTACTTAATTCCTTAAATGCTAACCTTGTACTTTATCTTGATTGCTTGACCCATTGTCTCATTATACCATTAGTTTAACTCTTGTAAGTTGGGTAGAATACCTCAGCACATAACAAACTTTTTTTTCTTTCTCGTGAACCACATGGGTAAGTTCACTTAAACTATGACCCTACCTTGTCTAGTCTACCAAGCCATAAATGAAGAAACACTAGGGCAACTGTATAGGCCCCAAACTTTGGGCGAGCCTTGATTTTAAAAGATCTCGAACTATTTAAAATTTCCTTCTCAGTACCTGTCACGCCCCGCTCCCGTAGGAGCGATCGTCCTCGCTAAGGCGTGATGCCGCACGGGCCTAGGTTGCGCCCGTGCAAGGCCAAGTCCAGAAACGGCCGATTTAAGCTAGGCCACAGAGTCGCACAGAGTGTCCCCATTTGCAGCGGAAAGTAAACAAGCACGAGTTGAAGCGAACTCAAACATTTTATTGATAATCACGAAGTTTACAAGCGGCGCTAGGCCGATATTACAAATCGCTCGAGCTTTCTCTCTGAAACATAAAAGGGCATGCCAAGTGGCTTACAAGATGGAATGATACATGGCGATGTTCCGATACATTATGTCCTGTATAGGGTGCTTCAGCTTCTGCAACGTCCCAAGGCCCTGGAGTTGGCTCCGCGCCTTAACACGTTCGATGGAAGCTCCGCACCAGCCGGCGTCTCCTGCTTCCTGCAAGCAGACTGTGGGGTTATCAGTACATTGTTATGCACTGGTGGGGAGGCTAGCTCGCCCACGATGCTATCATTACCAAACACGTTGCATTTACTTTCGTGCGCCGACTATCATTCATTGTCTTTCTAATCTTGCCTTAGGGTCAATTTCATGGCACATATCATGACCTATCTCGTGTTGCTGATTTCAAGTGTCGCATGGAAAATGCATGCACGACTTACCCATACTTACCGTCCGGCCTTCCCTGTCCAAAGTAAACCAAGTTAGTCAACAATTAACATAAAGTAACTTGACGTGATTCATGTAAACATTCAATGTCCCGGGCGTGTCTATGTCTCGGATTCTAGCATGTCGTGGGCATGTTCTAGTGTTACGTTTTGAGCATGTTCAGGAGGCACATTTCAAGCATGTTCGGGGTGGTATATTTCAAGCATGTTCAGGCAGGTTACATTTCGAGCATGTTCATGTTCAGGACGTTACTTTGCAAGCATGTTCAGGAGACACTTGTTCATTTAACTTAGACTACTTTGATTTCAATGCAAGAACTTGCACGTGGATTGCCACCAGCATAGTCCACTTAATCTACATGCACGGGTCGCTGGCTTTACAAGCCATTTAGGACATTCTCCTGTGGTATTTCTCAACTTAGCGTAGGGTGATGGCTGGTACACCCCGTTAAGTCTCTTGAATATACCCTGCACTTACGTCTCTTGGTGCCCAAGCCCGCACCCAAGCAGCCCGTAAGCCCCGTATTGATTCTGCCTAGGCCGGCCATGGTTTACCCCCCCAACGCCCGTGCCGCAGAATCCTTCCACTCGACGGCCACGGTTTACCCCCCCATCGCCCGTGTCGTTTGTCTACGACCATTTCGTATTAACTTGTCTTTTACTTAGCGGCTATCTCCGAGCCGTAGGCTAACCCTTAGCCATAATGCATTAACGACCAGGTTGGCGTCCGTACAGCGCGGGTAGCGAGCCCCGTTGCACGTGCCCGTCACACCTGTCGCTAGCGTCTTCCATGTCTTATCTTTCATGTATTCTTTCTTTCATTTTATTCTTTCACTTGTTCGTATGTTCATAGAGTCATTCATGTGTTTGCTTATTCATTCTTTGATTCATTCATTCATGCATTATGCAACTCCCAGTATGGGAGTCGCCTTGGCGACCCATCGGTCCCATAGCCTTCCAATGTTGCTAAACTCTACTCGGAGCGACTATGTTGATAGCCTTCCCGTTTTATTGTTGTAAACCATTCATTGTTTCATTGTTTGAACGTATAAGGGACATGAACGTGGGCTTGTGCCTTAGCACGAGCGTAGAGCGCGGTGCGAGCATTTCTATAATTGTCGAGTTCTTTTCCATGTTCTAAACAAGCATGCAAGATAGGATTATTCCCTTAGCTAGGTGCGTTGAGTCATTTATTAGCATGCAAGATGTTATCGCCTAGCGATTCTCGTGAATGTGTCCGTTTTGTTATGTGTCTAGGCTAAGCACAGACGGGTTCATCGGAGCCACCCACCTTAGCGACGTTCGCATCGGCCGAACGATACTCCGAGCGCGCCTTTGATAGTCTAAGTCTGGATTCATCTTGACGGGCCAATGCAAGTCTTGCATCGATTCACATCGATACTTCATCAGGTCGAAGTAACTCTTCGGGTCGACAGCTCGTTTTGAGTCGTTGCACTTGCCGTTTGAATCGGCGTTCCGCTAGGGCGGAGCGGGTCGTTACATAATACACCACTCAAAATAAGTCTCGTCCTCGAGACTTCTTGAGTGCAGGTCATCCTATTATTCCTTAACTCGTGTCGTCGTGTTTCTTAGACAATTTGTTCGAACGGCTCTATCGTTCGATAGAATCGAACCATACTTGATATCTTTCTAAGTTCCGTGTCGCACGCGTTTGGTCGATTTTATTGAATAGCCTTTCATTCATTTTAGAGTTGATTGTACTTATTCAATTCGAGTGTTTCTTCGTCTTGGTTGCTATTTCTCCGTGTCATGGGACGAAAATGGTTTCACGAGGCACGTTGTAATTCGTCAAATACGAGGGTCGTAGGCTGAGGCAAACTCACTTTTATTTATCTCGGTCATCGAGACGACCCGACTCGCTTCTCAAGCGTTCGTGTCCACGAAATCAGTATGATTTCTGCTTAGCGGGGTCGACCAAGTCTATGAAATTTTCGTCCGATTCAAGACTAAGTATTGCACTATCCTCGAGTATATCTTCCTATCAATGGTCCAATTCGTTATACCAACTTTTATTTGCACGATATCGATTCCATATCATTCACTTGTTTAGGGCCAATCTCGTTGTCGTTCACGCACACTCCGCTTACACGTTTCTTTGATTCCGAGCCACGCTCGTACTAGTATCGATCCTTTACTTAACTCAATTTCAAGGTCTTCGACACTCTCCCATTCCTCAAGTCTTGCTTGAACTCAATGTATCACTTGGCTGGATCGTGCACGCATTCCAAGCGTCCCCAAAATACATGCATTCAGCCAAGCCGCATGATCTAGAAATTGTCATTCTCACTCGAGTCGCATCGTGCACATACTCTAGCGTCCCTGAATATATGTATGCCAGCCGAATTTCGTGAGGGGTATTCCTATATTCGTGATTCACACTATCCATCCATGCCAATCCTCAAGATCAATCCTTCGATTGATAACTCATGAAACAGGACGTCTCGCCTACCCGCTAGGCCATCTTTTCGAGGCTAAGTCAATGTCAGGATTGGAATCATAGTTCTCCAACAATAATGCCAACACTGACCCCAATCCTAGGGTCAAACCAAAGTCGATAGTACAGGATTTTTCTACCCACGCTCGCGTCACTCAGATTTCTAAACATCGAGCACGATCACCTATTCGCATCAATGTATTCATCGCACACCGCAACGAATTCAAATCCATTCAAATCACTAAATTGACATACTTCATATATCCATTCTAACCAATTCATGTATTCGATTACGAGTTCATCTAACTTGACAATATGTTGCGCCCCAATCTCATGCGAGTCCGATTATCCACGGTGGTTCATGAATCACCATGCAACGCTCCCGTGGAATAATCATTCTCATCGGGGCGTAACTCTTGTTTGGGTCCAGACTAATTCATTCTCGATACGCGGATTGGACCTACGCAATCCTCAAGCTTAATCATCAAGCACACCGAATCATTCTCAAGTCACCTTCGCATCAAACCACAAGTCGAAGCACACAAATTGCCGCACCATGCTAGTTCAATCACCCCCGCTGTATGAATCACCATACCAGCGCTCACGCGGAGTGATCGCCCTATTCGGTGCGACACATGTGCGAGGCTGGAGTTGCGCTCGCATAAGACAAGCTTGTCGACGTTGGGGTTATCGTCGAAGTAAATCCAAGTATTTTCATTTTCATTCAAGCCAAGATGGATAGTCCATTCGTTATTTCGTTCAACTAGAGAATCCTCGAGCCAAGTCTTTCTTTTCCCCGATACATTCTTTTTACATCTCAAGTATAGCATCCAACGGAACAATAACATTTGCACGATCGTCATTCGCTGAGTCAGAGTACCCCCGAGTTATCGCATATCGATCTTTGATACGCCTCAATACCATCGACGATATGCGTAACCTGACGATCTTCCTTTGCAACCGATTTCGAGTCGTGCGTCGATGCTATTGTCCGAGTTGGATATTCCATAATCCCATTCTATTCAATCCAAAATCAAGTTCGATCGCTATTCCTCAAGCTCGTTTCAAGATCGTTGTTCAAACTCAAGTCACAATTCATTTGAATCAATTCGAAATCGTACGCACGATCCTCTAAGTTTCCTCGATCAAGACCATTCATTTTCATTCATCGTTCCGAACCATTTTCTAACTCGCGTTGCCCAATGTCAAGTTGTCCAGCGACATCTCGCTCGGGACTTTTGAAGTCACGACCAACTAAGCGTGACACGTTCTAAGGCTTTGCGCGATCGCATCGCCTCGCCGACATACTCGTAATCCTCAATATTTGCTCGAATGATTTCCAAGAAAATCCATACACCACTCGGATTCGAGCCATACGATCTAGCCTACAATCATGTTCGCATCATTCGCTAAGACGTCCTTCGGATTCGTTCGACGAATCCCTAGCGTAATCGCTTACGTCGCATCGACGTACTAAGTTGTTCGCACTATTCCTCAAAATCCAAGTCAATCCTTCGGGTGTGCCTAAGTGTTAACTCGATAGCATTCCTATCGATATACACTCAAAGTGTATCTCCGTTCTCGATCGAGCGATACATTGACATCGCTCGCAACCCGATTGCACCCAAGAGTCGAGGTGCGCGACATGCGGACTAAGTTGTACCGCTTAACCATCCCGTACGGACTATATTCAAGTTTGCACGCTCACTTATTCTCGTTCGCAACTTGTTTGCACCAAAGAGTCTAGGTGCGCGATACTCCGCACAACTTAGCCAAAGGCTGCGTGCATGACCATCCCGTTCGAACTATACTCTGGTCCCGTGTACTCGTTTGCTATCGTCAGCGTAAGCTTATTCAAGCACGCCTCGCGTTGCTAACTCTTAGCATCGATTCCGTCCAACTCAAGTCCGTCGTGGTTTGGCACAAAGGCCTTCGCCTGTCAAGTCCCGATCACCCGAGCACTTATACGAGCTTTCAAAAATATTAGACTTATTGTATGGAACATCCCAAGGCAGAATGAGAGAGAGAGCGCACACTTCTTTTGTAACCAACCGAGCTTTCAAAACTGAGAAAATCGAAATGAAGTCCAAGGACGTAAAGCCGTGCTCTGATACTAATATGTCACGCCCCGCTCCCGTAGGAGCGATCGTCCTCGCTAAGGCGTGATGCCGCACGGGCCTAGGTTGCGCCCGTGCAAGGCCAAGTCCAGAAACGGCCGATTTAAGCTAGGCCACAGAGTCGCACAGAGTGTCCCCATTTGCAGCGGAAAGTAAACAAGCACGAGTTGAAGCGAACTCAAACATTTTATTGATAATCACGAAGTTTACAAGCGACGCTAGGCCGATATTACAAATCACTCGAGCTCTCTGTCTGAAACATAAAAGGGCATGCCAAGTGGCTTACAAGATGGAATGATACATGGCGATGTTCCGATACATTATGTCCTGTATAGGGTGCTTCAGCTTCTGCAACGTCACAAGGCCCTGGAGTTGGCTCCGCGCCTTAACACGTTCGATGGAAGCTCCGCACCAGCCGGCGTCTCCTGCTTTCTGCAAGCAGACTGTGGGGTTATCAGTACATTGTTATGCACTGGTGGGGAGGCTACACTACACCAAAAAAGGCATTTAGGAACAGTTTTTATATGTTCCTAATATTTTTAGGAACATATCATAACCGTTCCTAAAAGTGGCGTTGCAATATTTGGAACGGTTATAAAACGTTCCTAAATTTAGTTTGGAACGGATATCAAGCGTTCCTAAAATTAGATTTTGGAACATATATAACGTGTTCCTAAATTATTTTTGGAACACCCTTGAAACGTTTCTAAATATCACTTTGAAACACTTTAAACTTGTTCCTAAATGTCATTTGCAACACTTTTGCATTGTTCATGTGGTTAACTTTGAAACACTTTATTAATGTTCCTATGTTTTCTTTTCTAATTCCAATTTCACATTTAAGTTTTCATTTGAATCACAAATCTGATGATTCCTAAATTGACAATTGAAACACATAATAAACACTACAATATTTTTTTACACATTCCACGAATGAACATCTAAGAACTCCATCAAATTAACTAAACTTTCAACTTAATATAAAACAACTAATAACTTATCACAAAAGTTAAATCTTTATAAAATGTCATCAGAAGTATATAAAGTAAAAATTACAAATAATATAGAAAATCTAGACTACACTTTAAAATTTAGTATGTTTACAAAATCTAGTTCTTCGGAAGATGATCACAAGCAGTAATGGAGAGTTGCATCTGTTAATTGCATCAACTATGAAGTCCGATGTTGTCAATTGCCTCAACTGTAAAGTGAAAAATAGATGTCATCTTCTAAGGCTCTCCAGTCAAGTAGGCACCAGTATATTATACAAGCTGCAATAAGCATCTCATCTTCAAAGCCCAAATACTCTTTAATACACGTCAGAAGTAGGTCATGCTTTCCCTGCATGAGAAGACAATTTAGATAAACTTTGGCCATGTATAAACTGATAAAGTAGAAACTTGTATTATTTTTGATCTGAAAGCTGCAAAGAAAAAGTCGATTGAGACTATTAACGCACTTGCACAGATATATTATGGAGTTTGTAGCTAACAAAATGAAACAGAAAATACCTCATTTTGAGTTCTTCTGTTTAACTACAAAGATCTCACATTAGATAAACAACTTGTCTAACAGGCCAACTCGTAAACAAATCTAAATAAGTAAACCTACAACATAAGGCAGAATCTTTAGGAAATGGGCAAGACCAAAAACTCAAGCAATGATTTTAGTACAATAGCAAGATTTTCATTGGAGATGGATGTGTTTATAGTATTTTATTTCAATACATGGGTTTAACTTAAATTTGGTAGTTTCTACTCCAAGCTGAGGCACAAGAAATGAATGATTATTTTAATCACGTAATTAATCATACCACTCCCAAGGTACTAATATCGACAATGAAATTTGTTTACATACACATACACACATGAAGCAAAATCATTTGTCAAATAAGGGGCATGAAAGCCATCCATTCACATAAACCACCCCACATCTTCATAAGCCACCCAATATGCACCAACCAAGCAAATGAAATATGGATACCACAACTGTGGCACTACAAAAACCTCATCATTGCCCAACCATAAGCAACCCATATGAAATTATTGAAACAAAAAACTACAAAACTCGAAAACTGGTATTAAATCTAAGGCTCAAATAAAACAAAACAAAAATGCAAACAAACTGATGATAAGGCTCAAACAGAATAACTGATGAGCGTGATACCTGTTCATCTATTGAGCATCAGTTTCCTAATTTGTAGATTGACTAAATAACTCGGTGCAAATTAAAACCACAAATAATTTGCAAAGAGAGACGCCATGTTACCTTTGAGAGGCATCTTTGGACCGAGGATCTTTTAGCAAAGAATCATCAGAATGGTTCTGTTTGAAAGCAACTGTTGCCTCAGAGTCGAACATTCCCAGATAAAATTCTTGAAGAGCCTACAACAGAACATGTTAACTTTAGCTATTTTCTGTGAAGTTTATGTTGTTCGAAGGCAGTACTAGAAGCAGGAGGTTGAAGCTCAAAGTGTCCGCAAATAAAATGATGTATATTACATATTTCAAAGATCCTAAGCACCTCACCCCCACCCAGCCAAGGTAAATTGGCGGGAATAGGTAAACCTACTGTTTTGCTCTCCAAGTTTTCCAAGACTAGGAAAGAGTCAAAAAGAAGGGGTAAGATGACAAAATAGCAACATGTTTAAAAATGAGATCCATAGATAGCTTGAATAAAGGGCTCTTTTCGTATCATTGGCTCACATTGTGGGTCGAGAAGAATTTCTCAAAGAATACAGGCTTGCTATACAACACTTACTTTATATTCTTCTAAATGGAGTTGGTACAAGTATTTTAGGTAGCATAGTTCATAAGACCACCAACCTTCATGCTGCATAAGACAGAATAATGTCAGAATTTAGACAAGTGCATATCCTACAATTCTGTTAACTATATCCTCACTCTGTATAAGCATTTATCTTTTAACACATCAAGTAGCTCATCTGGAATCTTCAACTTAATCCTGTTATTGGTTTCGACAATAATAACGCTCGAGTTTTGTTGAGTAATTGGTTTCACAAGTTTGGTTTCCGCAACTATAGGCAAGAAGCACATGTAGTTCTTTCCATCTTTATTGGACATCATTAATGACTGCTGACCTTCATCCTGCACAAAAAAAAAAACATCTTATCATTAGTTAAGTTGCTGCCAATTACTTTTGTTCAAACCACTCAGTAAATTAATTAAACTATAAAACTGGGAAGTTACCAATAACTTTCTTCCCACACACTATTCCAAGGATTATAATTGCGCTCCCTAATCAATAGTAAATACTCATAAGCACTAACTATAGATATAACTTAAACTATAAAACATAATCTACAAAACATAATCATGCTACACCAAATTAAAATGACTGTCACGTGTATAATGTACGGACAACTAACATGTGGTAATAAGAAAATGTAAGTGTTTATAGTCTTCAAACCATGCCTTTTTCAACGCGAGAAAAGCTTTCTTCCTTAGTGAAGCATCTGGGGCCCCAGTCATAGTTCTTTGAATACCCTAAAATGTTTATTTGACTGTATGAGCAAGTAGACATCTATGGCTAGATTCTTACCAAAATGGAAACATAAGGAAACTGCACCTTGAGAACAGCAAAAATACTTGGCATTAATGATGAGAAGTCTATAGGAACTTCATCAGATTCCACAGGATTAGTTCCATCAGTCATGCTTAGTATAAGGTCTATGCTGTGAGATTTTACTACCCATGGATAATCAACTGATGGAAGTATAGATTTCAGTGACCCTAAAGCTTTCCACCTTCCATGGCGATCATCTCGAATTTTATTTAGAGTGGCCATGGCATGCTCCCCTGCAACTTTCGCAACTTCCTTCGAGATGTGGCCCCATATCACTAAGAAAACATGCAGCAACAAAAAAACTTACAATATTATAGACTTACCAATAGCAAAGAAATTTGGTATAATGATTATGACCAGATGAAATCTGGACCCATTAATAAGAACCAACCTGCAAGAGAGGCCCCATCCATAGAAAAGGAAAAGCAAGACATAAAGTCATCACCATCCACTACACTTTGGAAAATATGTATCAAAGTATCAGAGAAGAGAAGATAACAGGTAGGCAGAAAAAAAAAACAAAGAAAGAAGAAGAAAGAACAGAAAGTAACATAAGCTAAATATGTGGAGGGATGTGGATAATAATAATAATAATAGTTACCTTCAGGTTGCTCGCCAGCAATTGTACCGAAGTCGAATGAAGTTAGAAGATCATAGTACGTGAACCCACAAAAAGGGAGGAACTCTGAAAGTTGCAGGATAAGTGAGCTGCAGCTTGAAACCATATGCGATTCTGTATTTTTGGATATAAGGGCCTGAAAGTAAGAAGTTGAATTGCAAGCAAAATAAGCAATTGTAAGGAATCAAAAGAAAAGCAGATCAATGGAGGAGTAAAGTATGAAGTACTCAACAATGTTATGTAGGACATATAAACCAAGTATAGCACGAAGCTCATTTTTCCTTCTTCCTTCCTGTTGCAGGATAGTGGCATAAATTCATAAATATTAGCGCATGAGAACAACAGGAAGAGGCAAAATCACAAATGATGCTGAAGATCCATATTGCGTCATTGACTAGACGTTACGTAGTTTTGCTTAGTATCAACAGGTAACAGGTATTAGGACACTTGTATATATTGGGTGGGCTCTGGAGCCGAACTCATTACATAGAGACCCAGATCAATCGTTCTAGAAGGCCGACTAATTTCATATGGGGTTCAAGTAGACTCCATGATAATCCATAGATTCAAGGTTCAAACCAGTTTTTGCCAAAAAAATATCGATATCCAACTTAAAAGTTTCACCAGGCATTCAAATTAGCAATATCAGAAATGCAGAAAAATTGCCGGCACAGATGACCATGGAGAATTAAGAGAGAAAAGAGAACATACGTACGTTGTTATCATAGAATAAGGATACCTTTTCGTTTTTCTCAGGAGCTGCTGAAGAAGAATTGCCATAGACCACAAGCAGTTCAAAGGAGCCCCTTGCTTGATAAGTTTTAGCATAGTACTGAAACACAAACGATTAGGTACATACATTAGCATGCCAGTCCAAAGCAAGTATAACCCAAACTAATCAAAAAAAGGGTTGTACAAAGTTGATCACATTTTCCTGGGTCAACTCCCATTCTTTCACACCTGAGTCGGCGACAAAAGCCATAATATAGATCCGTTGGTGTAGTATGTTCACTGCACGCCTAGTACACCGCATCTTCATTGTAACTAAGCATGCATAAAGCAAAGGAACCATTCACTACTCAATATATATATATATATATATATATATATATATATATATATATAAAATATATATATATATATATATATATATATATATATATATATATATATATATATATATATATGCACCTGTAACACTACAAATGTGGGAGGATGGTACACACATCTGAATATTCTGGCGACACCACAAGTGTCGGACTCGACCTGAACTATAGTTGTTAATAAGAAAGAAAGAAACGTTATGAAGCATTCACACCATCAACTATACATATATATGATTCTAAATCTAATAACATACAAATAACATTGATGAATGAATGAGCAGTTGAAGAGCCTAAGCAGAGCTTACTCTGTAGGCAACAAGCTCTTCAGTCTTGTTGGTCAGTTTGATGCTGCTTGAGTTTTTCTTTTTAAGTTAACTTCACCACAACCAGAAAAATGAAGAAGAAGTGAAAGTGATATAAATAAATGCAAAATAAACTGATTTGATACAAAACTACACATTAATTACTGGAATTAATTCTCGGTTCTCCCAGTTCAAAAGACAATACAGTCCATATTTGAGGTGTGAAGAACAACCTTTCAAGGCACATAATAGTTAGTAACTTTAATCAAGGTGAACTTGAAGCTGCTACTGTTTGAATATGCTCCACACTGTTGAATAGAGGACATTGTGTGAGGAGACAGAAAAATTGTAGTCAGAAAATTACCATCCGTGTTGCTGTAAAGCAAATCTTATTGCACATGACTCTGGTCAAGTTTCTAATCTAACATATTGTGATTGGACAAGGCAACTATCGCCTTTTGGATTTATCTAGAGTTCTGAACATTATGTGTTCATGTAACAAAAAATAATACAAGAATACAGCTATTTGTCGCATCAAATTGATTACAACAAGTTCTATAATGACAATAATTTATTTTGAACATAATGTAAGTTTGATTTTAAAAAGGTTCTAGTCCCACTTGTTGTAAGATTCCTACATAAACACCGTAAGGACAAAAAATTCTTGTCATAGAATAGAAATGTCACCTGCAGAATGGAAATCTTACTAAGGGGAGAATTTGACCAATAACATGAATAAAAACAACTTGCCATCCTATATGAACTCACAGGAAAGAAGGGGGTGCCTAGCTTGAGCAAACATTGTAATGGATAAAAAAAACTAGCACCCCATGGACGAAAGGAGAGAGTTAAAATTTAAAGTAATGATAATTCATGTTACAAAAAACTTAAAGGATTGAGATACAGTACAACAAGCATCTCAAAACGAAGCTGTCAACACAGTTAATTGATGTCCAAGCATCAGGACAGGTCAACACTACATGCACAATACTGTACAAGCACAGAAAGGACATGCAACGTAATATATCACATTAAATAATCATAATACTTGAAGAACATAGGGAAACAACTAAATATGCAACCCTCCTAATTTACAGTGAACGGAAATAGACTTACCAATTAACAGAATAACGAAAATGGTCCAAAAGATCATTTGAATAGGCCTTCCATACTGAAACTGATCCTGAGATCTCTGGAGCTGCCTCTGAAGAGCTCCAAGACAACCATACAGCTGCTTATCATAAACCACATCGCCGCAGCAACTGAGACAACTCTTGCTTCTTTCATAGCAAGCATTGCAACCCTGATGTAATTCCAATAGAAACATTGACATCATAAACAAAAGTACATCAGCAATTTAGACCTAGGAAGCACAGACACTACAAAATGGTTGGCATGTCCTTGTCTTGTCCGTGTCGGACACGTACTGGCAGGACCAACGATCCAGAATACACTAGGACATGCCAAAAACAATGTTGAGTCCATTTCATAATGTGCCATATTCTTGTCCGTGCAACATATATTAAGACCAATTGTAACAACCATAATCAAACTCCTTACCTGACATAACTGGGGGTTCCTGAACGGAATGGATTCGGAATCATCATGTAGGTGCTGGTCGGCACCCTTTCACTTCCTAAAACCATTTTTAGACAGGTTCACCTTCGAAGTTGATTCCAAAACCTTGGTTAAGCAAGAAATGCTTGGAGTCTTCGGAGGGGGAAGATAAGGCAGCGAATCATCAAGGGGGAGTAAAATCTTCCACGACACAATATCGACACAAGCGCTTGCTGTCCTCCGGTGCCCATAAGCCTTCTCCTCCTTCGAATTTGAATGTGCCATTCCCAACTCACCGGACCGCCTTTTCTCTCTAGAAAGTGGCGGTAAGGGGCAAGATAGAAAAAGTGCAAGCTCGTCTCTCTCCTTCGTCCAACCGGACCCATACGTGAGCATTCTCCCCCTTCTCTTGATTCGACTCCTTCAATGAACACTCCACCATCGTAATCTGGCTCCCGATCGCCTAGACAAACTGCCTGTGTCGAGCTCTGGTGTCCTCTCCTGCCGAGTAAACCTCATCGTTTTATTTCACTGCTCGAGCCAATTCCTCAAGCTAGAGTTTTGAAGAGATCCCGATTGTGAACCAAATATTGCCCAATTCGACAAAATAAAGCAGAATTAGAAACTAGTTACCTGCCATTTCGTTGTGCCGAGTGCAGTCTGAAGGTCTCGAAGGAGTTCGCCGGATACATCATCGGCGCCTGTTTTCGGAATCGACAAGTCTTTTCTTTCATGCATCCATCTTCTATAAATCGACTCCATTCTAAGAGAAAAAAGAAGAAGAATCAAATATTCAACCTCAAATCCCTAAACTTTAGAAAGAAAACTATTGAAGGGGGAAAATCAAAACTTTGAGCACCAAAAACTAAACATTACGAAAAAAAACCTACAAATTTGTGAAAAATAAAATCTTTGGGCATAAAAAACCAAACGTTGCAATGAAAACCCTAGGTGGATAATGGTCCTTCAAACCCTTTTCTTTTCTACGATCTTCAAACCCTCTCGCTATGGCAAGCATACGCGAGTTTGATAGAGAACGATGGAGGGAGAGTATACGCGCGCGAGTTTGATGGAGAGAAGACGACGGAGGGAGAGTATACGCGCGCGAGTTTGATGGAGAGAAGACGACGGAGGGATAGTATACGCGCGCGATGGATTTATTTGGAGGGAGATGAAAACTTTGTGAAATTTCAGAAGAGGGAAAAGACTTGGGAGTTTGGAACATTTAGGTTTAGTTTTGATGAATATCCTTTTCCTGGACGCTTTATTTAGAATTTCGTATATGCATATATGGATACAATTCCAATTTGGAACATATTTGGAACATTAAAAAAATGTATTTAAATAAACACTTTTTGTAAAAAAATAAAATAAAATTTATTAGGAACATTTATTTGATCCGGAACATATTTAATATGTTTCAGAGCCTAGGAACAAAAAATAAGTGTTCCAGATTGAAAACTACCTAGCGTTTCTAAATGCCCATTTTGGTGTAGTGCTAGCTCGCCCACAATGCTATCATTACCAAACACGTTGCATTTACTTTCGTGCACCGACTATCATTCATTGTCTTTCTAATCTTGCCTTAGGGTCAATTTCATGGCACATATCATGACCTATCTCGTGTTGCTGATTTCAAGTGTCGCATAGAAAATGCATGCACGACTTACCCATACTTACCGTCCGGCCTTCCCTGTCCAAAGTAAACCAAGTTAGTCAACAATTAACATAAAGTAACTTGACGTGATTCATGTAAACATTTAATGTCCCGGGCGTGTCTATGTCTCGGATTCTAGCACGTCGTGGGAATGTTCTAGTGTTACGTTTTGAGCATGTTCAGGAGGCACATTTCAAGCATGTTCGGGGTGGTATATTTCAAGCATGTTCAGGCAGGTTACATTTCGAGCATGTTCATGTTCAGGACGTTACTTTGCAAGCATGTTCAGGAGACACTTGTTCATTTAACTTAGACTACTTTGATTTCAATGCAAGAACTTGCACGTGGATTGCCACCATCATAGTCCACTTAATCTACATGCACGGGTCGCTGGCTTTACAAGCCATTTAGGACATTCTCCTGTGGTATTTCTCAACATAGCGTAGGGTGATGGCTGGTACACCCCGTTAAGTCTCTTGAATATACCCTGCACTTACGTCTCTTGGTGCCCAAGCCCGCACCCAAGCAGCCCGTAAGCCCCGTATTGATTCTGCCTAGGCCGGCCACGGTTTACCCTCCCAACGCCCGTGCCGCAGAATCCTTCCACTCGACGGCCACGGTTTACCCCCCCATCGCCTGTGCCGTTTGTCCACGACCATTTCGTATTAACTTGTCTTTTACTTAGCGGCTATCTCCGAGCCGTAGGCTAACCCTTAGCCATAATGCGTTAACGACCAGGTTGGCGTCCGTACAGCGCGGGTAGCGAGCCCCATTGTACGTGCCCGTCACACCTGTCGCTAGCGTCTTCCATGTCTTATCTTTCATGTATTCTTTCTTTCATTTTATTCTTTCACTTGTTCGTATGTTCATAGAGTCATTCATGTGTTTGCTTATTCATTCTTTGATTCATTCATTCATGCATTATGCAACTCCCAGTGTGGGAGTCGCCTTGGCGACCCATCGGTCCCATAGCCTTCCAATGTTGCTAAACTCTACTCGGAGCGACTATGTTGATAGCCTTTCCGTTTCATTGTTGTAAACCATTCATTGTTTCATTGTTTGAACGTATAAAGGACATGAACGTGGGCTTGTGCCTTAGCACGAGCGTAGAGCGCGGTGCGAGCGTTTCTATAATTGTCGAGTTCTTTTCTATGTTCTAAACAAGCATGCAAGATGGGATTATTCCCTTAGCTAGGTGCGTTGAGTCATTTATTAGCATGCAAGATGTTATCGCCTAGCGATTCTCGTGAATGTGTCCGTTTTGTTATGTGTCTAGGCTAAGCACAGACGGGTTCATCGGAGCCACCCACCTTAGCGACGTTCGCATCGGCCGAGCGATACTCCGAGCGCGCCTTTGATAGTCTAAGTCTGGATTCATCTTGACGGGCCAATGCAAGTCTTGCATCGATTCACATCGATACTTCATCAGGTCGAAGTAACTCTTCGGGTCGACAGCTCGTTTTGAGTCGTTGCACTTGCCGTTTGAATCGGCGTTCCGCTAGGGCGGAGCGGGTCGTTACAGTACCTCCCTTGCTTATATTTTGACTATTTCATGCTGCTAACGTAGCTTCAGTTTTGCAAGCTTATTTCGTTATCAAGCTTGATCACGACATATTTTATTGGGTGCACCCACTAACATATTGTCTAATCAGAACCGGTGCATGATGGTCTGATCAGCCTATTGCACTTTGGTTCGCTTATCATATCTTATTCTATGCGGATGGAGACATAGTTAAACCTGCCTTGGGGTCTCTTCCGCGACAGCCTTGACAATTCTCTTTTGAATTATTTTTGCCGCCTATGAACCCCGCAATTCGTACTCAATATATAACACCGTCTTTGAAACCTTGTTGTTCTTATCTTTTACTTATTTTGGAAAGACAAGGCACTGTACTTGATAGATCGACACAAGATATCATCCTTGGTTGCCCAATCGATTAATTTTACACAAATGTAGATAGCCATCGACCGACTAATGTGGATGTACCCTCGCCTTTAACTGCTCTTCATTTCCTCAACCCTAGAATTATTATCGTGTCCTTCCAATTATTCTTGAGCACTCGAGAATGATTCTAATCATTCACTTCACTCAAACTCTCAATCGAGGCGATTAGTCTCCAGTATTCTCTCTAGGAACCATATCTCCCAAATGTCTAACTTATTCTCTTTGATCTACTCAATTCTCTACTGTTCTCTAAAAATTGGATATTCAAAATTTTGTTACCTTCACTAGCAATCCTTATTTGAATTCCATAACCATGATATATTTTTGTATATATCGACTCTACAATTTTCTATTGCATGGTGGTGTTGAACGTCATTTTATCGTCTCCTCCAAAATTTAATTGTATTTTGGTATTGACGAACTCTTTCTATCCCTCAACCCTATCTACCCTATTAATCCTAAATTTCGAGGACGAAATTCTTGTAAGTTGGGTAGGATGTAAAACCCCTAATTTTTATTTATTTATTTATTTATTTATTTATTTTATTAGACTTTAAAAAAAATAAATTTATACAATTGATGGTTTTTATTATTGTTTTTATTTTTTTCGTATGACCCGGTTTAGCCAATTCAGTCCGAACTGGGCCCGGACCAAACCCAAGGCCATGTAAGCAGGTAGGGTGACCAAATATGGCCATGTAGACTTATTTTATGTACTTAAAAATATTTCTAAACTATTTTAGAGTTTTATGTACAATTTCTAATTATTTAAATATTTGTACAATTAGTTGTATTTTATTATTAAATAATATTTTACAATATTGTACATGCTCCTGGAACCGGATGAGGGTGTGTGGTAAAGTTCACACGTTGGAAAACTTTTACTATTTTATTATTAATAAAGTTATTTTGTGAAAATTAAATAGGCATTTTATTTTTATTGATATTATTGGATATTATATGATATTACTATTGTTGCCTTTTATGGCAATTTATATTTGCACATATATGTAAAAATATTTTTTTTTGATGCATTATATATATAGTAGATAATATTAAACTTTTATTAAAAATTTGTGGAGATTTAATAACCATGTTTTCCTATTTAAATACTATTTTTATTTTGAGTTGATCTATTAAGGATTAAATCTATATGTATGTAGATATGCTCAAATATATTAAATAATGGGATGGTTGAATTTTTAATGATATTTGAATTTTTAACAAATTTTTGGGATATTTATGGATATATACATATTTATATATATAGTTATATATATATTGTTAGTTATAGAAAGAAAAAGAAAAAAAAAAAAAAAGAAAAAAAAAAAAAACAATTCAACCCACCCACGTGAGTGGGCGGGCCCCCCACCCTTACTAGCTTGCTGCCTAGCAGCAAACTCACGAATTCACCCAAAATCCGTGGGTCTAAGGATAAACCTATTAGCATTAGGTTTTGATTAGATGTTGTTATATATATAACTTTTTCCACGAGCCTCAAAACCCTAGACTTCCAAAACGAAAATTTTAGCAGAACATACCCTCTTCGTCTACGAGTTCGTTTCACCAGCAACGGAGTTGTGTGCACGACGAACGGAGCATCGGAATTTAGCCCCGCGTCACCCGCGGAGCAGTTTTTCCACTCAAGGTACCCTACTTCCCTACGACGTAACTTTTTACTCGTAACTCCGATTTTCGATCCGTAAAATGTTCTGGAAAGTAGACTTGACCTTCTTCAAGATCCCCTAGGTGAATTTTGACATGTCCATTCAACCTGCTCGAAAAATCGAGACGAAGTTGGAGAAAAACCCACTTTTCTGAATATTAAAATCTGTTTCAAAACACCAACTTGTTGGCCACTTTTCTTGCTGTCCATTAAGCTTTCATAAAAAATAATTAAAGGCAGTCAAAGACAACCTAACCGAGATTGTAACGCACCTTTTGGATTCACTTTTCATCTAATATGTAGAAAGTTACACGTTGTTAAAGTTTTCCGAAAAACTGTAAATTCTGTTTTCAAAAAGTGGAAAAACACCCCGTACGAGGTACGTCCCGACAAACCGGGCGACCCCGTCGCAAACCGAAAGTACCAAAAGGTCCGTATCGAATTTGTGGACGTGCGAGAATTGACGGAATTCAAATTGGTTGCGTGTGCGCGACGAATTTGGTCCGTATCCGTCGCATTTTTGCGTATCGGACATTTTCGGTATTTTCCAATTATTTTGTGCACACTCATCAAATCGCGACGAAACTTGCGCCATTGGACTCGAAATATTTTTCTGGTCCTGTGACTCAAGTTTGGTCCGATTCTGAGACCATTGATCGGGACGCTATTTTGGCGGGCCCGCAATCCAACTCAACGGGCGATTTTGTGCACGGTCCACCGGAATCCAAAATTTGACATACCGTTGGGTTCGTCTCATCAAAACAAATCCGTAGACATGTAGTTTGACGACTTTAGAGACCGTAGGTTCTGGCGTGCATTTCGGTGCAAAGCGGGTCCAACGGCGGACATCGTTTCGGATGCGAGCGCGTGAGCAAGCCAGCTACGCATCAAGCGGACTCCAGCCCGACTCAAATACGTAAACGCTGTCACGGCTATGGCAATGGCCTAATCAAGGCAAGGCAAAGCGATATCTCAATCCACAATAAGAATAAAATATTAAGAATGAACAAGTATGGGTCGTGGTCTGCAGCCCACTTGCATATATGTCCGATAAGACTCTAAAAAAGTAACAAGTGTCTAAAACTAAATCAGGAAACATGATATCTCATGATAAGGTATGAAAGCACGAGCTGATAATAAAAGGAATACGATACCCGAATCCCGCAAGCGCGTCATCCCATCCGACATCCAGAACTAATAGCTATCTCCATGCACTCACTAAACCTGAAGAGATCATCAGGTCCTCAGGGTATATAGCAAGATACATAAAAACATGCCTATCTAGCAGTTTATCATGCAATAAAGAAAATATAGAAAATAATGGAAAAAGGTCGATCAGTACGAAAATACGACTATACACGACTGGAAGAACCACTACGCCTAAACGAACTGCTGGAGAAGAACACGATATCACGATGTCAATGGATAACCAATCGAATACTCAAACCCATGTCCCTAGTGTGGACTCCAAGGTTTGAACTACTAACCCTCGCCCCTAGTGTGGACTCGCAGGTTAGCATCACCCTCGTCCCTAGTGTGGACTCGCGGGTGTAAACCATATACAACTAACCCTCGTCCATAGTGTGGACTCGCAGGCTAGCATCACCCTCGTCCCTAGTGTGGACTCGCAGGTATAAACCATATACTACTAACCCTCGTCCCTAGTGTGGACTCGCAGGCTAGCATCACCCTTGTCCCTAGTGTGGACTCGCAGGTGTGGACCAATAACTAATAACCTTCGCCCCTAATGTGGGCTTGCAGGTTAGCTTAACTACTAACCCTCGCCCCTAATGTGGACTCGCAGGTTAGCTTCAAGATTTCAAGACAAGGAGGTAAAGCAGTTCCGTTATGACTTATTCATCCTATGACACGATGCGACTCAGTCCAAGTACAAGCGATGACACGACACGACCCAACCACGATACAAGAGGAAACCAATTCAAGGTGAACTACAGAATTAACTATGAACAAGAACTATATATACGTATATCCGATATGAACTTCAAAGCCAATTATAAACAAGACTATATATATACTAGCAGACATGATATACAAATCACATATAATAATCAACTAGTAAAACTGTATAATAATATAAATATGCATGTAAATAAACTGTAGAGGGAGGCAAGGTATCTTGCCTGGTGGCAGCACGAAGAACCAATAAATACCGTCAACTGGTACGCCATAACGTCCAAAATCCACAAATATCTCCGAAAGCTGAAACAAACATTTTCAACATTCTCAGAATAGTCAAATTAGCTAGGATTGCCTGTCCTTAAGTCCAATTCTGGACACAGGGGCAGAACGGTAATTTTCTGCAAAAATAGTGTCCGCCGTTGGACCCACTTCGTACCAAAAAATGTGCCAGAGTTAATGGTCTCTAAAGTCGTCAAAATACATGTCTACAGATTCGGTTTTCCGATACGAACCCAATGGTATATCCAATTTTGGATTCCGATGGGCCGTGCACAAAATCGTCCGTGGAATCGGACCGTAGGGCCCACAAAACGGCGTTCCGATTCCACTGTCCCAGAATTGGACCAAACTTGGCATACAGGACCAAAAAAATGATACGGTCCTGTTGGCGCAAGTTTCATCTCGATCTGACGAACGTGTACAAAGTAATTGGGAAACTTGCATAGAGGTCGATACGGTAAATTTTGACGGATATGCATCAAATTCGTCGCGCACACGCGACCAATTTGAATTCTGTCAAAGCCTATACGACCACGAAGCCGTTATGCACCTTTTGATGCTTTCGGTTCGCAACCACGTCGCTCGAAATGGCGGGACGCACGTCGTATCGAAGGATTTCGTGTTTTCGAAAAACAGTTTTTTGGTCAATTTGGGTTGCCGATTTCTCGGCGCTTAGTCGATCGAATTCTATAAACTGGGTCTTGTAGCCCTATAGGTTGTGTAGGTCTGTATTCTTTTAGTCTTCTGAGTTTCCTAATGTTCTGACAGTGACAGGCCCTCCAAGTTGGGGTGTTGGGGTCGGTTTCATGTTCTATTTCGAACGTGTTTTCCTTAGTTTTTCAGGATTAATTTTGAACAAACTAATGGGTTAAAATTAAATCTATTTGAAAGACTACGCAGATGGTTATATAGGCTATGTGTTGGATTTACTAGATCGAATTTCGATCGAAAGGAATCGGAGAAAGATTGCGACGAACCTGGGTGCTTGGTTGTCGGTTAGAAACAAGGGTCCCCTATTTCTGGTCGGTCATCGGTGCTGTGACGACGCTACGGCGAGGCAGGGTGGCGCGCGTGGTCGTCCAGAGGTGGGGAGTATCGCTGGGTATTCACGAGCTCGAGTGATTTGAGTTTCCTCAAGTTCTTCCTTGTCGAACTCCCTTTCGTATCCTCCCTTCTCTATTTTTCATCGGATTTTCTCTCAGGATTCGGCTCGGGTATACACGAGATTAGGTTTTGATATGGAGAAGAATATAATGTAGATTATACTGTACCAGATTTGCTTTGATTTGGTTGATCCTTATTCAAGATTTAAACTTGAGGATTCTCCAAAACCCCTTCCATTGCCGCGTGGGAACAGAGTTCAGGCTCGGGTTTCATCAGCTTCAAATATGTATGTACTGAATGAAATGGGGTGCTCGGTCTGCTAAGGGGGAAATGGCCTTGGCTTCGATTTAGTTAGGGTCTTATGGGGGTCTGATTGTTGGCAGGCCGGGCTGGGCTGAGGGGAAGGGCCCATGGCTGGATTGCTGTGGGCTCATGGGATGGAGTTTTATTAATTCGTATATGAAAAGCTATGTATATACGTGTATATACAAACACATATACATGCGTATATTTATACACACAAATACATATACTACATATTATATATATATATATATATATATATATATATATATATATATATATATATATTTTATATATATATATATACACATATACAATATATATTTATATACACATACACATACACACCTTATATATGTATATATATATATATATATATATATATATATATATATATATATATATATATATATATATATATATATATATATAAATATATATATATATACATAAATTTATATATACATATATTTATATATTTATATATACATATACACTATTATATATATCAATATGTACATACAAGTACACACATATATAATATTTATATATACATGCATTCACATATATAATCTATATACGCATATATACACATATCATCTATTTAATAACTAATTTAATAAATAATAAATCATTATCATTTAATAACAATAAAGTAATATTAAAGATAATAAAAATCCTAATAACAATTAAAAATAATCCAAAAGTCGTTTCTGATGGATACAACATGCACCCTACCTATCTGGCTCCAGAAGATCATACAAATTCTGTAAAACACTATTTAATAATAATAATACCTATAATCTACCTATAACAAATATTCTTAGAAAATAATTGCCAATTCCGAAAATATATACAAAAATACTTGCACTTACCAAACATGTCTGCAAGGCCGTACTTGGTCCCACTACGTGCCTACCTGGCTTAGATATGGTTCGGCCCAGTCCGGGCTAACTTGGTACAACCGGGTTCCTGCAAAGTCAATAAATCTAATAATAATTAATAAAACTTATTTATAATGGTCATGCTATAACTTGGCCTGGTTTTCCTAGTTAGGACACTCCTATGGCTCGACCTCCCCCTACCATGGCTAAACACTAGTCAAAGCACGCTACTGCACTATCTGTGCCATGCTTCTTAATCGTCTGGTACTTCAAAACTCAACCCTGGCTAAAATCTTCTACCGTAATAATTAACTAAATAAACGTTTATAAAAATCTAAAATCGCCATTTAAAACAAATAAATAATAAAAAAATATTACAAAATTTTTTTGGAAAGGGAGGCTACATTACGTCCTTGGACTATCGATTGAATTCTTTAACTTCGTTGTTTTCGCAAACTCTGAAGTGTTACTTCCGTAAGTTGTTATCGTTGGTGCGCTCTCTCTCAAATATCCTACGGGATGTCCATACAATAAGTCTAACTATTTTGGAAAATATAGGAGAACAGTTTTTGACAAAAAAAAGATGGTTTGCGTAAGCACGGTTGGCTAAGTCGTGCTGGGCATATACACCAAGGATTTGTGTCGACCTTAGCAAAGTCGAGTGCGAAATTCATAATGTTTTGAGCTAGAATAAGTTGAACTCGATTGAGTAAAGTCATATGACTATCGATAGGGGTACTATCGAGCGACGATAACGTCGGTGCGATATAGATGAGCGTGCTTGGAATTAGATGAATGGTTCGAACGGGATTCGAATAAGTTGATTTTGATTCGAATGATAGTTTTGAGGATTTGTTGAATGACTTTATTCTGAGTGGTATATGCGATAGCCTCAGGGATGTCGATCGATCGATTGAGGATGCAAGGTGTCGGTGAGTCTATCAGCAAGCGTCGCGTGTATGCAAAGCCTTATATTGAATATGATTGAGCAAAATGTATTCTTGAAGATTTTGACGAGTCGATTCGAACAACCTAGAAACTAACGCGCACGGAACGTACACGGGATTGAAGATTGCGCGAGTATGAAATGCAAAATGATTGAGTAGTTGAAATCGAATCGAGAAAAAGTTAGGGTGTACGAATGGATGAATTGATTGAGGAAATTAATACGGATCGCATACGAAAAGTTAGCACGCCAGGTAGATAGCGTGTATGACAGGATTTGATTTTGGTGTTACGCGAATGACTCTAAGGATTGGATTGAATGTTGCTCGATGATTTGAGTTAGCAAAGGGACGATAAGAACTGAGAGAATACGTTGGTCGATGACTTAAGATAGACGGATGAACAATATATGAATTTGGATTTGAGGAAATTGATGTTGTAAAAGATTCGAGGGATAACAATCGAACATGAATTTGAATGTCGAGGAGATTATCCTATCGGACGATAGCAATCATTCGCACGACTCGAAAATCGTTGTAATGGAAGATCGTCAGGTTACGCATATCATCGATGGTATTGAGGCGTATCAAAGATCGATATGCAATAACTCGGGGACACTCCAATTTGAGGAATGGCGATCGTGCAAGTGTTACTGTTCGGTTGGATGCTATACTTAGGATTTTAAATTAAGATGAATATTGGATGAAAATGATCATGTCTTGATGGTAACGCGGATAACCACATCGTCGACATTCTTGTCTTGCGCGAGCGCAACTCTAGCCTCACACATGTGTCACGTCGGATTTGGGGTGATCGTTCCGCGTGAGCGTTGACATGGTGACTCATGTCGCGGAAATGATCGAACTCGAAAAATTAGGACGTGGCAACTTTGATTGTCTCGACGTATTGGTTTGATGCGAAGGAAAATTCGAGAAGGTTTGGACTTGCGATTGATGATTGAGTAAACTTGAGGATTGAATATATCCAATCTACGTATCGAGAATGAATTAGTTTAGACACAAAACAAGAGTTACGTCCCGATGAGGATGACTATCCTGCAGGAGCATGCATGGCGATTCATGTCCACCGTAGATAATCTGAATCGTATGAGATCGGGGCACAATATATTGTTAAGCTAGACGATCTTATGATCAAATACGTGGATTATGATGAACGACTTAGGAAATATAAAATGTGAATTATGGTTTAGAAATGAATCGTGTCGTAGCGAGTTTGACTTGAGAAGGATTGATAGGTAGATTATATCGAACGTGTTCGAAAAGATAGACTATGCGAAATGGCTTGCTGGTCGAGCGATATTGATTTGTCGAAGATTTGGTTGAGTGAACTTATCGTAGGATGGCTTTGCTGAATGACTCGGACCAAGTACGACGAGATGTTGGAATGTTCGTAGGGAATCGATGCTCGATGTTTAGAAATCGGAGTGATGCTAGCTTGGGTAGAAAACCCCATACAATCAACTTGGTTTGACCTTATGATGGGGTCAATGTTGATGTCGTTGTTTGGGAACTATGATTCTAATACTAACAATTGACTTTAGCCTGAAGCGATTGCCTAGCGGCTAGGCGAGATGTCCATGTTGCGAGAGTTAGCATCGGTACGATTGATTTTCAGGATTGAGTGGATGAATCGATAGGTGGGATTGGATTCACTATCACAAGGCTTGGTTGAAATGTATGTATTTCGGGAACGCCTGGAATGTGTGCACAATCCAAACTAAGTGATACGTTGAATTCAAGTGAGACTTGAGGAACGAGAAGTGTCGAGGATTTTGAGATCGTAAGTTTTGAAGAAAGGATTGAGGGTAGCACGAGCGTGGCTCAAATTTGAGAAGTGTATAGGGGAAATGTGCGCGAGAGTCGTTGAACATTCGAGTGATAAGTCGATAAGTAAGTACTCAGTTAGTTTCGAGGACGAAACTTTTTCTGAGTGATGTATGATGTAGTGTCCCGTCCAGATAAGTCATTCGGAGGAATCGAAACGTCGACGGCGTTCGGACTTAGCCTTACAACGGTTGTTCGAAGACATCGCTCGGTCGTGGCGACCGCTCGCTCAGGTAGGGTAGTTTCAGTGAACTTACCTCATCTTAGCCTTCACATAATAAATCGAATGTTTTCAACTTGCACAAGTAGGCTTGGTAATAAAAGAGACGAATCAACATAGATAAGGAAATAATCCCGACGGGTCGAATTGAGTTAGATTATGGAAAGGTCCAACAGTCGGCTTAGAGTTGGTGCACGACGTGCTTTGAAAATGACACTCGATCCTTCGCCTCGTGGCTTAGGAGAAGGAAAGTGGGTTGAGTAGGCGAAGTTATGAACGTAGCCTAAGTCATAGGCGTCGCCCGCATAAATGCTTCATAAAGCATGCACGGTCCCATCGTCCAGGGCTTGGCATAGCCTCGGCTTGTCCCATGAGTTAAGTTACGTTGCACGGCTTATAAAATAAGTCTAGGCACCCAAATGACTGGATCGTTCAGAAGTCGAACGCATACGCGGCATATTTTCGTAATGCGAGGCTTGACACAGCCTTTGCTTGTTGAGTCATTGTGCATTTAAGTTAGGCAAGTTATGTTAGGCTATCGGAGTGGTAGCACGCACGGTCCTACGAGTTCTACGGCTAGGTATAATCCCATAGTGTTACGATCTCAAGGCATATTATGTAGAGTATGACTTGGACGTTGGTATCACATAGAGTTCAAGTTGGTTTAAGATACGATGTCATGGACTTAGCGTTTAAGGCAAGGACCATAATTGATTCAAGAGAGTTTTGGAAAAAGGACTATCAAATAGGCATTCATGAGTTGATTAGAATGATATGGTAACATGGAAAGAATGCTCGCGACCGTGGGTTGTCGAGGGATTTCAAGGATAGAAGTCTTAAACTTGGTTTTGAAAGCGATGGTAATACTGGAAGAGGAATGATTGTGTGAGACGTCAGTTCGAGTCGAGTCTTGCATGGTCATTGGACAACTTGTCGACAAGAAGGAGTTTTCACCAGCGGCAACCCTGGACGCCATAGGATCGCGTCATCCTGGGGGGAAACAGGTATAGCCGTAGTTGGACGGAATGCTCGGGTTATTCGAGAACTTTTAGTAGGGCTAGCTACTTGTGTTGAAAGGGTCACTGAATAGCAAGGCTATAGTCCATGATAACTTGTGATGTTAGTGACCAATTCATATAGATGGGTCGGCATGGGCGGCAATCCGCGTGTGTGCCTTTAGATTGAGTTAGTTGAATATGTGTACAGTTAGAACACAATGTTTGGGCTTAAGAATTTGGCATCAACATAGGCGACGTGCTTCGGCACGAGATGTGTCATCGAGTCTTAAGTTGTCGGCATAAAAGTTGCATAAGTTGGATTTGAGTTGTCTTGAGTTTAAGTTAGGAAACACCGCAAGGCAAAGTTGGTTGAGTGACTCTTAGTTCACAAGTCTTGATTGTGTCTGTTGGTTATCGAAATAGCAAGGGCCGCGAGGCGGCGATATGGTTAAGTCACATTGAGTTGCGAGGCACGGTATGATGGATTCGTAGCACGGTCACACGAAATTGGGTACTATCGCGTAGTTGCGTCCCTAATTTTGGGCCGTAAGGCAAATACTTGATATGTTAACGTTGTTAGTGCAAGCACGGGATGGTCTAGAGACACAAAGTAGGCCAAGGCGTCTGTCCTAAAATTGATTCTAAGGCAAGAGTAGAAAGACAATCAAGAAGGACTATGTTGCATAAAGTAAATCAAACGTGTTGGTTTTGTATGGGTGGACGAGGAGCTCATTCCACCAGTACAGTTGAGTTCTGATACCCATATAGTTTTTATGTGCAGGCACAGGTAGAAGCTCGTGGTGCGGAGCTCGCTTGGATGCGTCGAGACATGGAGTTCCTTAGCGATTTTGAAGCGTACGGCCGCATGGAGTAAAGAATTATACGGGACATAATGTATGGACGTCGCCTTTTGAAACATCCGCTGGCTCAAGACTTGTATTTGAGAGATGAGAGAGAGCTGAGTGACTTGTAATGTGAGAAGAGTGAGCTTGAGTGACTTGTAATCTTGGCCTTGTGCCCTTTGTAACCTTTGTTTAAATATCAATAAAGAGCTTCTTTTGAATAACTTGTGTTTGCTTCAAATTTTTGCTACTATTATTCATTGTCTTTGCTTGGGACTTCTGTGCGACGACCCCGTCGCAGCCGCTAGAATCGGCCATTATGGAACCCGTCTTGCACGAGCGCAATCTAGGCTCGTGCGGCATCACGCCTTAGCGAGGACGATCGCTCCTTCGGGAGCGGGGCGTGACAGAGCCTGTACCCCAGCAGCTGCACAAAAGCTATCAAGGTCAAACCAGTACATCTTATCTTTGCCCACACTTCCTTTAAGTTCTAATACAATATCCCAACATATTTGTCATCATCATGCAAATTACTCCCAACAAATATATGAACAACATACTTTGTATCCATCAAAATAATCCCTCTGCACAGACACACACAAACAACAATATACATAAAACAAACAAATTTAATTCCCTATGTATATGCATATCAAATGCACAAGCATATCAAATCCCCTATGTATAGCCATGTACAAACAGACAATTCCATATGTACAAACATCAAATTTAATATAAAAATAGACATTTTTCTATGTACATGCAATATCAAATGCAATACAAACAACAATATAATAGTCTGTAAACGACAATATATGTCCCTATAATAGACTACAAACAATAATATACAAAAAAGAAAAGACTACAAACAACAACCCAACAACAATATAATAGACTGTAAATAACAATATATGCCCCTATAATAGACTACAAACAATAGTATACACAATTTTTTAACAGACTACAAACAAAATATAAAAATAAACTAGAATTTTGGGACCACTCTTACAGACAATTCCCTAATAGTCTATAGACAATAATATACAGACAATACCAAAATCCCACTCGTATAGACAATTCCCACTCGTACAAACATCATATATGAATAAAAAAATAAT
>JANAVB010010794.1:5128226-5258226 GCA_029216955.1 Iris pallida | reverse complement strand
TGATAGATATTTAACAAGGAAGAACATTGTAGGTTTGTACTATAATGGCACGTTCTGCCGTAGGTAAGTTGTAACGTAGTTTATGTTATTTTGTCTACTGAATGTTTACATGCAATTCACTACGATGGCTAGAAAGGTCACTAAATATATTGTGTGCTTCAACATAACTTCTTGAACCAAATGAGAGCACTGAACATTATTAGTCGCACACCAGTACATGACAATGTATTGATCCTCACTCTCCATAGATACTACAAACTAGGAGGAGCGTATCAACTAACCAGGCGACGCTCGGGTGGTTTTTGAAGCCTTGCTCGTGCCTTCGAAGGCTTGAATATACTCTTTGAATACTCTACATCAATCTAAGGAATATGGCTCGATATCCCATAATAGTAGGTGGTTTGAATATTTTGGTTGTAAAAGGAAGATGTTATGTATGGAACAACTACTTCATGAGTGTTCATTTTGTAATCGAGTCAAGTTGTAAGTCTGTACGACAACTATTGTAATAGAGAATTGTAAATGATGTTCAATATCAATAAAGTAAAGTTTTCTTCTATTTCAAATGTCTTGTTCAATTTCTCTGTGTACTCTATTAGATGTTGTGTTTCGGATAACCTTATGAGATTGCCTTGCACGACCACAACTTAGGCTCGCACGACATCACGTTTGGGGGATGACTATCGATTATTCAAAATCAGGACGAGACATATATATATATATATATATATATATATATATATATATATATATATATATATATGACAATTGCTTGAATGACCCCTATAAGCAATTTAGTCAAGATTTGCAAGACAGGCAATCACTATTGAAATTGTCTCCCGGCTCTGACAATTCGCAAACAGAGGCCTATGAGAGAGGTGTCACATCCCGGTTCTGCAGAGCCGATCGTCCACGCTAGGGCGTGATACTTCACGAGGCTAGGTTGCATTCGCACAAGGCGGATTCTATAACGGCCGATTACGATAGCTTGCGACGGGGTCGTCGCACGGAAGCCCCAAGTAGAAAAGTTGAATAACACAAAATGTATAGGAAACAATTGTACAAGGAAATTATAAAGGGGCACAAGGCCAAGGTTACATTCGCTCACGCTCACAATCTCTCTGAATACAATCACTCAGTTCTCTCTTATCTCTCAATACAATAATATCCTGCCTTGAGGCACATAGCTGAAAGAAGACGATGTCCATATATTATGTCCCGTATAAGTGAAGTCTTCAATGTGACCGCACGCCTCCAAATGTTAAGGAACTCCATACCTCAGCGTGTCCAAGTGAGCGTTGTCATGTACCGCTTCCGGAGGAGCGATCGTCCTCGCTAAGGCGTGATGCCGCACGGGCCTAGATTGCGCTCGTGCAAGGCCAAGTCCAAAAACGGTCGATTTAAGCTAGGCTACAGAGTTACACAGAGTGTCCCCAATTGCAATAGAATGTAAATGAACACAAGTTGTAACAAATACAAGCTCTTTATTGATATTCAAGAAGTGTTACAAAGCGACACTAGGCCGAGATTACAATTTTCTCAAGCTCTCTCTCTCTCTCGAAACATAAAAGGCGTGCCAAGCGGCTTACAAGATGGAATGATACATGGCGATGTTCTGATATATTATGTCCTGTATATGGTGCTTTAGTTCCTTTGTAATGCTCCAAGGCTCCAGAGTAAACTCTGCACCTTAGCACGTTCGAGGGAAGACTCTGCACCCGATGAGGTTCTCTCGTATCCTGCAAGTAGACTATGTGGTTATCAATACATTATTATGTATTGGTGGGGAGGCTAGCTCGCCCACTCGCTATCATTACCAAACACGTTAAATTTACTTCGTGCACCATTTATCAGTTATTGTCTTTCTAATCTTGCCTTATGATCAGTTTCATGGAATATGATTTAAATCCTATCTCGTGTTACCGATATCAAGTGTCGCGTAGGAATATCATGCGCAACTGAATATAATTATCGTACGATCTTTCCTGTCCAAAGTAAACCAAGTTAGCCCATATTTTATACGTAAAGACTTAGCAAAATTTCATAAGCATTCACGAGTATCAAGGGTGTATTTCTGCCTCAGGTGAAGTACTCAAGTTCTCATATGTTCATTCAGTTGTTCAATTTACTCAGATTACTTGTTTTAATGCAAGAACTCGTACATGGATTGCCACCAGCGAGCCCACTAAATCTATATGCATCAGTCGCTGGCAATACAAGCCATTTGGACTTATTCTTATGGTATTCGTAGTGATGTTACCTATCAAACGTGATGGCTGGTACATCCTGATAGGCTACGCAATACCCGACTTACGTCGCTTGAGTGACCAAGCCCTTCCAAAGCCGCCCGTAAGCCATAATTCTGCCTAGGCCGACCAAGATGCCTTTGATCGTTATCTTGGAATCCTTCATCTCATCTCTCGTTGTCAAATCCCTAATTTGAGAATAGGTATATGATCGTATTTGGGCGATTTTCAAATTTTGTATTTGTTTAAATTTTATTTATTTTCTGGACTTGGATTTGTCTTAGTTATTGAGTCTTGACTCTTGGTTATCTTTGCCGTATTAATTTATAGTTTGTATTATTTTATTGTTATTTTGGAGTCTGTATTTTAGCTAACTGCCATAATTGTTCCTATTGTTATTATTATTTAATTTCCTACATCTACCCCTTCCCTATACCTACACCTCCCCTTACCTAACCCTACCCATTACACACCCTCACCCTGTCTCAGCCGACACAACCCCTCTATTTTCCTCTCATCTCTCTATCTCTATTCACTCTCTCTCTCTCTCTCTCTCAGCTCTCCACTCTCTCCTCTTCCTCCTAAAGAACCCACTCCTCCGAGCTTTCCCTCCTCCTCACTCTCCCTCACTCTCAACTCCACCTTTTCCCGAGCTCACCTTCCCTTTCCTCTCGTTTTCCTTCCCCAAGATCGCCACTGTCACCACCTCCACCATCATCACCGATGGCTACCACCACCGCCTTCCATCTCCATGGCCGATGCCCTCCTCTATGGCATCCGCCTTCCCCTCGCTACAATCGCCTCCGCCCCTCCTTTTTCGTCGAGCCACGGCTGCCGCCACCACCAGCACTTTCATCTTCTGCCGCTGTTGTTCTCTCTCCGCTGCCAGAAGCCCCCGACCCGCCTGGCCGAGCTCACCGACGATTCCCCGACTCCTCCGTCTCTTTCTTTTCATTTTTCTTCCTGTCGTCGTGCTCGAGGACAGTACCAGCCTCCGGCGGGACGCCCTTGGACCCCATGCTGTTCGAGCAGCGAGCCCCCTCAGCCTGCATGCTCTTCAGGCAGTGTGCCCATATTTTGTGTGCCTTCTCGTTCTGCGTTCCCCTCAGTGTACGCACTAGTTTTGACTTCTGTGTTGCCTTAATGTACGTGCTGCCTTGGACAACAGGACGCCCCGAGCCCCATGCTACCTCGGGCAACGTGCTACCTCGATTTGTGCCTTGTATTATTTTTTGTGTCTTAGCCTTTGTTCCTACCTCATAACCTATGTCGCTTCGATTTGTGTGCACATACCGATTTGCATGTCACTTTGGACTTCGTGTCGTATTGATCCGCACACATGTACCAATTTGCGTGCCTATTGAATTATGTGCTTCCTTGAGTCTCGCACCATCTCGATTTATGTGCACGTACTAATTTGCGTGCCGTATTGATTTATATGTCATATTATATCTTGCATCGTCTCGATTTACGTGCACGCCTTAATTTACGTGTTGTGATGATTCATGTGCATCCCGATATTTGTGATCCCTTGATCTACGTACATGTCTTAATTTACGTGCACATTCTATTCTCGTTTGTCTCGATATTCGTGTTATCTCCATTTTCGTGCGCATCTCGATATACGTACATGTCTCGGTTTGTGTGTCCGTATCGATTCGCATGCCTCAATTTTCGTGCCAGATCCCTATACTACTTAGGGACCTACACGGTATAGCCTTTTACCATCCTTGTGCTTCTGTTATTATTTCATTATTTAATTTTAATAATTGTTTATTTTGTGTTCTGAGGACCTCGATGGACGTGCTACCTGGATCCCGATCGCGAAGACTTGCTTACCTAGTCGAGCCTTGTAGGCAAGTATCCCTTGCTCATCGATGACTCTTGCCCTCTTTCCTGGATTTTATTGTATTTAATTAATTTGTAATTATAAATGTATAACTGTGAGTAATATAGCATAGTAGTAGAACTGCCATGATGATAACATAAGATAGCTTGGTTCGATACCGGGTCAAGCCGTATCGGACAACTTGGATGGGTCATCCACACCTCCGAAGACACGAGCACGACTCACATGTATGGATTGTCCCCATGTGCCCCGTGTCCGACTCACTGTCGGGTGACTGCTTTGGCTAACTATTTCTATCACTATGCTTGTGACTTGGATATGATTGTGGGTTTTGATGCGCCCTGCATGGCGATTCTTGTTGCATGTGTTGGTTTGGTTCCCAGTACGCATCGTAGCGCTGCTGAAAGCTGAGACTTAATGTTCTCATTTTGCGATTCTGCGGCGGGTTACGCCGAGTGAATTTATCCCCAATTTGCTGGGAGCTCCCGTCCAGAATACAGAGAAGACTCTGCCGAATTTTTCCAAAATTTCCGGTCGAAAATTTGGTTTGAGTATTTAGGCAGAATCGTTCATTTGGTTTGCTGAACTAGATTTGTGCAGATTTTTTGACCTGATTCCAGTGCCTGCTAGGTAGACTCCTGACTAGATTAGTCGCCTAGCTCTTGATCTGTCTTATCCGCCGGATTGCGTGAGGAGCGCGATTCCACTCGGGAGACAGTTTACAACCCTGGTCCTTATTTGGTTTAAGGGTTGTGGATCTGCTTCAGAGCGGTTCATGCAATCCTTGCCATTTTTCGACGACATTAATTAATTGACTCTTGTCCCCTGACCATTCTTTCTAGGTGTTATCCTATGTTTAGCCAGATAGGGCTATCAGTTGCCCTATGTATCAGGATTTGTGACTTGGATATGTTTGAGGATTGAGTATTATAGGGGCTATGATTTCGATATTTTGATTTGGTAGACTCACATGGATTCTTGGATGGTGATGATATTTCCTTTTTGATGATTCTATTTTGATCAGATATTACTATGTGGATTCCTGGATTTTGATTGATTGTACATATATTTTGTGGAATGAGGAGAATATCGAGGGTATCCTTATATGATTTTTGTCCGACTTCCCAAACGTCCAAAACCTGGTTTGATTTTTATATATTGATAGCTATGAGACTTGTTTGCTGATAGCTTGTGATCATTGATTCAGAAGATTTTTGTGAGCCAGAGGGCCTAGCAGTGTTTATAGTGATTATCTTGGTATTTGGTGATCGTCCTTCCTGACATGATATTTATTCCATCATAGATAGAAGTCTACTGATAGATTGATCCGGTGGATAGACCGACTTGATGATTAGAGCTGTAGGCTCCCATGCATGCTTGAGATTATATTACAGTAGAGATCCTGACCATGTCCCTGACTTGATATCCATGCCACGATGTGTGCAGATAATTTCATGTGACTGACTAATTTGTCCTTGTTCCTAACATGACTACTTGTATCCGTGCCATAAGTCCAGTTTACCCTTTGAGGTATTGGTCCTGATTTTGTACTGAGGTGCTCCTTGTCTAATGGCACTTTGAGGTGCTACTTCCATGATTATATGACACTGCGGTGCCATCCTGGTTTTAGTGCCCCATCCCGCTCAGTCAATCGGAGGGATCGGAATGCCGACGACGTTCAGACTTATCCTTGCAACGGCTGCTCGAAGACATCGTTTGGTCGAGGCGACTCCTCGTTCAGGTGGGATAGTTTCGGTGAACTTGCCTTATCTTTGCCTTCACATAATAAATCACAAGTTTTCAACTTGCACAAGTAGGCTTGATAATAAAAGAAATGAATTCACATAGCTAAGGGAATAATCCCGACGGGTCGAATTGAGTTAGAATATGGAAAGGTCCAATGGTCGGCTTAGAGTTGGTACACGGCGTGCTTTGAAAATGACATTCGATCCTTCGTCCTGTGGCTTGGAAGAAGGAAAGTTGGTTGAGTAGGCGAATTTATGAACGTAGCCTAAGTCATAGGCGTCGCTATAGAAGCATGGAAAATATCAGAATAATGATCCATGCGGCTCCGGATACGAAGCCCATGCGGCTCATATGGGAGCTGTCTTATACGGTTCAAAAGAAGACTCTCAGTCTCATGCGGCTCGCGAGTGCATGCGGTTCAACAGGAATATGCGGCTCGATCGATGCCACGTGTCCCCTTGTGATCCTTCCCTACAGCTGGCCATTTGAGTAGTGGCCTCATTTAATGCTCTGGCACGACTCGACGACTGTGACGGCTCTGACATAAAGTGTCATAATGGCTCTGCCATAATGACAGACTTTTCGGGAAAAGAAGATCTCTAACCCGATCTGTCAGAAATCCTAGGTTGCCACATAGCAACTCTCATGCGACTTAAATAGAGAACAGCTCCATGCGGCTCACGAAGAAGTCACCCTATATGGCCAGCAGAAATCAGCCATATGCGGCCCACTGAGATCTCAGCCCCTGCGGCTCAGTACAATGCTAGCTCATGCGGCTCGCAAAGACTGCGCATATGCGGCTCATTGAGAGTTCGTTCCCTACCGCTCGATGAAGCATTGTCCTATGCAGTTCACGAAGAGTACCTTCCTGCGGTTCAAGTGTTGCCCACCCTATGCGGCTCTGACAGGACCCACAATCAAAACATGTGGCATCGGATCAATCAAGGATTTAACCGAATCTCAACAAATATATTTGACATCATCATCATAATTGCTGAGATCAAGGCATATCATTTATCATCAAGCCAATAGGACACGTGGCGAGCAATCGGGCATTGGTATAATCAATCATGAAGATTTAAAGTAGTTAACATTAATTGCTCACGAGATTCGGTGATATCCACATTAATGGCCGAGATTCATTGTAATCAGGATCAAGGGTTCAGATAGATTAGAGGAGCGCCGATATTCCAAACAAATGATCATTAGCAAACCCTAATGATCATACTCCACTCTTATAAATAGCCATCATCATTTTCTTTGCAGAAGATCGGCAACAAAAGAATAAAAAAAAAAATAGAGTCAGAGAGAAAATACACACACAGAGAGAGAGAAGTCAGGAGAGCAACAGAGGAGCAAAAGGAGCATTTCTTCGTCAACGCCAACCATCTTTTCTCAAGGAGCTAAGGCTGCATACCGATCGTCCAAGGAGTAAGGCAGGGCTGCCGTCGCCTTCCCGAGCCTCTATCGTCACCCCCCAGAATCTAAAATAAACAATCGTACTTAGATTGCTGTACCTAGGTTTTCGTCCCTAGGCTTTCTTTGTACGAGCGAGTTTGTATTGTGAGTCTAAGTTCAGTCCTCCGATAATTATTCTGTACTTTTATAATCAATGGCAAACACGATGGCGACTCTGCTGGGGACTAACTTCTCCACGGCTGAGGAGTTGGTGACGCAATTGGATGCAGCCAAACTTGGCTCCACACAACAAAAGATGGTCGTCCGCTTCGACCAACAGGCGTTCGAAGAGATGCTCTCTGAAGGCAGCGCTGGTCTGATCCAGAAGCGCACCCGCACCACGAAGGCTCACAAAGAGTGGAGGCCAAAGTCATTTGCTCCTCCTCAGGTCTTCGATAGAATACCCTCTGTTGCTCAAAACGGCGAGAAAGACTCTTCTGCGGCCCCACTTCAGACCGTAGACAACTCTGCTGTCCCCAAGTCTGGCAGAAGAAAACACTATGATGCTGGACTTGCTGGGGCAAAGAGGAACTCTACGCAATCCGAGCCGCAGAAGGGTAT
Organism: Iris pallida; assembly: GCA_029216955.1. NCBI lineage: Eukaryota > Viridiplantae > Streptophyta > Magnoliopsida > Asparagales > Iridaceae > Iris > Iris pallida. Next base: position 5,250,366 of record JANAVB010010794.1, on the reverse strand, counting down.
TAGCCGCAGGGAGAAAGTCCATGTGGCTACATCCGCCAACCGCATGAAGAAAACTCATGCGGCCACATCTGTCAGCCGCATAACTTATGCGGCTACAGTTGCCAACCGCATGGATGAAACTCATGCGGCTATTAGAGTCAACCGTTTGCAGAAAACCCATGCGGCCACAGATGCCAACCGCATGCGGCCAGCCTGCACGGTCGTGACTTCTAGCCGCATAAGAACTCAGCCGACGATAGAAGACAACCGCATGCAGACAGCCTGCACGGTTTCCAATCCCAGCTGCATAGCATCCGCTCCATGCTCCTCTCGATCGGTTTTCGACCGTCTCTCGTACGGTTCGAACCCTGATGATTCTCCAGACTCTGTGGTATTCAACTTGGACTCTTCTTATTATGCACCCACAGGTGCTAAGAAGAAGAAGTCCAGGGCAGCGCGAGCTCATCAAGCCCAGACATCTGCCCCAACCTCTGACTATCGGGGCGTCCCGCTGACTATCACGCGGGCCCCTGATGGAAAGTTTTATAGAACTGCTCAAGTGCAGTCCCCGGCGACAAACGGACGGAGTGGTTCCTCTGACCTGCGTGAGGCTGTCCTCCACAAATGCAAGGAAAAAGAAGGGGCCTCGGCATACAAAGAGTCCTCACATGGACGTCACTGCACCCAGATCATCGTCAACTGCTGCTGCAACAACACAGCAGTAACGAAAGATCGACCGTCCGTCTTCCGACGATTACAGCATCCGAGCTCGGAGGACGAAGCACCTCCTATTGCCTCCTGCAATTCCGTACGGAAAGTCCCCGCCGAGGGGAAAGGGAAGAAGACAAGCACCTCCAGCCCAAAAATATCAACCACTACAGCCAAGAAATTGTCGGCTAAACGGTTGCCCTCCACCGGAGTATACCAACACACCCGTTCGAAGACAAAATCTGCTGCAACGGGAGATTCATCGTCCACACCGCTGAGGGTCGAGGGAGCTGGGGGTAGCAGTCCTCCGAACATCCACAACAATCCGATGTTTCAAGAAAACGAGCCCGGAGAAACAACTCTCCCATCAGGTGCAACAGATGCTGATATCCCTGAGAACATCCGCGACTCTCAAGATGAAGCAAGCTCCGAAGCTGGGGGTACTGTTCCTTCTGAGTCCGAACCCGAAGAGAATATTCTCACCTACCCCGATGATTTCTCGATGCATGGGTATGACTCGGAGGGCGCATCCTCCACCGTCCCTTCCGTCACTCCTCACGTAAGGACGGTGTTCATGACGGATATCAATCAAAGTGGTTCCAGTGATCGCCAGCGCATTGACAGTCTCGAAGCCATACTACTTGCCTTGGTCAAGTCGGTAGACGAAATCAAAGCGGCCCTACCCACTCTACAAGGGGGAGCGCCTGGTCAAACAAGCACGGGCCCCCCGGTTAATATGGATTCAAACTCAGCGGCACCAAACCCGGACAATAATCCTCCCGAAGTAACGGCTCTGACTGCAACAGATGAGACCCGAGAAGTAAGAAGAGAAGTTCAAGAGCTCCGAGCCATGTTCCACGCCCGAGAAAACTCTTAAGACTTCAGAATACGGCAACCATATCCTGCTGAATGGAGGGATGTTCCATTCCCACCCAGATATAAGCCGTTCAATATCAACCCCTATGATGGCAAGACCTCAGCAAGTCGGTATATCACTTACTTCGAGGTCACCACTGACCATCTGCTCCATGGTGCTCCATGATGACGCTATCCTCATACGATTATTCATCGGGGCATTGGAAGGAGTCGCCTTCGACTGGTACCGCAACCTGCCGGACAATTGCATCCACTCCTTCGCTGGGTTCAAACGCTTGTTCTTGGAGAGGTTCTACGAGGTAGGTCAGGACGTCACCATGTCTACCCTCATGGACGTCATCCAAGGAGAGAAAGAGCTGACGAGGAATTACATTGAGCGGTTTCGTCAGACCGCAATGAAGTTACCATCTGGCAATCCGGATTCTTCCCTGATTGAAATTTGCCAAAAGAGACTACTCCCAACAATTAGTCTCTGGATGGGCAAAAGTCAATTCAAGGACTGGAAGGCTTTTATCATCAGTGCTACAAGTGTCGAAGAACGACTGAAAAAGGCCCGCCAACTGGGGTTGCATATCACAGAGGAAGAGAACAAGGGCAAGCGTCCCAGCACCAACACCAACAATTGGGGTAGCCCCTCCAACAATCGGGACAACAGAGGCAAACAGGCTATGGTGGCCGACACGACCCAGAAGCCCGAGTCACAACCAACGGACAAACAATGGCCTCAAATCACTTACTCTTTTGAAGACGGCCACGTCAAGCCTATCTTGGACATGCTCATACAAGGAGATAGAATTCAGCTCCCTCCACCAAGACGGGAGCCTCGGCCGGCCGACTTGGAGAACCCAAAATTCTGCCATTACCACCGTTACGTCCACCATGCTACACACGACTGCTACCAATTGAAACGGTACATCCAAAACCTTATCGATTCAAACGCTCTAGCCATCGATTTCGAGGAGGTAACCGTAGCAGCCAACATGGTATCCGTACAATTCGGAAGCTTCCCGCCAACAGAGACTCAAGACGGTGTTATACCCATCCCTCTGGCAACGATGGAAATTGCTAATCTCCCGCCTGCTCGAGATCAAGCTGCCGATCTTGTGCCTCTCACTACATCGCGAGGAGAAATTATGTGGGTCCATCCGAACTTGGTCCACGAGGTGACTCACCCCACAACGGCTCCCATTCACAAGAAGAGAAGCAGACAAGTCAGATCCTGCCGTATCGTCTCGACAGATGAAGAAGAAGTCATGGCCGTTGTTACTCGATCTGGAGCACAATCTCAGCCCGTGGCTGAAAACTCGACTGAAGATCATCCGCTCACTTCTACTGATGCTCCGGGACCGGCTCAGCCTTCGACGACCGACAAGCCTAGGCCGAAAGAGACTCGCTTCGACAAGTCTCTCCGAAAGGACGCAGCCCAAGGACTAGAGAGGCTCTACAACTTTGACATCTTAGCACAGTTGGCTAACACTCCGGCCAAATTGTCATTATACGAACTCCTAAGGCTCTCCAAGGACGTTCGTATTGCGTTGAGCGAAGCACTCCAAAATGCCGATGCCTATCTCACTCAATCTAACCTCACCAGGGAGGACTCACCCGTAGATCTCCAAGATAGTGCCTGTACGGGAGCAATGCCCAACATCGTCTTCACTCCGCAGGACATGCTCATTAAAACCAACCTACATGATCGCCCGCTATACTACACGGGATACATTGGCGACGTAAAGGTGGACCGAATGCATATTGATCCTGGGTCTTCCATAAGCATCATTCCGAAGGGTCTGCTACATCATCTTCGTATTCCGATGCATCGCCTGACGCCTACAAGCACCACCATTAGCGGTTTCAATTCGGGCAGGAGCTACCCAATCGAGAAGATCCGTCTGAAGTACCAGATTGGCGATCTCCAATCAGAAGTCACCTGCTACGTCATAGACGCCGACACATCTTACAACATCCTTTTGGGGCGACCTTGGATACACAATTACATGATCGTGCCTTCCACACTGCACCAATGCTTCAAATATGTCGATAAGCATGGCTTCGTGAGGACAGAATTTACTGACATCGATCCCTTCAAGGGGGTCGAATCTTATTACTCAGACTCCTGTCTGTACGAAAAAATCAAAGAAGCACCTGGTCGAAGAAGATGTGCAAGCTCATACTAAGACGGCCACAGGATCAGAAGAACCTCTAACGATCCACCTCCAGGCTCGTAAACCAGGCAATTTCGTACCCCTTACAGCCACTCTGCGTAAGGACGCAATCAGCCTCTCAGCGCAGGAGGAGCAAATGATAATCCGGCTGCCAAGGTCCGGCCAAGTGTCGAGACCCACAACGGGGCCACTAACAATCCGATTGCCGAGAGTCAGTCAACCACAAGCAGGAAAGCTTAACCCCTCGGACAGGCCACTGACAATACGCCTTCCCAAAAAAGGTTGTCTCCTCGATGTAAGATCTGACACTTCCAGCGAACCACCTACTCCTCTCTCCACATCAAATGCCAAACTGGGGGTTGCCAGTCTACCCACGACTCCGCGCTCTGCTTCATTAACTGGACCACTGACAATCAAGCTTCCTAGGTCGTCCTCTCAGTCTTCGTTCACATAGGGGGTAGTCGAAGAGGAACCAGAGCTAGCCAAGTATGTGGCTGCCCACACTAATGTCCCCTCCGCTGATGATGTAATCCCCCTAGAAAAGATACCTTACTTCATCAATAAAGGGTTATCTTTGAACTACACCGAGCTCAATAAGCTATGTACGATGTATGCTATGGAACACGGTATAGGCGATCACCTACACACACAGGTGACAAATGTGTACACCGTAATCCAGCTTACTCCAGTAGAAGACGCTTACCGAATAGTCGAGGGAGGAGATCACCCAATCATCTTCGGCCGGACGAACAACCCTCATCCCCTCACCATAGAAGAAGCCGACCTCGGGTCAGATACCGGAAGACTGCCTCTGTATCTCTATAGCCTTCAATCCAAATATCTCATGCAGAAACAGGGGTATAATCTGGAGACGACGCCAGGGTTGAACTATGGCACTGGGCGACGATTACCTTTGAAACCGCCAGCCCCGGCAGGCAAACCACAGAACTACTATAACAAAACTCGATGCGGGTTAGGGTATGTAACGCCTACTACGACCCCGAAAAGTTCAGATGAAGAATGCGACTGGCAGTCACATTCAATCGGATCACCAACTTCCGACTCAGATGCCAGTATCGGAGATGTATTCAGACAAGTCATGTCGGTCAACATGGCATTCGCCGACGCATACGAAGAAGACGAAGACATCCCCAAAATTCTCGAGTTAGAGCCATGGGCCCAGCAATTAGACGTACAATGGGAAAAGCGGTTTGAACTGAGAGAACCCCCTACTGAAGATGAGGTCATACAAGTGGATCTCGGCAGCGAATCTTCCCCAAAACCGATTTTCATCAGTAAGAGCCTAACGGACGAAGAACGGGAGTCGCTGTTGGAACTTGTCAGAGAATACATTGATGTGTTCGCCTGGAGCTACGAAGACATGCCAGGGTTAAATCCTGACATCGCTCTTCACAAACTCAACATTCGACCAGATGCGAAGCCGGTCAAGCAACAGCAGCGACGCTTCCGTCCAGGCGTCATGGATGCGATCGAAGTCGAAGTCAACAAGCTGATAGCCAGCGGCTTCATTCGTGAGGAACAACATCCTGACTGGATCGCCAACATAGTTCCGGTCCTTAAGAAGAATGGGAAGATCCGAATCTGCATCGACTTCCGTAATCTAAATGAGGCGTGTCCGAAAGACGAATTTCCCCTCCCCATCACAGACATCATGATCGACAACACTTGCGGCTTTGAACGTATGTCATTCATGGATGGATTCTCGGGGTACAATCAAATCAAGATGTCTCCCGACGACGAAAAGCACACATCCTTCCGAACGCCGATTGGCACATACTACTACACAGTCATGCCGTTCGGTCTAAAGAATGCTGGTGCTACATATCAGCGAGCCATGAGTATCATTTTCAGAGAACATTTTCGCAAGACGGTGGAATGCTATGTCGACGACATCGCCGTCAAGAGTCGCCACAAGGAAGATCATCTTCAGGACCTGAGGACGGTATTCGACCTGATGCGAGCCCACAATCTAAAGATGAACCCTACAAAATCGTTCTTGGGCGTATCCAGCGAGAAGTTCTTGGGCTTCATCATCACTGCACAGGGTATCCATGTAGACCCCGAGAAGACAAAAGCAATCATGGAGATGGGTCCCCCGAAAAATCTTCGCGAACTCAGAGGCCTTCAAGGGAGGTTAGCTTACATCAGAAGGTTCATTTCCAACCTCTCCGGACGATGCCGACCGTTCACACACCTCATGAAGAAAGGAGTCTCATTCGTATGGAACGAGGAATGTCAGCGTGCTTTCGACAACATCAAGGAATACTTATCAAATCCTCCAGTTTTGGTGGCCCCGGTCCCTGGAAAACCATTTCTGCTCTACGTGCGAGCAATAGAACACTCCCTTGGTGCCCTGCTGGAACAAAACAACGACGCAGGCCACGAGCAGGCCATATATTACCTCAGCCGAATGATGATTGCGCCAGAACACCGATACACCGCTGTAGAGAAGGAGTGCCTCGTCCTGGTATTCGCCATTCAAAAGACGCGACACTACGTCACAGGGCAAACCATACATGTGATCTCCCGAGTCAACCCTTTCAGAGTCCTCATGACTAAACCAGGGGCACTCAGCTCTCGTCTCGCTACATGGGCAATATTGCTGTCCCCTTATCATATGATCTTCGTCCCACAAAAGGCTGTCAAGGGTCAAGCCCTAGCAGACTTCTTGGCAGCCCACCCCGGATCGAAATAATCCAGAATATATGAAGAGATCCCAGATGAGGTCGCCGATTCGAATACAACTACCCACGATAACATATGGCGTATGTTCTTCGATGGCGCTTCAAGAACCGCACCCAAGGGAAACATCGTCGTTGGGGTCGGGATAGTATTGATTTCTCCTACTTGGCTGGTGATCAATCGTGCCTACTCCCTCACAAAACCCTGCTCCAATAATGTGGCCGAGTATAACGCTCTGGTCATTGGCCTCCAACTTGCAAGAGAGCTGGGGGTAGAATACCTTGAAGCATACGGCGATTCCCAACTAATCGTCAATCAGATCCGGGGTTCGTACGAGGTCCGCCATGAAGACATGATCCCTTATCACCAAATAGCGATCGACATTATCTCATCGTTCGAGGGGTTCTTCATCGAACATGTCCCCAGACTCCAAAATATCGAAGCTGATGCCCTAGCTGGCCTTGCCGCTTCCCTAGCAGTTCCAAACGACGATCGGCAATCAGTGGATGTGATAGGCCACGAACTGGTCTGTCCCAAGAATAATGTGCAATTCGTGGCAAGTTATTCCGCCCAGACGATCGATGATGCCCCAGACTGGAGACAACCATTCATCGACTTCGTCGTATACGACATCCTCCCAGAGAACCCAAAGGAAACTACTTCCATCAGAAGGCGTTCCCTCAGATTCTTCTACGATACAGAGACGAAAATGCTATATCGCCGCTCCTACGACGGATTACTACTTCGATGTCTGTCAAACGCAGAAGCCAAAGAAGCCGTGCGAGAAGCTCACGACGGCGTCTGCGGGGCCCATCAGCCCGGCCCAAAACTACAAGATCGTCTTCGCCGAATGGGCTACTACTGGCCCACGATGGTGGCAGACGCGATAGACTATGCCAGAAAATGCAAAGCTTGCCAAGTCCACGCAGACTTCATTCACCAACCATCGAAGTTTCTGCATCCGACAGTGGCATCCTGGCCATTCGAGGCATGGGGAATGGATATCATTGGCCCAATTACCCTACCTTCCTCCCGATGACATCGCTTCATACTTGCGATCACTGATTACTTCTCTAAATGGGCAGAAGCCGTCCCACTCGCAGAAGTTAAGACTTCAAACGTGATCAGCTTCCTTAAGCATCACGTTATCTACCGCTTCGGACTGCCATGAAGGATCATCCATGATAATGGTCCGCAGTTTGCAAGCCATGCATTCTATCGATTCTGCGATAAGCACCGCATTCAGAATGTCGCTTCGACACCATACAACCCGGCAGCAAATGGGTTAGCAGAGGCATTCAACAAAACAATCATCAAACTCCTCAAGAAGTTTGTCTCCTCCAACAAACGTGACTGGAACGAAAAGCTCGGCGAATGCTTATGGGCTTATCGCACCACAGTTCGAACAACCACCGGGAATACACCATTCTCCCTGGTATATGGAAGTGAGGCAGTCCTCCCCTTGGAGACATAGATCCCCTCACTACGTGTCGCCCTCACACACCGATTAACAACCGATGATAACTACCGACGTCGACTGCAAGAGTTAGAGGCCTTAGATGAAAAATGCCTCCTAGCTCAGCAAAGGATCGAGCTATACCAAGCACGCATCTCAGGAGCCTTCAACAAGAAGGTTAAAATCAGAACATTCCAAGTGGGCGATCTTGTACTGGCAGTCCGGAGGCCAATGGTCATGACTCACAAGACCGTCGGCAAGTTCCAGCCAAAATGGGAAGGTCCATTTGTCATCGAGGCCGTGTTCTCCAACGGTGCTTACCGCCTCGCTAAGTAGAACGGAGACTTGCTCATGTTGCCTGTCAACGGCAAGTTCCTGAAGAAATACTATGTTTAAACATCATTCTCAAGATTATCGAGCCATGCACCCGCTGGTGCCGCTGAACTCTCACTCCCTCAATATTCCAAATTACCAAGTTATGTACCAGCTGGTGCCTCTGAACTTACATTTCGGTCACTCTTTCAGATAGTAAGTCAAGTATGATTATACCTCTGAACTTTCTTCCTGGCGGAGATCCTCCCTCATGATCCACTACCCGCACTCCCAGTGCGCAAAAAGGGTAGTCGATCCACCAATTTCTGAAACGACCATGTCCTCATTACCTCTGAGTCGTCTTCACTTCCACCAAAAACAAACCACCCCCTCGCATAGAACTTCCACGTTCTCCTACCTCTGAGTCGTTCTATGTACCTAATCTTCATTGAGCCTACTCCTGCCATGTCCTCATTACCTCTGAGTGGGAAGGCTCCGTCGAAGAAATCGTCATATTTGCCATGTCCACATCACCTCTGAGCAAGTATGTCGGTCCTCTTTTAACCTATTATCTGTACCCACAACCGGAGTATGACAAGGATAATAGGTCCACAAATGTCCTCTGTTGACCACAAATGTCCTCTGTTGACCATAAATGTCCTCTGTTGACCACAAATGTCCTCTGTTGACCACAAATAGCTTCCGTAAAGTCTCCCCTGCCATGTTCTCACTACTGCTGAGCAGGAAGATTTCACGATAAAACCTTCACGTTTGCCATGTCACCATAACCTCTGAGCAAATGCGATTGGTTTCCTTTCATCCCATTATCCGTATCCTGAACCAGGGTACGCCAAGGATAATAGGTCCACAAATATTCATTTGCTAAGCTTCTTAGCATAAATCCACCATCTTACCATGCCCCGGGAGCCCAGCTGCTCTACGGCATTCCTTCCCCCAATACCAAGAACACCCATGACCACTTTGCCATGGCTACTCCAAACATCCAAACTTGTTATCCGTACCTAAGACCAAGGTACGCCTAGGATAACAGGTCCACAAATAAATCCCCCAGCAAGTCCAAACTCCATAAACACCACAAGTATAGGAAAGAAAAGATGAGTTGAAACATGCTCATTTATTCAAAAATCAAAAGTCTACATCAGCGGGAATTATACCCCTTACAAAAATTAAAAGAAAAAAAAGGGAAGAAGAAGAAGACAGAGGGCGGATCACTGCTCTGGAGCATATAACGCCGTAAGACGGTCCTTTATCAAAGCAACCGACCGCTCAAGCCTCTGTTTGGCTCGACGCTCCGCCTCCTGGTTCAGCACCGCCGCATCATCTAGATGAGCATGGGCTCGCCAGTTGTCCTCAAACTTCTTGAAGGCCCGCTCCAGGTTGACAGAAGATCGGGAAATCCTCTCGGCCTCCCGAGCAATCAACTCTTGTTCTGCACGAGCAGCCTCCCGCTCTGACTCTAAGAAGGCCAACTCCTTCTGGAGTACGAGAATCCGCTCCTTCGTGTCGGCTACTCCACGAGAGGTAGATTCTTCCCGGGCCCTACAAGCCTGACTCCGACGATCCAGTCGGTCATAGGAGACGGAGAACTTGTCAAGATCCCCCTGCACAGCCGGCCCGGCAGTTTCTCGAGCGAGCTTGATCCTGTCCCGAGCAGCAACCAGGAAGCCCCGCTCCCGTTCAATCGCAGCGGGCAAGCCAGCCTGCCGTACTGCCAGCAGTTGGGTCACAAGCTGGTCAGCCTCTGTCAACTTAGGCTCCAGGAGCGCGGCTAACCCCACCCCGCCAGGAAGACCCTTCAGAGTGTCGATTTGGCCCCGAGCTCCCCGCAGAGACAGAGAAAAAGGGATCCCCCGTTCCACGGCAGCATTTACACCCCTCCCTAAGTAGCGATAGAAGCTGTCAACCACATCCTGCGTCACCTCGTTCAGAGCCTCCGAGGAAGCCGGTGTTAACGGGAGTGTGGCTGGCAGCGCGGAAGAAGACGCGACAGAATCTGCCGCTCCTGCCACAAGAGAAACCAACTCTGCACGAAAGGACGCTTGAACATCGGCCAATTCCTCTTCAGCGGCCCGCAGAATTTGGATGCTCGGCAGGGTCGAGAAGTCGATCTCCGGAGCCGTATAAGCAGCCGAAGAAGAGGCCGGGGCCAGCACCAACTCCATCCCCGTCTGCCCAGAGCTGGCAGGATGTCCCTCAACATACGATGACGAAGGAGAGGAAACGCTCCTTTCGCCCAGATCACGGTAGACCGGGCCTTCCCCAAGAATATCCGCGGTAGGAGGTAAAGGGTCAGGACCTGCACGGTCAAGGCAACCATGAATCGACTTGACCCGAAGGATATATTGATAGAGAAAATAAGCCCCCTCGGTGGTCAATATGTGGCTCAGCTTACCAGTGGAGGAATGTGGAGGCTGAGGTTCGCCTACAGCCATCACAACCTCTTCACCAACAGCCTCCGAGCCAGGAATAATAGACTCATCCGCCCTTGCATCCCCGGGAGGGGATGCACCGAGAATGGCATCATCTTGCTGGAGTTCAAGAATCTCGGAGACGGGCCCAAGGAAACTTTCGTCACCCCGGGCTGGGGCCTCAGCAGCGTGGGAGTCCTCAGCCGCCGCTGAGAGATCCCCCGCAGAGAGGACCGCGGCACACATGTCGCTAATCAAAGCGACAAGGGCCGGATCAACTACTGGGACAGCAGATGGTTCAGGAGAACCTGGTTCGTCAGACGCCTACAAAGAAAAATGATCAAGTCGTATCCCCGAGAGGAAAGAAAACTACAACAAAGATATAACTCCGACTTGGACTTACCTCTAGAACATCGTCTGCACCTTCACCCTTCTCGGTGATAAGTGTTCCACGAGACCTAACAGCAGCTTTCTTCACGGAAAAGGTCGTTCTACTGTCAGAAGACTCGTATCTGACCCGTTTACGCGAGGGACCAGATATAGCTGAAGGTTGTTCTTTTCTCACTGCTCCATCTTGTGTAGTAAGCGGCAGATCTTCCGCCGGTTCATCGAGTGGGGAAAGCGGTTGATCCGCTACTTCTTCATCCCCACCAGAAAGGAAGTCTTCGCTATCATCCTCCTCCTCAGCCGACTCGGAAGGTTCTGATTCAGGGAGAGGAATCTGGAGCGCCAGTTGTTTTCTAGCCTTAGCCCCCTTAGGCTTCTCCTCTAAACCAGTACCTCTGATGAAACTGGTACTCGGATCGAAGTTAACAGGAGGCTTGTTCGCCATAACGTGATACAAAGCGGCCACGTACAAAATTTCCCTCGGCGCCTTGGCATCGGGAACTGAGAAGCTGGCCCGAGTATGATAAGCGTCATAATAATTCCACGCTCGGACGCCGTCAAGAACGCTACCTTCAAAACCCAAACAAGGGTTGGAACAATCAAGGAACAACTGGCTATAGCCAAATTGACGGGAAAACCTACTAGGTAGGTAAGGCTCCAAGTACACATTATCTCGGTTGCGATAAACCAGATGCGCGGGGCGGATATTGCGTAACCAAGCAAGCATATCCGGAGACAGAAAATGAGAAGGTCCAGCACCATCAAGGTGTACCTTCCTCACTTCCTCATCAGAAAAAGGAGGAACAGACACAAAAAGGTCACAACCATCCACTCTCGCCAACGCCCTCCGACAAGCTGGCATAGTGTTGTATTCCCAAGACCGGTGATGGCATTTGAAGAGGAAAGCATCTTCGGCCGTAGCATCTTCCGCTATCCCAGGTCCCAGCAAAGACTTATAGTGCATCGCCAACCACCCCATCAGGAAGTGGAAGTGCAGTTCTACGCGCTCAAAATCCAAAGTCTTCTTGCGAGCAATAACCTTGGACGAGAATGTCCGCAGACCATGGTGTATGCTACATACCATAGCAGGAAGGAGGGCCAGCCTAACTCCGAATACTAGTTTAACGGCAGGAAGGATGAAATGACGACCAATCCTCTCGATAGAACCCACTCCGCCCGAGACTACGCAGTTCCGTAGCCATATCATTAAAAATCCAGCCAGAAGCGCCTTCTCCGACAGCTGTATGGTCCCGTAGTGAAAATAACTAAGAGAGTCAGCTTGACTCCCGAATATATCGCTCTTGGATCGCGACTTTTTGACATTGGACATCAGATCCCTTACCTCTGCTTGCGTTCGAGGGGCTCGGGGAGTAACCTCACCAGAAGGATCAACCCTAAAAAGATAATTAATCCAGGATGTGGTATGGGGAGCGGTCCCCTCAGAGCTATCCGTCGTTTTTATAGCCATCTGATGACAAGCACTATGGTGGCACAATAACTCCCGATACACCGCAACAGAATCCGGGAGTTGCCTGTCCAAGGCATCGAACTCCTCATTCGACGGGGTATACACCTCGAAAGGCTCATTCCCCCAAGGAAGTTTAGAGACAGTATACATCTCATGAAGAGCAAGCCCCAGCTCCCCTACTGGTGCAAAGAATGTCCCCGTTCGCTGGCTATACATCTCCAAGAGCGCTACGAACAGTACTTTATTAATGGGAAGCCCGTGACAAGTGCCCCGAATGGCATGGTAAAGCCCCACCTCCCGCAAGAATGCTCCATAGGTCTGCAAAACCCAAGTAGTCAACTGGGCCCACGTAGAGGTGGGGTTTATCCAGTTCGGCAGTGCCAGCCTACCAACAGGATAAGACTTCTTGCGAACAAGCCGATTCAGGAAGGTATCAGCTTGAGTAAGTGTGAAATTGGGACCGTATACATTCATGAAAGAGCCCGGTGCCAGACCCATCATATACCGGAGGACGGAATCCTTACCCGCATACGCTGACCGCATATTCGGATTATAATGGATGTTACCCATCAATATCCCTGATTGAGTAGGAGTTAAGTTACACGCCATCTTCCGGTCCAGCAACACCATATTGAACCATGATAAAGGATAATGACGTTCCATGAGAGGAATATGGATTGCCACCCCATCCAAAGAAAAATCCCAGTTCTCGGAAATCTCTAGGACTCGGAGATTCTTGATGGTTAAAGCATCACCAAAAAGGAACAAAGGCTTCAGGTATTTCCCATCCAGCTTCCCGGTATTCATTATGGAACGGAGGTAATGGAGGGTCTGATTCTCAATGGCCTTCAACCTCTCCGAAGGCTCATCAGTAGGGAATTGATTCAACACATGCCTAATCAAGTCGTCAAGACGCACGCCCAGGGCGAATTGATTCGAACCCACTATAAACTCTCCAGCAGGATTTACGGGCAGGTTCACTGGAGAAATACGAAAGAAACGAGGTTAGAAGATAGTCAAAAAATAGAAGCATTGGAAAGATCATCTGAGTCTATGCGGCTCGACTTGTTACAGCCTCATGCGGCTCAGCATTAGATACGTATATGCGGTTCAATGTATCATAGTCTCATGCGGCTCCAAGTTAGCCGAGTCCATACAACTCAAGTTCAGACGAGCTTTTAGACCCATGCGGATTCAAATTAAGCACGCCTACGGAGCCAGATTCATACGAGCTGATGTGAGCAGACGAGTTTATGCGGTTCAAAAAGTGGACAACGCTTATGTGACCCAAATCGAAAACACATATACGACTCAGATCGAGTATAACAAGTTCATGCGGCCCCATGGTGTGAAGGGCTCATGCAGTCACATCGATAAAGCCCTGTACATACGGCTTGTGCATAAAGTATGCAGCAGAGCCATGGCAACAGTTAGGGTTTTCAGACGACCCTTACCAGCGATAGGCAGGTGAACGTCAGGATGAATAGGACGCACAGCAGCCGGCGGAGGAGGGACCACGTTCGTCGCTGCAGTCGACGTAGAAGCAACCGCCTTACCCTTCGTGGCCTTCGACGCAGCAGCCTTCTTGAGAGCCATTGTCGGTCGATGAAGGAAGGAGATGAAGAGCAAGGATGGCAACAGGGAATTCGAACAAAGAAAAAAGGTAAAGAAACCCCCAAGAGACTAGAAGACTCCTATTTATAGGCGAAAGAGACCCATAAAAAGAAATAGACGCTTCGGATTACGCGCTGTCTCAGAAGATAAAGGCAAAACGCTTCGGTCAAGGCAAAATCGACCCTTGGGATCCTCCCCCAAAAGGCAGCGTTAATTCAAATCAAGGGCACTTAATAAAGATTTGCACACGTGGTCAGGACGCGTGGCAAAGAACCTATGTGGACAGATGAATCTATGCGGCTGGGACACTTATGCGGCATGAACAGGGCCATACTTCTTATTCAAAGTGTTTCAATTTTGTAAATTGAAAACTTTGAAGGGGGTCCTGTAGAAGCATGGAAAATATTAGAATAATGATCCATACGGCTCCGGATACGAAGCCCATGCGGCTCATATGGGAGCTGTCTTATACGGTTCAAAAGAAGACTCTCAGTCTCATGCGGCTCGCGAGTGCATATGGTTCAACAGGAATATGCGGCTCGATCGATGCCACGTGTCCCCTTGTGATCCTTCCCTACAGCTGGCTATTTGAGTAGTGGTCTCATTTAATGCTCTGGCACGACTCGACGACTGTGACGGCTCTGACATAAAGTGTCATAATAGCTCTGCCATAATGACAGACTTTTCGGGAAAAGAAGAAGATCTCTGACCCGATCCGTCAGAAATCCTAGGTTGCCACATAGCAACTCTCATGCAGCTTAAATAGAGAACAGCTCCATGCGGCTCACGAAGAAGTCACCCTATATGGCCAGCAGAAATCAGCCATATGCGGCCCACTGAGATCTCAGCCCCTGCGGCTCAGTACAATGCTAGCTCATGCGGCTCACAAAGGCTACGCATATGCGGCTCATTGAGAGTTCGTTCCCTGCGGCTCGATGAAGCATTGTCCTATACGGTTCACGAAGAGTACCTCCCTGCGGTTCAAGTGTTGTCCACCCTATGCGGCTCTGACAGGACCCACAATCAAAACACGTGGCATCGGATCAATCAAGGATTTAACCGAATCTCAACAAATATATTTGACATCATCATCATAATTGCTGAGATCAAGGCATATCATTTATCATCAAGCCAATGGGACACGTGGCGAGCAATCGGGCATTGGTATAATCAATTATGAAGATTTAAAGCAGTTAACATTAATTGCTCACGAGATTCGGTGATATCCACATTAATGGCCGAGATTCATTGTAATCAGGATCAAGGGTTCAGATAGATTGGAGGAGCGCCGACATTCCAAACAAATAATCACTAGAAAACCCTAATGATCATACTCTACTCTTATAAATAGCCATCATCATTTTCTTTGCAGAAGATCGGCAACAAAAGAATTAAAAAAAACAGAGTCAGAGAAAAAATACACAGAGAGAGAGAGAGAGAGAAGTCAGGAGAGCAACAGAGGAGCAAAAGGAGCATTTCTTCGTCAACGCCAACCATCTTTTCTCAAGGAGCTAAGGCTGCATACCGATCGTCCAAGGAGTAAGGCAGGTCTGCCGTCGCCTTTCCGAGCCTCTATCGTCACCCCCCAGAATCTAAAATAAACAATCGTACTTAGATTGCTGTACTTAGGTTTTCGTCCCTAGGCTTTCTTTGTACGAGCGAGTTTGTATTGTGAGTCTAAGTTCAGTCCTCCGATAATTGTTCTGTACTTTTACAATCAATGGCAAATAGTCGCCCGCATAAATGCTTGATAAAGCATGCACGATCCATTCCCCTAGGCTTGGCATAGCCTTTGCCCACCCCATTGGTTAAGCTATATTACACAACTTGTGGCATAAGTCTAGGCAACTAAATAACTTGTTTGTTCAAGACGGACACCTCACGGCATGTTCAATCAAGGCAAAAGCTTGACGCAGCCTTTACTCGTCAAGTTGTTACAAATTAAGTTAGGCAAGTTATGTTAGGCTATCGGAGTAGTAGCAAGCACGGTCCTACGAGTTTTACGGCTGGGTTCACGGACTTAGTGTTTTGAGGCACGGGCGACGGTTGATTTAATTAAGTTGGAAGAAGGGTTTTTAAATAGTCGTTCCTGAGTCGAATGAAATAATAGGGCAAGAAGGAAGAATACTCGCGACCATGGGTCGTCAAAGCGGTCTCAGAAATGAGAAGTATTGAACTTGGCCCTGAAAGAGATGGTAACCCTAGAGTTAGAATGACTGTGTGAGATGTCAGTTTGAGTCGAGTCTTGCATGGTCATTGGACAACTTGTACAAGGTGAGTTTGTCTCTCGAACAACGACCCGGAGGGGGGGACGACAGGATCCATTTCGATAGAGACATGGTAAGCAATGCTGGATGACTGCACAGGTTAGTGCAAAGACTTCCAGCGGAGCTCGCTACTCGCGCTGGCAAGTGCGGCCGCCTAACTAGCTATGGAGTCAACTATAGTGCTGGGCGCTAGTGACTAGTTCATATAGATGAGTCGACATGGGCGACAGTCCGTATGTATGCCTTTGGATTGAGTTGAGTATTGTGTTCACTATATCGATGAGTCGAGTCGAATGCGTGCACGATCGGAAGACAACGTTTGGGCCAAAGATTTGGTTACAACTAAGACACTGTACTTCGGCACAAGATGTGGCGTCGAGTCTTAAGTTGTCGGCATATAAGTTGCGTAAGTTGGTTTTGAGTCATCTTGAATTAAGTCAGAAAATGCCGCAAGGCAAAATCGGTCGAGTGACACTTAGCCACAAGTCTTGATTGGGTCAGTTGGTGATTAAAGTAGCAAGGGCCGCGAGGCGGCGATATGGTTAAGTCAGACAGAGCTGCAAGACACGACACAACGGACTTGCAACATGGTCACAAGGAAATTGGGTACTATCACTGTCACGACCCGCACCCGTTTTTTTTTAAACGGATACGAGACGTGTCCAAGCCAGCCTACGCCGCAGTGTCGGCGGTAGAACGCTGTCACGGCCATGAAGATCAAAATCACAAACAATGCTCGATCACATAATTAATTTAATTTACAAAGATCACAAGTTTTATATTTGCAGAAAAATATAAACTTGTACAAATATTTGAATGACTACAACTCAACTATCTAGCTAGTCTCTAGGCCTTTGTCTACAAGTATTCCCGTCACTCCCCAAGCTAAATGAATCCACGGCTAACCTGAAAATGTTGGTTTCCAGTCAGGAATGGAACGAGCAGAATTCACTGAATGCAATTTCAAATAAAGAAAATGACTATAAAACAAAGGCTAGACACTAATCATGAGTTTTGAAAATAACAGTAAAGCCGTAAGAAAAATCAATAGTAAAAATAGACCAATATACTTTCCACCATTGGAAGTACCTTTGACATGTGATCGGTCTGGGGTGCTACACCGCACGGTCTACGATATCTACTTGCAGAATATAAACACTGTCTACGATGTCTACTGCATAAAATAAACAATATCTACGATGTCTACTGCATAAAATAAACAATGTCTACGATGTCTACTGCATAAAATAAATAATGTCTACGATGTCTACTGCATAAAATAAACAATGTCTACGAGATCTACAATGTTTACGATATCTATAATGTCTACGATATCTACAATGTCTACGATATCTACAATATCTACGATATCTACAATGTCTACGGTCTGATCACACATCCTTGGTACTTCTCATTCCCGACTCAACAATTTATAATAGAGTATAAAAATCACATAACCAATGACTAATCAATGAAATATAGTAAAGATCAATATCGAAATGCAGACAATAAACTGTACTCGCCTGGTAATCCAAGCCGCTGATAAGTGTAGATGTCCAACTGGAGTCACAGTGTCCTATTTAGAGCAATCACAAGTCACAAAAGAGTCTAACATGAAATAAAAGTAATATATAGTACATTCTAGATAGTTCTAGGTCCTTCTAGGTCAAAGTCCAATCAACAAGTCCACTAGGTCAACTAAAGTCAAATTCTAGTTCAATCCGGGTCAAACTAAGCCAATGGTTGACCTATAGTTGATTTTTGGTTAATATAGTCAACCTGGTCAAAGGAGGATCAATTCTAGTCCCTAAGTATTAAACTATGAGGTTGTACTAATTCCGAATTACGGAAATATAAGAATTGACCAACTAATGGTGACACCTAGAGAAAATATCTACAAACATTGTCGGATGCTAAAACAAATATCACCAACGTGTCCAGAAGGGTCAAATTAGCTAGGATTGCCTGTCCTTAAGTCCAATTCTGGACACAGGGGCAAAACGGTAATTTTAGGCAAAAACGATATCCGCCGTTGGACCCGCTTTGCACCGAAAAGCGTGCCAGAGTCAACGATCTCTAAAGTCGTCAAACTACATGTTTACGGATCCAGTTTTCTGATACGAACCCAACCGTATGTCCAAAGTTGGATTCCGGCGGGCCGTGCACAAAATCGCCCGTTGAGTGGGACCGTGGGGCCCGCAAAACGACGTTCGATTCGACTGTCTCAGATTTGGACCAAACTTGGCATGCAGGACCAGAAAAATGATACGGTTCTGTTGGCATAAGTTTTGTCTCGATCTGACGAACGTGCACAAAGTAATTGGAGAATTTACAAAGTGCACGATACGGGGAATTTCGACGGATACGCATCAAATTCGTCGCGCACACGCGACCAATTTGAATTCCGTCAAAGCCCACACGACCACGAAGCTGTTATGCAGCTTTCGATGCTCTCGGTTTGTGACCACGTCGTCCGGATTGGCGTGACGCACGTCGCGTGGATGGTTTTTCTAGTATTTTAAAACAGGTTTTTGGCAAAGTTCGGGATTCGATTTCTCGACACGTAGTCGATGGTTTCAAATTCCGTAAGAAGGGATTCGAAGCCCTACATGTTGTCTAAAAGTCTCTTCAAATAGTTTTCTAAAATTCCTAATTGGTTGATCAGAAACCATCTCGAAACATGAGTGTTTCGACTGTTTCAATACCCTGTTTTCGGTGGGTTTTTCGACGACTCTGTGTCGATCCCATGGACTGGTCGTCGGGCTATATCTCGATCCAATTGTGGGAATCTTGAGAGGGTTATATTGGCTCTATGTAGGATTTTGTAGTTCGTAAAACGATGAAACGACGGGGGAGAAAATATACCGCAAAGTCGCCTCATGATGCAACTGTTGCTGCTCGATTTCATGCGCGCGCATCGCGCGCTCCGGCGCTGTCGTGGCTGCTCCGACCGGCCGACGACCGCGCGTGGCAGTGCACGTACTCCGATGGGGTCGCCAGGGAGCCAAGGTGGTGGTGGCGTGGTTGGTTTTTAGGGTTTGGATGTTTCGAACTCCTCCCCCTCAATATATATATACGCAAACTCAAAACTGAGGGCTCGGGTGTGCTCTGTGGGGAAAAACGTGGGCTGGCCTATGGTCTTGAGGCTCGGGTTATAGCTACTGTGGAATTAAACCACATGGCTGTGAAATTAAACTATATATGCACATATGCATATACGTCGGGTGTTGGGCTCATGGCTGGGCCGGGCCCTGAGCTGGGCTCGGGATGGGCCTGGCTCGACTTTGACGAGGGGGCTGGGCTCGGAAATTCTTCCATATTACTAGCTTAAACTACATATACGTATATACATATATACACATATAGGTATACATGTACTACTTATATTTATATATACGCTCATATATATATTTATATATATATATCTTGTACACACACACAAATATATTTATTCATATATCTATTTATCTATAACCATATATTATTTATTTATCTATATCTATACAGTTATTTATCTATATCTAGATATATAGACTCATATAGTAATCTCAAAAAATCTAAATAGAACCCCAATATTATCTATTCCCCGAATAAGGCCTATTTTATAAATATGAATATATATATATATATATTAATAACACTATTGACGAAGATAATATAACCAATAATAGAATAATATTATATAATAGTAACCATAATAACATTGAAAATAATAACGATAAGGATAAAAATCACCGTTCCAATAAAATAAATAATAATAAAAATATTTTAAAATTTTTCGGGAAGGGGAGCTACAAATCTACCCACCTTAAAAATAATTTCGTCCTCGAAATTTAGGGAAGAGTCCATCCGCTATGATAGAAGACGGCTTCCATTAGCTATCATCTGTTCTCATGGTCATTTCGTACTACGAATCCTCGAAATTTCTACCCACCTTTGGTCACACTACTCCCTCAATTCTCCTGACGCTAAAACTTTATAACCTTCCATCAAAAAATTGCTACCAATAGGTATCTACTGTATATGACAACTATAATCTTCTCTTATATATCATGCAACCCAAAATCTAACGTGTAACAAATTATACAAGTAGCTAAGAAATATTGCTAGATTCAAATAAGCGTGACCAGTCGTCACTCTGAAATAGGAAAGGACAGGAAGATAAGGAAGAATAATCGAGAGCGAGTATAAAGTTTCCAGGGTGGTAGAGAGTATCCAATGATGCAGATAGAAAGAAAGTTTATGGGCCATTGACTTATTTGCTAGAGGGACTACTCTAGTCCAGTCACTTGCTAAGTTAAGAACTCTTTATTTCTTAGAGGGGCTTGAGATCTATGAAATACAGACATTCCGTTCCCAAAGTTAATCTAAATAAGGTTCCATAATAGAACGGAATTTGAGAAATCCGGATTGTGACCTTTGCCGTGGTTGTTTTAAACATACGAGCAAGGGATAAAATACAATACAAGATCGTATCACGACTTCCTGGTAGATGGAATAAGGGTTACGAATGACCTCACATACTAAGAAGGGGAGATAACATAAAGGGTATAGGTACCTATTTCAGAAAGTTCGGTTATATAGTCCAAATACGGTGGTATGTATGGATGGATTTTACTGGATCTTAGTGGATTTCCTAATTTGGACATCAATCGTTGGTTGTATGAACCTTGAATTTCCATCTATAATGATTTGAACAAGGTCCCAATGATAACTATTTCTACTAGGTTAGGATAACCTAGAATAGGTTTTCACCCAAGTGGTCGAGCTAGTTGCCAGTCTAGTTGGTTAGCTAGGTCCCTAAAGCCCAAAATGCGTCTTCCATGACTTCTGTGTTCAAGTGGCACGAGCAGACACAATTGAGCGGCACACTAGTGACATGTGCGTAGTGGGCTCGAGTCGAACACCACCATATATCGGGTTGAAAGCTTCGAGTCGAAGTTGAGTTCCTAATTATAGTCGAGAAGTTTACCGGTACCATAGCGAGGATGATGGCTGGTCCTTTCTACCTGAAAGTCGTACCATAAAAATAGAGTACAAGGGGACGAGTTTGAGTGGGACGTGATATACCTAGATGAAGGTAAACTCGTCTAGATCTTACATATGAAATCTGTTGGAAGGCAACAGCTGGTCTCGTGCTCCGAATATTAATGACACGGCCGGGAACACAAAATGATCTAAATGGAAAGTGGGAGTCCATGGGGCACTAATCCTCATCCTATGGAAGTTACTATAATCAATCGAAAATTCTCGTATATCCCAAAAATTTTAGGAGGCTTACAGTCTACCCACCTTAGAAGCTAGGATATTGTTTTAGGAGTAATGAGGCTAGAAGAATTCCAAAAGTCCGGGTATTGTACCTCGACTCTTGTTAATAAAGAATAAGGCATGACACACGAAATACGGTGGATATAAGTCAATTCAAGGATCGTTTCTCCATAATTAAAAAAATGAGTGTGTACAATGACACATGGTTGATAAAATAGAATGATCTACTCGTCCATAGTATACAAGGGTTATCGACGGGGTAACCAACTCTAAGGCACATCGCATGAAAAGAATTCTATCAACTGAGTCGTGAATCTCTATTGGTGTCAACCTGCCATACTATTGTCACAAGAGTGGTAGTGATCATATATTATTGTTGACAACTGGTAGGTCATAATATGACATGGTATTTAAGCTATGGTATTGGGTAAGCTAGTGACTGTGGGGTACCCATACTAGTTAGGCTTTAATAATAAAATTTACGTGACTAGGGTAATACTCATTGGAAACTAATCTCGGGATGAGTGCCTACCATAGTCACGGTAAATTATTGTCCTTAGCCTTGTCTATTCATCCCATGTCTAAACTGTGTGCTTTGGTCGAGGGACGGTTGAGTCAAGGCATAAGGGTTGAAAGTAAAGGCAATATTCAAAAAAAATATATTTAGAGACACAATGAATCGTTTCTTGAGAATTGATAGTCTCCTGGGTTGGCATTACGACTAAGGGTAAAACCCTAATCATTCTCAAATTCAGATGGCTTGAAAGTCCCGATAACAGCTTGGGGTCGGGAGGAGAACGAGTAACTCAATCACATGGCTGGCTGACGATAACTACCCTTGTGTATACAACTACCATAGACCTGGGGATACGTGGTATCTCTCTACCAATTACGAGCTTTTGTCTTTCTCAATCAGTGAAAGACAAAAACAAGAAAGAGTTCAAGAAAGATGTTACTGAATACGATCACGTGATTCAAGGGCGAACGTGTAATTCAAGAGGAAATGTCAAAGCAGTCGCGGATGAGATCCTAGAGACATCTACATCTCAATCCACGTAGGATAATTAGATGAAGAGCAAATCAATTGCATCATGGTTGATCAGACCATAATACACTGATTCTGATTAGACAATATGTTAGCAGGCGTCCCCACTAAACATATGCCTCAAATCAAGCTCGAGAACAGAGTAAGCTTGCAAAAACTAGACTGTAATAGCAGCGTTGGTCAAGATAGTCGAGATTTCAGTATGAGAGATTTTTGAAAAGAGACAAGTAGTTCGAGTTTAGAGGGAATCAAACTTTACCCGGTATTCTTGCTTCTATAGACATCCCACTATTATCTTACCCTTAAGGCCTTGGTTGACTAATGGTTTATGGACTTCTGAATTCTATATTCTAGGTAACCTATTAGTGTCAGACAATTTCCTCATCGATAGATCACGAGGATCATACGGAGTGCTAGGTCGGAAGACATGCTACTCGACTTACAGAACTTACACTAGTATTGGTTTTGGATCTTAGGGTCATACAGGGCAGTCTCTATTCTCTATAATATTCTAAACTTGTAACCACATCTGAAATTATTTCACCGAAAATTACGCCTTGCCCGTATACTCTGGCTACGACAACCCTGGATTTCGTGATTCAAATGTGATAGGCTATCAGACACTCTACCTATATTGACACAAGGGTATCTAAGATTTTAAAAAAATCAACGAGAACATAGTTTCTGTAAGGTTCCATAGACTATGATTTTTTGAAACGATTTCAAATCTATGGGTTGTGCCTTGCCAGTGCGCTGTCGGCTGCAGTGAACCCACATTCTCCACTCTCAAATAATTGACGACAGTGCGCTGCTGTCTAACCATTCCTATATCCATAAAAATTTAGGGGCTTCTAGAGATTCAAACAGGTTGACCAAAGATAAAACGTAGGTATTCGTCCTATCAGTCACAACACTTAAAATAAAGGATTGAACCGGGAGAAATAATTGAGGACAAAAGAAATACAAACATTCTAACTATTCCATGTGTATTCAAGCCTTTGAGGAAAAACTTGAATCGAAACTAACTTGAGTTTTGTATGGGAATAACACTAATCAAAATTTGTACAATCAATAATTCCTAGGGCAGATAGAAACTAAATAGGTAATTCGACTAAGATATAAGGATGATATCTAAGTGGCAAAGAGAAGGATTTGCACCATTCATCAAGGTTAGATCATTAATTCTATGGAGTCCTGTCTTACCAAGTGAATAACCTATCCACATTGGATCAAATCGGCATATCAAGAGGTAATAGTGTACCTATAAGGATCTGATACTCTATCAAAATTAATAACTCTTTATCTACATTGCATGGCCTAGACTACCCATCGATAAATTTGTATAGGGGACTCCCAGTCCTAGTCATTCTCTTAAATTAAATTAATCTTAATTCGTGAATGAGCATTTCCTTGCCGCAGGCTCGTAATAGTACAACTAACTTAAGTACCATCACGAGTTCGCATGATTTGCGAAGACTGACCTGCATGGGCCACCACAAAAACTTGTCACGACCTGTACCCGTTTTTTTTTAAACGGATACGAGACGTGTCCAAGCCAGCCTACGCCGCAGTGTCGGCGGTAGAACGCTGTCACGGCCATGAAGATCAAAATCACAAACAATGCTCGATCACATAATTAATTTAATTTACAAAGATCACAAGTTTTACATTTGCAGAAAAATATAAACTTGTACAAATATTTTAATGACTACAACTCAACTATCTAGCTAGTCTCTAGGCCTTTGTCTGCAAGTATTCCCGTCACTCCCCAAGCTAAATGAATCCACGGCTAACCTGAAAATATTGGTTTCCAGTCAGGAATGGAACGAGCACAATTCACTGAATGCAATTTCAAATAAAGAAAATGACTATAAAACAAAGGCTAGACACCAATCATGAGTTTTGAAAATAACAGTAAAGCCGTAAGAAAAATCAATAGTAAAAATAGACTAATATACTTTCCACCGTTGGAAGTACCTTTGACATGTGATCGGTCTGGGGTGCTACACCGCACGGTCTACGATATCTACTTGCAGAATATAAACACTGTCTACGATGTCTACTGCATAAAATAAACAATGTCTACGATGTCTACTGCATAAAATAAACAATGTCTACGATGTCTACTGCATAAAATAAACAATGTCTACGATGTCTACTGCATAAAATAAACAATGTCTACGAGATCTACAATGTCTACGATATCTACAATGTCTACGATATCTACAATGTCTACGATATCTACAATGTCTACGGTCTGATCATACATCCTTGGTACTTCTCATTCCCGACTCAACAATTTATAATAGAGTATAAAAATCACATAACCAATGACTAATCAATAAAATATAGTAAAGATCAATATCGAAATGCAGACAATAAACTGTACTCGCCTGGTAATCCAAGCCGCTGATAAGTGTAGATGTCCAACTGGAGTCACAGTGTCCTATTTAGAGCAATCACAAGTCACAAAAGAGTCTAACATGAAATAAAAGTAATATACAGTACATTCTAGATAGTTCTAGGTCCTTCTAGGTCAAAGTCCAATCAACAAGTCCACTAGGTCAACTAAAGTCAAATTCTAGTTCAATCCGGGTCAAACTAAGCCAATGGTTGACCTATAGTTGATTTTTGGTTAATATAGTCAACCTGGTCAAAGGAGGATCAATTCTAGTCCCTAAGTATTAAACTATGAGGTTGTACTAATTCCGAATTACGGAAATATAAGAATTGACCAACTAATGGTGACACCTAGAGAAAATATCTACAAACATTGTTGGATGCTAAAACAAATATCACCAACGTGTCCAGAAGGGTCAAATTAGCTAGGATTGCCTGTCCTTAAGTCCAATTCTGGACACGGGGGCAAAACGGTAATTTTAGGCAAAAACGAAGTCCGCCGTTGGACCCGCTTTGCACCGAAAAGCGTACCAGAGTCAACGATCTCTAAAGTCATCAAACTATATGTCTACGGATCCAGTTTTCCGATACGAATCCAACCGTATGTCCAAAGTTGGATTCCGACGGGCCGTGCACAAAATCGCCCGTTGAGTGGGACCGTGGGGCCCACAAAACGACGTTCGATTCGACTGTCTCAGATTTGGACCAAACTTGGCATACAGGACCAAAAAAATGATACGGTTCTATTGGCGCAAGTTTCGTCTCGATCTGACGAACGTGCACAAAGTAATTAGAGAATTTGCAAAGTGCACGATACGAGAAATTTCGACGGATACGCATCAAATTCGTCGCGCACACACAACCAATTTGAATTCCGTCAAAGCCCACACGACCACGAAGCTGTTACGCAGCTTTCGATGCTCTCGGTTCGCGACCACGTCGTCCGGATTGGCGTGACGCACGTCGCGTGGATGGTTTTTCTAGTATTTTAAAACAGATTTTTGGCAAAGTTTGGGATTCGATTTCTCGACACGTAGTCGATGGTTTCAAATTTCGTAAGAAGGGATTCGAAGCCCTATATGTTATCTAAAAGTCTCTTCAAATAGTTTTCTAAAATTCCTAACTGGTTGATCAGAAACCATCTCGAAACATGAGTGTTTCGACTGTTTCAATACCCTATTTTCGGTGGGTTTTTTGATGACTCTGTGTCGATCCCATGGACTGGTCGTCGGGCTATATCTCGATCCAATTGTGGGGATCTTGAGAGGGTTATATTGGCTCTATGTAGGATTTTGTAGTTCGTAAAACAATGAAACGACGGGGGAGAAAACATACCGCGAAGTCACCTCATGATGCAACTGTTGCTGCTCGATTTCATGCGCACGCATCGCGCGCTCCGGCGCTGTCGTGGCTGCTCCGGTCGGCCGATGACCGTGCATGGCGGCGCACTTACTCCGATGGGGTCGCCAGGGAGCAAGGTGGTGGTGGCGCAGTTGGATTTTAGGGTTTGGAGGTTTCGAACTCCTCCCCCTCAATATATATATATGCAAACTCAAAACTGAGGGCTCGGGTGTGCTCTGTGGGGGAAAATGTGGGCTGGCCTATGGTCTTGAGGCTCGGGTTATAGCTGCTGTGGAATTAAACCACATGGCTGTGAAATTAAACTATATATGCACATATGCATATACGTCGGGTGTTGGGCTCACGGCTGGGCCGGGCCCTGAGCTGGGCTCGGGATGGGCCTAGCTTGGCTTTGACGAGGGGGCTGGGCTCGGAAATTCTTCCATATTACTAGCTTAAACTACATATACGTATATACATATATACACATATAGGTATACATGTACTACTTATATTTATATATACGCTCATATATATATATATTTATATATATATATCTTGTACACACACACAAATATATTTATTCATATATCTATTTATCTATAACCATATATTATTTATTTATCTATATCTATATAGTTATTTATCTATATCTAGATATATAGACTCATATAGTAATCTCAAAAAATCTAAATAGCCCCAATATTATCTATTCCCCGAATAAGGCCTATTTTATAAATATGAATATATATATATATATATATATATATATATATATATATATTAATAACACTATTGACGAAGATAATATAACCAATAATAGAATAATATTATATAATAGTAACCATAATAACATTGAAAATAATAACGATAAGGATAAAAATCACCGTTCCAATAAAATAAATAATAATAAAAATATTTTAAAATTTTCCGGGAAGGGGAGCTACAATCACTTAGTCGTGTCTCTGATTTTGGGCCGCAAAGCAAATACGACTTGATAGGTTAACGTTGTTGTTGCAAGCACGGAATGGTCTAGAGACACAAAATAGGCCAATGTGTCTGTCCTAAAACTGATCCTAAGACAAGACTAGAAAGACAATCGTAAAGGGGATATGTTGCACAAAGTAAATTAACGTGTCAGTTTGTATGGGTGGGCGAGAAGCTCATTCCACCAGTATAGTTAAGTACTGACACCCACACAGTGTTTATGTGTAGGCACAGGTAGAAGCTCGTGGCGCGGAGCTCGCTTGGATATATCGAGACACGAAGTTCCTTGACAATTCGAGACGTGCGACCGCGTGGAGTCTGGACTTATATGGTACATAATGTATGGACATCGCCTTCCAAATCATCCGCTGGCTCAAGACTTATATTGAAAGATGAGCGATAGCTGAGTGACTTGTAATGTGAGAAGAGTGAGCTTGAGTGACTTGTAATCTTGGCCTTGCGCCCTATTGTAATCTTTGTTTCTATATCAATAGAATGCATCTTTTGAATGACTTGTGTTTTGTTCTAAATTTCTGCTGCTATTATTCAATGTCTCTGTCTGGGACTTCTGTGCGATGACCCCGTCGTAGCCGCTGTAATCGGCCGTTATGGAACCTGTCTTGCACGAGCGCAAACTAGGCTCGTGCGGCATCATGACTTAGCAAAGACGATTGCTCCTACGGGAGCAGGGCATGACATAATAGTATCAGAGTATGGCTTTACGTCCTTGGACTATCGACTGAATTTTTTAACTTTGTTGTTTCCGTAAACTTTGAAGTGTTGCTTCCGTAAAATTGATATTGTTGGTGCGTTCTCTCTCAAATTTCCCACGGATGTCCATACAATAAGTCTATCTATTTTACAAAACATAGGAGAATAATTTTTGATAAAACAAAAAGATGGTTTGCGTAAGCACGGTTGGCTAAGTCGGGCTGGGCATATACACCAAAGTTACGTCGACCTTAGAAAAGTCGAGTACGGAATTCGAATTGTGTCATACGAGAATGATTTAGACTTGATTGAGTAAAAGGGGATGACTATCAATAGGGATGCTATCGAGCGACGATATTATCGATGCGATATAGATTAGCGTGCTTGAAATTCGTGGAATGGTTCGAACGAAAAATTTGAAGAAATCGATTTTGATTCGAATGATAGTTTTGAGAATTTGTCGAATGACTTGATCCCTGAGTGGTGTATGCGATAGCTTCAGGGGTGTCGATCGATCGATTGAGGATCCGAGATTTCGATGGGACTATGGCAAGCATCGTATGTATGCAGAGTCGTAGATTGAGTATCGTTGAACAAATATAGTCGTAAGATTTGACAAGTTGATTCGAACAGCCTAAAAATTGATGCGCACGGAACGTACATAGAATTGAGGATTATGCGAGTAGGAAACACAAAAATGATTGAGTAGGTAAAACTAAATCGAAAAAAGTTAAGGTGTACAAATGGATGACTCGATAAAGAAAATTGATATGAGTCAGATAAGAAAAGTTAGCACGATCGGATGATAGCGTACATAAAAAAGTTTGACTTTGAAGTTACAAAAATATCTCTAAGGATTGGGATAAATGTTGCTCGATGATTTGAGTTAGCAAGGAATGATGCGAATTGAGAAAATATATTGGTTGATGACTTAAGATAGATGGATGAACAATACGCAAATTTGGGTTTGAGGATGGTTGATGACTTAAGATAGATGGATGAACAATACGCAAATTTGGGTTTGAGGAAATTGTTGTTGTGAATGATTAGAGGAATAGTGATCGAACTTGAATTTGAATGTCAAAAAAATTATCCAGTCGGATGATAGCATCATTCTTATGACTCAAAATTCGTTGCAAAGGAAGATCGTCAGGTTACGCATGTCATCGATGGTATTAAGGTGTATCAAAGATCGATATAAGATAACTCGGGGGCACTCTAATTTGAGGAATGACTATCGTACAAGTGTTATCGTTCCGATGGATGTTATACTTAGGAGGATGAAAATGATAGTGTCTTCATGGTTACGCTAATAACCACAACATCGACATTCTTGTCTTGCGCAAGCACAACTCTAGCCTCGTACATACGTTACATCAGATTTGGGGCGATCATTTCGTGTGAGCGCTGACATGGTAATTCATGTCGCGAGAATGATCGAACTCGAAAAATCAGGACGCGACAACTTTGATTGTCTCGACTTATTGGTGTGAAGCAACAGTGGATTCGAGGATTGATCGGACTTGTGATTGACCATTGAGTAAACTTGAGGATTGAATAGATCCATTCTACGTATCGAGAATGGACTAGTCTAGTCACAAAACAAGAGTTACGTCCCGATGAGGATGATTATTCCGCGGGAGCGTGCATGGTGAATCATGCCCACCATGGATAGTCTGACTCACGTGAGATCAGGGCGTAACATATTGTTAAGCTAGACGACCTTGTAATCGATTACGTAAATTGGAATAAATGAGTATGAAAGGCGAATTATGGTTTAGCAATGAATCGTGTCGTAGCGTGCTTGACTTAAGAAGGATTGATGGACGGATTATGTCGAACGTGTTAAAAAAGATAGACTATGCGAAATGGCTTGTTGAACGAGCGATATTAATACGCCGTAGAATTGGTTGAACGTAAGTTGTCGTAGGATGGCTTTGCTGAATGACTCAGACCCCGTACGACGAATGTCAGGATGTGTGTAGAAAATCATTGCTCAATGTTTAGAAATTGGAGCGATGCGATCTTGGGTAAAACATCCCATGCTATCAACTTGGTTTGACCTTAGGATGGGATCAGTGTTGATATCGTTGTTTAGGAACTATGATTCCAATACTGACGGATTGACATAGCCTAGCGGTTAGGCAGACATCTCGGTGTGGAGCGATAGAAATTGTGGAGGCACCACTCACGAGGCTCGGTTGACATGCACGTATATCGAGAAAGCTTGAATATACGTACGATCCGACCCGAGTGGTGATGGTGGAATCATGAGGCTTGGCTGAAATGCATGTATTTTGGGAACGCCTAAAATATGTGCACGATCCAAACTAAGTGATACGTTGAATTAAGTGAGAATAGAGGAATAAAAATGTATCGAGGATTTTGTAATAGTGTTTCAAAGAAATGAAAAGTTGGAGTGAGATAGTTGATTTGAGATGAACCTAAATATTGGTTGATTGGTTAGTATGCCATATGACTAAGTTAGCGGTAAGCACGAGCGTGGCTCGGATTGAGGGAACACCTAGGCGAAGTGTGCGTGCGAGAGTCATTGAATATCGAATGATAAGTCAATAAGTAAGTAATCAGTTAGTTTTGAGGACGAAACTTTTTTTGAGTGGTGTATGATGTAGTGCCCCATCCCGCTCAGTCAATCAGAGGGATCAGAACGCCGACGACGTTCGGACTTAGCCTTGCAACGGCTGCTCGAAGACATCGCTTGGTCGAGGCGACTTCACGTTCAGGTGGGGTAGTTTCGGTGAACTTACCTCATCTTTACCTTCACATAATAAATCGTATATTTTCAACTTGCACAAGTAGGCTTGATAATAAAATAGACGAATCCACATAGCTGAGGAAATAATCTCGACGGGTCGAATTGAGTTAGAATATGGAAAGGTCTCGGCTTAGAGTTGGTGCACGGCGTACTTTGGAAATGACACTCGATCCTTCGTCCCGTGGCTTGGGAGAAGGAAAGTTGGTTGAGTATGCGAAGTTATGAACGTAGCCTAAGTCATAGGCATCGCCCGCATGAATGCTTGATAAAGCATGCACGATCCATTGCCCAAGACTTGGCATAGCCTTTGCCTGCCCCGTTGGTTAAGCTGCATTGCACAACTTGTGGCATAAGTCTAGGCAACCAAATAACATGTTTGTTCAAGCCGAACACATGCACGACATGTTCCATCAAGGCAAAAGCTTGACGCAGCCTTTGCTTGTCAAGTTGTTAAAAAGTTAAGTTAGGCTATCGGAGTAGTAGCAAGCACGGTCCTACGAATTTTACGGCTGGGTTCACGGACTTAGTATTTTGAGGCACAGGCCACGGTTGATTTAATTGAGTTGGAATGAGGGTTTTTAAATAGTCGTTCCTGAGTCGAATGAAATGATAGGACAAGAAGGAAGAATGCTCGCAACCATGGGTCGTCAAAGCGGTCTCAGATGTGAGAAGTATTGAACTTGGCCCTGAAAGAGTGATAGCCCTAGAGGTAGAATAATTGTGTGAGACGTCAGTTTGAGTCGAGTCTTGTATAGTCATTGGACAACTTGTACAAGGTGAGTTTGTCTCTCGAACAATGACCCGGAGGGGCCTAACGGGATCTATTTCGATAGAGACATGGTAAGCAGTGCTGGATGACCGCACAGGTTAGTGCAGAGACTTTCAGCGGAGCTCACTACTCGCGCTGGCAAGTACGGTCGCCTAACTTGCTATGGAGTCCATGATAGCGCTGGACGCTAGTGACTAGTTCATATAGATGAGTCGGAATGGACGACAATTTGTACGTATGCCTTTGGATTGAGTCGAGTATTGTATTCATTATATCGATGGGTCGTGTCGAATACATACACTATCGGAAGACAACGTTTGGGCCTAAGATTTGGTTGTAATGAAGACACCGTACTTCGATACGAGTTATGGCATCGAGTCTTAAGTTGTCTGCATATAAGTTGTATAAGTTGGTTTTGAGTCATCTTGAGATTAAGTCAGGAAATGCCGCAAGGCAAAATCGATCAAGTGACACTTAGCCACAAGTCTTGATTGGGTTAGTTGGTGATTAAAGTAACAAGGGCTACGAGACGGTGATATGGTTAAGTCACACGGAGTTGCAAGGCACGACACAACAGACTTGCAGTACGGTCACAAGAAAATTGGGTACTATCACGTAGTCGCATCTCTGATTTTGGGTCGTAAGGCAAATACGACTTAATAGGTTAACATTGTTGTTGCAAGCACGGGATGGTCTATAGACACAAAATAAGCCAAGGTGTCTGTCCTAAAACTGATCCTAAGGCAAGACTAGAAAGACAATCGTAAAGGGGCTATATTGCACAAAGTAAATTAATATGTTAGTTATGTATGGGTGGACGAGGAGCTCATTCCACTAGTACAGTTGAATACTGACACCCACACAGTATTTATGTGCAGGCACAGGTAGAAGCTCGTGGTATGGAGCTCGCTTGGATGTGTCGAGGCACGGAGTTTCTTGATGATTCGAGGCGTACGACCGCATAGAGTCTGGACTTATATGGGACATAATGTATAGACGTCGCCTTCCGAAGCATCCGCTGGCTCGAGACTTGTATTGAGAGATGATGGAGAGCTGAGTGACTTGTAGTGTGAGAAGAGTGAGCTTGAGTGACTTGTAATCTTGGCCTTGCGCCCTATTGTAATCCTTGTTTCTATATCAATAAAATGTATCTTTTGAATGACTTGTGTTTTGTTCTTAATTTTTGCTGCTATTATTTAATGTCTCTGCTTGGGACTTCTATGCGACGGCCTCGTCGCATCCGCTATAATCGGCCATTATGGAACCCGCCTTGTATGAGCACAAATTAGGCTCGTACGGCATCACGCCTTAGCGAAGACGATCGCTCCTACAAAAGTGGATTGTGACACTGATATTCTAGCTATATGATATGATTACCTATACGGGTACCTTGGTAGTTAGCCTGTAGTCTTAGCATGGTCAAGATTGATTGATTGCTTGTACATTACACTAAGGATAAATCACAACTGGAACTATAGGTTTCAAGGTTGATTCTTGCTTAGCGTTCTCGTACTGAGGTACGACATCTAGGAGGATGATCATGTGACCACGACATGTGATTTCGGATAACTATAGGGATAATCTAGGTAACTTAAACTGGTAGAAGCATTGGGAGGGAACGGAATC
This sequence comes from Iris pallida, assembly GCA_029216955.1. Classification (NCBI taxonomy): domain Eukaryota; kingdom Viridiplantae; phylum Streptophyta; class Magnoliopsida; order Asparagales; family Iridaceae; genus Iris; species Iris pallida. The sequence continues at coordinate 5,217,082 of JANAVB010010794.1, read as the reverse complement.
CCGAGATCGTGCAATACTAGCCTTATTCCAGACATTAGTTATAACTTGCAGGCTGGCCGCCACGGATATTGTTATCGTTCGCACTAGTGGATGGCAGTATCCGACTACGATTATGTACTATGGACTTTTCTTGCTCGCAAGGTGGCCTTACGAGGGTTGGTGCTTATATGGTCTTGTTATCTTGGCCCCGCAAGCCCTGCTGGGACGACACGATTTGAGGATTTCTATATCTTGTATTATTAGGATAACCCAACCTCCACATAGGAAGTCATAGGCATTTGAGTGGCCGCTTTTCTTATAAATTGTTTGGCTTGTTGCTTATATCGAGTTCCAGTTGGCGGTGCAGACATTATTAGATGTTAGGGAGATTGTAATGATTGTTGGTTATTTATTTATATTAGTTGTGGATTGTTATCGTACGTTGGTACCGCACGATACTTATCCTCCTTACTGTTCATATATGCTATTCCTGTCTTATTTTATCTTGCTGACTTTTCTTTGCCCGTCCTTGAGCCTTTCTTTCTGATACTTGCTGCGGTTGGCCTGACCAACCCTGGATTGTTCCTAGACTTCCTGTGACCGACCCTATAGATCATCCAGACTTGACTTGGAAGATGTGCTTCAGTTCCAGACCATGCTAGAAACTATAGAAAGGTATACCCGTCTATATTATCTTGTACTATAGATTTCCTGATTATTATATGAGTATTTCCAGCTTTCCATATGATTCTTTCTCTTGTAGTTATTTTTTTGTTATAGCCTGTGGATATGAGATCGGATTTAGGCCATAGATTGATTGTATGCTAGGATACCCAGCAAGATTGACAGCCGTCATCGCCGTATAACATTTTCGTACCTTATACGGTATAGCTGGCCGACGTTCGTCCCATATTTCGGTACTGGGGCGTGACACAATTTTAGTGGTGGCCCATACTGGTCTCGTTTGAAAATATTGTTGGGTATCGCATGATTATTGATCTCAGTCCACTATTCCTTGGTATTCCAACTTGTTACACTTGTCCTTCGCTCCCTTGAACTTGTGAACTGGTCCTCATCTCTACTTGGACCTATTTTACTTTGCCCTGTCTTATTCGTTATTATCTACCTATTATTCATTGTTTTGAGAGACATGGTCCTGTTGTTACTTTATCAGATAAGACGATGTCTTATTGTTGGGTTACTCGTTATCTAACTTGGGTTCTGTGCTCTCTACCGGTGTTTTACATTGATTGATTTCTTTTTATTCCCTTCATGCGTTGACTTTATGTTGACTTAGTATTATTATACCCCTGTTCGAGCGTTGGCTTGATTGTCGTGGAAGGAAGTTTCTTCAAGACTCCGAGGTTTGATATTTTAACATTTGTTGAGTATTCAGTGGATATTCTTGTATCAATCCAGCTCCTTTGATTCTAGACAGTTCCACAATCATGATTATATGTTTCTGATATTATTTTGATTGTAGATATATTTTCTATATAATATGCTTTTACATGGATTTTGAATTTGGAGTATTTTTCTAGGAAACTATCTTGTGATTATTATTGAAGGTGTTTTGCATGTATATTATAATCGACCTAGATTTGGATTTTAATTATTTTTCTAGAACTGTCTTGTTATATCGTTAGTTGTTTTGTGATTTTAGTGACTAGGACATTTGGGTTATGGATCTGATTTGTTTTGGGTATTTGTCAAGAGTGACCGGGTGACCCTAGTATACCTTGATGGCGTGGTAACGAAAGTTGCAGCCGCTCGATTATAGTGCCATGGTGAAACTTTTGCAGCCATTCTGGATGGCGTGGCAGAGAATGACCGTGACATACCGTATGATCAGATATAAGGAAACTATTGTCATCGGTTTGAGACAAATATCCTAAATTTTATGATTTATGTAGATTTTCCTGCAGTTGGGAATTCAGGTTTTCTGATATTGTTTTCGATATTTTCTACATGTTTTGATTTATGGGGTTATTTCGTGCATATGAGATTTTGATTTTCGAGATTCTTTCGGTATTTTGGATTTATTTTAAGAGTTGAATTGTGTAGCTAAACATCATTCTCTTTGATGTTTTTATATTGAGATTTTGTTCATTTCTAGTTGTGTTACTTGATTTCTGTAAGGGGGATAGTGTTTTCAATATATATATATATATATATATATATATATATATATATATATATATATATATATATATAAATATATATATATATATATATATATATATATATATATATATATATATATATATATATATATTTTTTTTTTTTTTTTTTTTTTGAAAATCGTATTATGATTTTGAAATTTCGAGGATGAAATTTTTGTAAGGTAGGTAGGATGTCAAATCCCTATTTTGATAATAAGTATATGATCGTATCTGGGTAATTTTTAAATTTTGTATTTCCTTAAATTTTATTTATTTTCTGGACTTGGATTTGTCTTAATTATTAAGTCTTGACTCCTGTTTATCGTTGCCGTATTAATTTATGGTTTGTATTATTTTATTGTTATTTTTGAGTCTGTATTTTAGCTTATTGTTATAATTGTTTCCATTGTTATTATTTTTATTATTATTTAATTACCTACATCTACCCCTTCCCTATACCTACACCTCCCCTTACCTAACCCTCCCCTTTACACACCTTCACCCTCTCTCAGCTGACACAGCCCCCACATTTTCCTTTCATCTCTCTCTCTCCACTCTCTCTCACCTCTCCACTCTATCCTCTTCCTCCTAAAGAACCCCCTCTCCGGAGCTCACCCCTCTGCCTCACTCTTCCACACTTCCAACTTCCTCATTTTCTCGAGCTCACCTCTCCCTCCCTCTCGTTCTCCTCCCCAAAGATCCCCACGGCCACCACCTCCACCATGATCACCGACGACTACCACCACCGCCTTCCATCTCCATGGACGGTGCCCTACTCTTTGGCCTCCGACTCCCTCTCGCTACAGTCACCTCTGCCCTCCCTTTTCGTCGAGCCACGGTTGTCGCCACTGCCACCACTTTGGTCTCCTACCGCTTCTGTACTCCCTCCGCCGCTGGGAGCCCCCGACCCGCCTAGCCGAGCTCACCGACTCCTCCGCCTCCCTCTTTCCTTTTCCTTCCGGCAGTTATGTTCGGGGCAACGCCAGCCTCGGGCGGCGGAAGGCCCTTGGGCCCGTGCTGCTCGAGCAGCGAGCCCCCTCGGCCTGCGTGCTCTTCGGGCAGTGTGCCTGTATTTTGTATGCCTTCTCATTCTGCGTGCCCCTCAGTGTCTACACTAATTTTGACTTTTGTGTTGCCTTAGTGTGCGTGATGCCTTGGGCAGCGGGGCTCCTCAAGCCCCGCGCTGCCTCGAGCAACGTGCTACCTCGATTTGTGCCTTGTCTTGATTTTTGGGTCTTGGCCTTTGTGCTTACCTCGTAACCCGTGTCGCTTCGATTTGCATGCATGTATTATTTTACTTGTCACTTTGGACTTTGTGCCGTATTGATTTGCGTGCTTCTTTGAGCCTCATTCCGTCTCGATTTACATACACGCACTGATTTGCATACCGCATTGATTCGCATCTCATATTATATCTTGTATCATCTCGATTTGCGTGCACGCCTCGATTTGTGTGTCATGATGATTCGTGTGCCATCCCGATATCTGCGATCCCTCGATCTTCATGCACGTCTCGATTTACGTGCACGTTCTATTTCTATTTGTCTTGATATTTGTGCTATCTCGATTCTCGTACGCATCTCGATATATGTGTACGTCTCGGTTTGTGTGTCCGTATCGATCCGTGTGCCTCGATTTCTGTGCCAGATCCCTGTACTACTTATGGGACCTATACGGTATACCCTTCTGCCATCCTTGTGCTTTGGTTATTATTTTATTATTTAATTCTAATGATTGTTTACTTTGTGTTCTGAGGACCTCGATGGACGTGCTACCTGGATCCCGATCGCCGAAGACTTGCTTACCTAGCCGAGCCCTCTAGGCAAGTATCCCTTGCTCATCAATGGCTCTTGCTCTCTCTCTCCCGAATTTTATTGTATTTAATTCATTTGTAATTATAAATGTATAACTGTGAGAAGTGTAGCATAGTAGTAGAACTGCTATGATGATAACTTAGGATAGCTTGGTTCGACACCGGGTTAAGTCGTATCGGACAACGGACGGGTCATCCACACCTCCGAGGACACGGGCATGACTCACATGTATGGATTGCCCCCATGTGCCCCGTGTCCGGTTCGCAGTCGGGTGACGGCTTTGGCTAACTATTTCTATGACTGTGCTTGTGACTTGGATATGACTGTGGGTCTTGATGTGCCCTGCATAGTGATTCATATTGCATATGTTGGTTTGGTTCCCAGTACGCATCGTAGCGCTGCTGGAAGCTGAGACTTAGTGTTCTCAGTTTACGATTCTGCGACGGGTTGTGCCGAGTGGATTTAGCCCCAATTCGCTGGGAGCTCCCGTCCAGAATACAGAGGAGTCTCTATCGATTTTTTTCAGAATTCCCGGTCATGAACCGCTCTTGATTTGTTTTGTCCGTCGGATAGCGTGAGGAGCGTGGTTCTTCTCGGAAGACGGTCTGTAACCTTGGTCCTTGTTTGGTTTAAGGGTTGTAGATCTGCTCCAGAGCGGTTCATGCAATCCTTACCATTTTTCGACGACATTAATAGACTCTTGTCCCCTGACCATTCTTTCTAGGAGTTATCTTATGTTTAGCCAAATTGGGCTATCAGTTGCTCTATTATCGGGATTTGTGACTTGGATGTGTTTGAGGATTGAGTCTTATAGGGAGTATGATTCCGGGATTTTGATTTGGTAGACTCACGTGAATTCTTGGATAGTGATGCTATTTCTTTTTTGATGATTCTATTTTGATAAGATATGACTATGTGGATTCCTGGATTTTGATTGATTGTGCGAAAGTTTTGCGGAACGAGGAAATATCGAGGGTATCCTTATATGATTTTTACCTGACTTCCCAACTGCCCAAAACCTGGTTTGATTTCTATATCTTGATAGCTGTGAGACTTGTTTGCTGATAGCTTGCGATCATTGATTCGGAGGATTCTTGTGAGCTAGAGGGCCTAGCAGTGTTTATAGTGATTATCTTGGTATTTGGTGAACGTCCTTCCTGACATGATATTTATTCCATCGTAGATGGAAGTCTACTGATAGATTGATCCGGTGGATGGACCGACTTGATTATAAGAGCTGTAGGATCCCATGCATGCTTGAGATGATATTATAGTAGAGATCCCGGCCAGGTACCTGAGCTGATATCTATGCCACGACGTGGGCAGATGATTTCATGTGACTGACAGATTTGTCCTTGTTCCTGACATGACTACTTGTATCCGTACTATAAGTCCAGTTTACCCTTTGAGGTACTGGCCCTGATTTTGCACTGAGGTCACTACAGGAAAAACACGATTTTACGACGCACGATGTGTGCCGTAAATCACTTTCGACGGCGCACATACGCATGCCGTATTAGCCCATGCCGTAAAAAATCGGTAGTTCAGATGACATAAAGTGCGTGTCGTCTAAAGTCGAATTGTGCGCCTTTGATAAGCATTTACGACATTCATTGTATGTCGTTAAAATGCTATTACGGTGTATTTACGCACGCCGACTAGTAATATTACGACATGCGATTACACGCCGTTAATACTACTTTATGTCATTCTTGTGCACGTCTTTAATATAAAAACACGACATGCTACTATATGCCGTTAATAATATTTTATGGCATTCTATTGCACGTCTTTAATGCACAAAAGCACGACATGCTCCAATACGCCATAAATAATAGGCAATTAGGACATAATATGCATGCCTTAAATTCTCTGTATTTTTTTAAATTCTGCTGTTTGTGCAATCAAATTTACCTTGGATAATGAATCACAAAACATATAATATGCACAACAATTATAACACTACCAAAATATGTCCATTTAGCGACGGCCACATCCGTCGCCTATCCGTCGACAATCAGTATTAGCGACCGATAACTGACGGATCTTGGTCAAAATAATCCGTCGACAATCAGCTCGTCGCTAATAATGATCCGTCGCTAAGTAGTCGAAGAGCGACGGAACAGCGACGACTTTTCGTCTTCACAATATGATGCATTAGCGACGACTTTCCGACGGACTTTCGTCCATTTCAAGTATTAAATACTTAACTGTGTAGATGCTAGCGACGGATATTCCGTCCGTAAACCGTCGTAACAGTGTATCAGAGGGTATCGTTCTGTCGCTAGTCTGTCGATCGCCGTCGCTAACAAAGGACGGATTAGCGATGGAATACTAACGGATTATCCGTCGACCATGTTCTAGAAATGCTTGACATTTCCAGAACCTTGGCGACGGAAAATCGTCGCTACTCCGTCGCTACGTCGTCGACAGAGCGACTGATTAGTGTCTGATTATCCTTCGCCATGGTTCTGGAAATGTCAAGCATTTCCAGAACCTTGTCGACGGATTTTCTTCGCTACATCGTCGAGAGAGCGACTGATTAGTGGCTGATTATCCTTCGCCTTGGCGACGGATTTTTCGTCGCTATTCCATCGAATTATATACCACCAGAACTTTGCCAACGGATATTCCGTCGACCACCCGTCGCTACCTGGAAACAGTTTCAAATCTCCAGTTAGCGAAGGAAATTCTGTCAAAAATTAGTCGGAAACTGGAAATATCCGCCGCTAACCGGTCACTAGTCCGTCGCTAATTGAGATTTTTTTGAAAAAAAATTGCATCACTTTCCCTATTCACAAAAATATGCATAAACCAAACCAATATATAATGCACACCAATTATCCAACAATCACATAGAAATATATAATGCACACCAATTATCCAAGAATCACATAGACCATATATGCACATACGAATTTAATGCACACCAATTATTCAAGAATCACATAGACCAAACCAAATTAATATAAAATAAATATCAATTATCCTGAAGAGTAACCTAGTATCCGTCGTTATAATCCGATCATAGCACAAATAATCCAAAATTCCCACAAATATTCCAAATTTTCTTAATTATAATATTTTAAGGTGGAGGAGGAGTTCGATTGCCCGATGGTGGTAATCCCTGCTGCGACCGACGAATATACTCCTCCACTAGGTACGGCGACAAGTCGTCGTAGACACTGCTCGGAAGTCGGCGTAGCTGCTCTGGCGACATGAGATTCAGGAGTGCCGTCACAGTCGGAGGCGGTACCAGAGGGGCAGCAGGGTTGAAAGAAAGATAACCCACGGAAGAAGGACCGACACCAGCAGTCGACGGACCGACACCAGTAGAAGACGGACCGATACCAGCAACAGATGGAGGCGGAAAGTACGTAGAAAATTGCTCCCACAAGGACGACACTACCTCATGCATCTGCGTAAGCTGCGACCTAACATCATTGTCTGCCGGGGCCGCGGGAGGAGGCAGTGTCGGTGGAAATCTCTGCGTCGCCATGTGCAACGGCCCTAGGGAGCCGACTCCGTAAATGAGCCCTTTCATAAAGCTGCCGACGGTATCTACAAACAAGTCGTTGCGAGCGTCCAAATAAGAGGGCGTCAGGGCGGGCGTCGTTTCACCGACATCCTCGGTGTCAGTTAACTGAGCCCGACTAAGGGCCGCATGATACGCAGCCTATCAAATGAATGTGTTTATATTATAAGATTTACCTAAATTTTAATCTAAATCCTTTGTTTTACTAAGTTAAGTGTGAATCCTATGTTTACCTAAGTTATAGTCCGAATACTTTTAATTCTAACGTAAATCTGATAAACATAAGTACTTACATCAGTCTCCTTGGCCCTATCGTCGACGAAGCTTCCGTCCTTCCGTCTTTTGTGCGTATGCTGGAACACGTCATACATGGTGATCGATTCTGGCGCCCTTTCCTCCTTCACCGCCCGTTGGGCCTGCATACAAAATTTTCGTAGAACTTAATTAACTCCGTATATTAATAATACCTAATTCGATAGTGAAATGAATTTACGGTATCTCACCAGATCTGCAAGCGTCGCCGCGTGGGACCTTGATCCCCTAGTATGAAGTCCCGCGGCCTGTCGGTTCGCCTTCGCCTTCTCCGATTTCTCCTTGTACGCAGGAGTATTCATCATACCTAAGATGTCCTCATAATACTCCTGTCGAATCCAATTCGGCCTCGTATGCCCCATTTTCAGGTCATGAATCATATCCCGTATCTTCTTCGAGGCAGCGCTTCTGTAGGTCCTGCGGATTGCGTCCTCGCGATGGGGGGCCACCAGTACGTCGTCTAACATAGAAATTCAATTATCACATAATTTAAAAAATGGTTGATTAAAGAGTAACTAATAATTAACCAGAAGATATAGATATATACCCTCAACTCGTCGAGCCAGGCGTGCTTCAAGTTTGGGGGCACCGATGAAAAGTTGAGGTAGGGACCATGAAAGTTAGCCCTGATAATTTCTCCAAGAGCCCTGACAACATTAAACGGAAAAATCTACAAAGAAGAAACGACTGGATTATTAACTTGAATAAATGAAAGAAATTTAATAAATTATCTTAAATTTACTTACGAGGTCCCCGCGGGCCATAGCTCTCGTTGGAACTCGCCTCTCGGCCTCTCTGGTGTCGTCGGAGGATCCGCGGGTCTGTGCATGTACTTCCGAGTAACAGGATAGAACCGAGTATGGGGGTACTCCGGGGCCCACTATGCAGTAACTGGGGGATCCACTGGTGGATCCGCTGCTGGTGGGTCCGATAGCGGAACGGATCCGCTAGCAGATCCGGACTCATGCCTCGATGAAGTGGTCGATCGACGGCGGGATGCGTCTGTGCCCGGGGTACTCTCCGGGCCGGGGTCGCTGGATGGGGTCACATCCTGGGAAGATTGAATGCGACCACGACCACCAGCACCACCACGACCACGACCACGACCACCACGACCACCACCACCACCACCACCACCACCACCACCACCACCACCACCACGACCACAGCCTGCCATCATGACCTGTAAATAGAACACATAAACATAATTAACAATATAAAATTATAAATGAATATAAAATTCTAAACTAAAATATACATACCACCAGTAGGAAGACGAGTGCCGCAGCGACAAAAAAGACTAGGAGTGCCATCTGCAATAAGTAAATAATCGAATGAAAAAAATATGAATTCACATAATTACTTTTATGAGGTCAAACTTAATTCACGTAATTGGAAGTGTTTTTAATATACAATAATATTTAACCTAATCATCGTCTTCGTTCTCATCCTCGGCCTCGTCTTCATCATCATCCTCCTCCTCATCCTCATCCTCATCCTTATCTTCATCGTCGATTTCATCTGTATTCTCATCCCCATCAAGTTCGTCTTCTTCTTCTTCTTCTTCTTCTTCTTCTTCTTCTTCTTCTTCTTCTTCGTCTTCTTTTTCTTCTTCTTCTTCTTCTGCCTCAATATTTGGGACAAGACGCCTCTTTCTCCCCTGGTTGACAGCTAAGTCTTGTGTAATAACCTCTTTCTTCCCTCTATTTTTCTCAACAATATATTCAACATCCATTGTATCCGAGTGTTGTCCCAAGTATTGGGACTTTTCGATCTGGTCCTCTTGGTATGCTGGGTCTCCAACGTTAAATGTATTTCTAGATTTAATCTTGCATACTGCCCACCAGTCAAATCGATCTCTACGACGCCTTGGATAGCTTGTATAGTAGACTTGAACAGCCTGATTTGCTATCGCAAATGTATCGGACCCTCTATACCTCATGCGATGATTTATATCGACAAATTCAAATTGTTTATCGATTGTCCAACCGATATTTGGTGTCGTATCGAACCACTCACATTTGAACATCACAATATGCATATCATATGGGCCAGTATATTATAAATCTACAATATCCAGAAGCACTCCATAATAGTCAAAGTCCGGCTTGTCGTTATAGATGGTGCCTCTTATGCAAACACCAGAATCCTTGGTACTGATGCCGTCATTGATAAATTCGATATTTATAGTATTCTGAGTTGACTTAAACCTGAAGCCATTAACGACATAGCATGGCCAAGTCTTTATTTGCTTCTTCGGTCCCAATGCCAGATAACGAACACTCTTATGAGTGAGTGTTGTTTCAGGCAATAAAACCTGTAAACAAATATTTATAGTTTAAATATTTTAGATTATATATTTATAATCTCAATTATAATCTCAGTTACTTACGTATTTGCGAAACCATGACGGAAATTTACAATCAACCTCTATTTGAAGTCCCTCATCGGTAATATCGGGTGTCCTCATTTTGACTTCATTTCTAAATACACTATTAGAGAAAATAAGAATATATAAGTGTAGTCACTTACTTCATCAAATTAGAGATTATAATGAGTGCAAGTGTACTGCTTACTTCTCAAAATCTCTCACTTTTTGTTTGTCATAGTTTAACAAGACATATCGATAAGCGGTATCATACTCGTCATCTGTCAACCACCATCTTTTACTAGCCCCAACAGGCTTGCCCCTTATATTGAATATACCTCCATCCTCAATGTCCTCGTCATTCCTTTGAGGTCTATTTCGATTTGTCTTAACATGAGTATCGAAATAAATAGAGCAGAAGTTTGATACCTCTTCGATAAGATAGGCTTCGCATATCGAAGCCTCTATATGAGCCTTGTTGGCAACTTTCTTCTTTAGATGTTGTAGGTATCTAGAGAGTCAAATTATCTTGAGAATTAAGAATGAATTTTAAAACCCACTAAAATTCAACTTAAATTATATCAATTTTTGTGTACCTTTCAAATGGGTACATCCATCGATAATGAACAGATACACAGACACGGGCTTCGTATGCTAGATGAATCGGTAGATGCTCTATGCTGTCGAAGAAGCCAGGAAGAAATATTTTCTCCAACTTACAAATTGTTAAGATAATTTTCTCCTCAAGTTCAACCATGTGTTGCACAGTCAACTTAGTTGAACAAATATCCCTAAAGAATATAGATAGTTCGGCAAATGGAACCCATACAGCAGAAGGAAACAACTCTTTCAAAGCAATGGGCAGTAATCTTTCCATAAACACGTGGCAGTCATGACTCTTCATTCCCGTTAGCTTGCGTTCATTGAGATCAATGCATCTAGACAAATTCGACACATAGCCGTCGGAAAATCTTAAAGTAGATACCTACTTGCAGATTATTAATCTATCTTCCTTGCTCAATGTGTATTGTGCTATCGGCTTACTTAATTGTCCAGCAGCTCCCCTTTGTATCAAGTTCAGATAAGGATGCTTGCATATCTCGACAATGTCTTGTCTGGCTTTTGGATTGTCCTTCGTCTTTCCTTTAATATCCATGACGGTATTGAAGACATTATCGAACACATTCTTTTCGATATGCATAAAATCAAGATTATTCCTTATAAGATTATCTTTCCAATAAGGCAAGTCCCAGAAGATACTCCGTTTGGTCCAGTTATGGCTTTGTCCGAACCCAACGACACGATTGTTCGATGAATCTTCCATTACAGTGGGCAAGTCCTTTACATCTTTCCAAATATCGTATCCTGACAATCTGGCAGGCAGATGAGAAAATTCTTGTTTTCCAACTCTGAACGCGTCCTTGTTCTTTCTCCAAGGATGACTCGCGGGCAGTAATTGACGATGACAATCAAAGAAAGAAGTTTTTCCTCCATGCTTAAGGCGGAACGCCTTACTATTTCCTATGGATATCGGACAAGACATGGTGCCGTGAGTACTCCATCCCGACATCATACCGTATGTGGGAAAATCATTGATTGTCCACATCAGTGAAGCTCTCATCTGAAAGTTCTATTTCCTGGAAATATCATAGGTCGCGACGCCGATCTCCCACAGCTGTTTCAGCTCATTCACCAACGGCTGTAAATATATATATCGATATTCTTCGTCGGATTTTTGGGACCCGGTATGATAGATGTCAAGAACATATAAGGAGTCTTCATACACATCCATGGTGGCAGATTGTAAGGGGTCAGAATGACTGGCCAGCAGGAGTATTGAGATCCCGACTGCCCGAAAGGGGCGAAGCCATCAGAACATAGCCCCAGACGTACATTTCTAGGCTCTGCAGCAAAATCTGGATGACGCAAATCAAAATATTTCCACGCCTCTCCATCTGAAGGATGTGATAATTCTCCATCGTCCTTTGTGCGTTCTTCGTTGTGCCACGTTATGTGTTCTGCTTTATTCTGAGACATATATATCCTCTGCAAGCGCTTCATGATCGACAAGTAATGCATATACTTGTAAGGACGTCATTTTCTAGTTGACTTTCCTTTTCTCCTGACTGGCTTGTAACGATCCATATTACAAAAGCTGCAACTTTTTATATCCTCGTTCTCATTATAGTACAACATGCAGCCGTTGCGACAACAATCTATATTCTCGTACCCCAGTCCCAGTTGTCGGACCATCATCTTCGACTTGTAGAAGTTTTTTGGAAGCTCTTTTGATTCCTTCGGTAACACCTCCTTGATTAGTTGTATAATCCGATCATAGCAAGTTTGTGGCAAGTTAAAATCGGACTTTATGTTCAACAACCGCATCGTCACTGACAGTACGGAATGTGGCTCACAACCAGGATATAAAAAATTTTCAGCATCCTGAAACATATCATAGAACTCCTTCGCCTCGGGATTAGGATCCTCCGGATCAAAATTAGGCCCTGTCGCATCGTACACCATATCTCGTGCAAGGTTCTGCATGTCTCTATTAGATGTTGTGTTTCGGATAACCTTATGAGATTGCCTTGCATGACCGCAACTTAGGCTCGCACGACATCACGTTTGGGGGATGACTATCGATTACTCAAAATTGGGACGTGACAGGTTCCTCGATCATATATATATATATATATATATATATATATATATATATATATATATTCTTATTTGACTATTGCTTGAATGACCCATCTATAAGCAATTTAGTCAAGATTTGCAAGACAGGCAATCACTATTGAAATTGTCTCCCGGCTGTGACAATTCGTAAACAGAGGCCTATGAGAGAGGTGTCACATCCCGGTTCTGCAGAGCCGATCGTCCACGTAGGGCATGATACTTCGTGAAGCTAGGTTGCATTCGTACAAGGCGAATTCTATAACAACCGATTACGATAGCTTGCGATGGGGTCGTCGCACGGAAGCCCCAAGTAGAGAAGTTGAATAACACAAAATGTATAGGAAACAATTGTACAAGGAAATTACAAAAGGGCACAAGGCCAAGGTTACATTCGCTCAGGCTCACAATCTCTCTGAATACAATCACTCAGCTCTCTCTTATCTCTCAATACAATAATATCCTGCCTTGAGGCACACAGATGAAAGAAGACGATGTCCATATATTATGTCCCGTATAAGTGAAGTCTTCAATACGATCGCATAAGTGAAGTCTTCAATGCGATCGCATGCCTCCAAATGTTAAGGAACTCCATGCCTCAGCGTGTCCAAGTGAGCGTTGTCACGTATTGCTCCCGGAGGAGCGATCGTCCTCGCTAAGGCGTGATGCCGTACGGGCCTAGATTGCGCTCGTGCAAGGCCAAGTCCAAAAACGGTCGATTTAAGCTAGGCCATAGAGTTGCACAAAATGTCCCCAATTATAGCAGAATATAAATAAACACAAGTTGTAACAAATACAAGCTCTTTATTGGTATTCAAGAAGTGTTACAAAGCGACGCTAGGTCGAGATTACAATTCTCTCAAGCTCTCTCTCTCACGAAACATAAAAGACGTACCAAGCGGCTTACAAGATGAAATGATACATGGCGATGTTCTGATATATTATGTCCTATATATGGTGCTTTAGTTCCTTTTTAATGCTTCAAGGCTCCAGAGTTAGCTCCGCACCTTAGCACGTTCGAGGGAAGACTCTGCACCCGACGAGGTTCTCTCGTATCCTGCAAGTAGACTATGTGGTTATCAATATATTGTTATGGACTGATGGGAAGGCTAGCTCGCCCACTCGCTATCATTACCAAACATATTAAATTTACTTCGTACACCATCTATCAGTTATTGTCTTTCTAATCGTGCCTTATGATCAGTTTTATGGCATATGATTTAAATCATATCTCGTGTTACCGATATCAAGTGTCGCGTAGGAATATCATGCGCAACTGACCATAATTATCGTATAATCTTCCCTGTCCAAAGTAAACCAAGTTAGCCCATATTTTATACGTAAAGACTTAGCAAAATTTCATAAGCATTCACGAGTATCAAAGGCGTATTTCTGCCTCGGGTGAAGTACTCAAGTTCTCATATGTTCATTCAGTTGTTCAATTTACTCAGATTACTTGTTTCAATACAAGAACTCGCACGTGGATTGCCACCAACGAGCCCACTAAATCTATATGCATCAGTCGCTGGAAATACAAGCTATTTGGACTTATTCTTATGGTATTCGTAGTGATGTTACCTATCAAGCGTGATGGCTGGTACACTCTGATAGGCTACGTAATACCCGACTTACGTCGCTTGAGTGACCAAGCCCTTTCAAAGCCGCCCGTAAGCCATGATTCCGCCTAGGCCGGCCACGATGCCTTTGATCGTTGCCTTGCAATCCTTCATCTCATCTCTCGTTGTCAAATCCCTATTTTGAGAATAGGTATATGATCGTGTTTGGGTGATTTTCAACTTTTGTATTTGTTTACATTTTATTTATTTTTTGGACTTGGATTTGTCTTAGTTATTGAGGCTTGACTCTTGGTTATCTTTGCCGTATTAATTTACAGTTTGTATTATTTTATTGTTATTTTGGAGTCTGTGTTTTAGCTTACTGCTATAATTGTTCCTATTGTTATTATTGTTATTATTTAATTTCCTACATCTACCCCTTCCCTATACCAACACCTCCCCTTACCTAACCCTACCCATCACACACCCTCACCCTGTCTCAGCCGACACAACCCCTCTATTTTCCTCTCATCTCTCTCTCTATTCACTCTCTCTCTCAGCTCTCCACTCTCTCCTCTTCCTCCTAAAGTACCCACTCCCCCGATCTCACCCTCCTCCTCACTCTCCCTCACTCTCAACTCCACCTTTTCTCGAGCTCACCTTCCCCTCCCTCTCATTTTTCTTCCCCAAGATTGCCGATGTCACCACCTCCACCATCATCACCGACAGCTACCACCACCGCCTTCCATCTCTATGGCCGGTGCCCTCCTCCATGGCATCCGCCTTTCCATCGCTACAATCACCTCCACCCCTCCTTTTTCGTCGAGCCACGGCTGCCGCCACCGCCACCACTTTTGTCTCATGCCGTTGTTGTCCTCTCTCCACTGCCGAGAGCCCCCGACCTGCCTGGCCGAGCTCACTGACGGCTCCCCAACTCCTCTGCCTCCCTTTTTTTATTTTTCTTCCAGCCGTCGTGCTCGGGGAGAGTGCCAGCCTCGGGCGGGACGCCCTTGGGCCCCTTGCTGTTCGAGCAGCGAGCCCCCTCAGCCTGCATGCTCTTCGGGCAGTGTGCCCACGTTTTGTGTGCCTTCTCGTTCTGCGTTCCCCTCAGTGTACGCACTAGTTTTGACTTTTGTGTTGCCTCAATGTACGTGCTGCCTTGGACAACAGGACGTACCGAGCCTCCGCTGCCTCGGGCAACGTGCTACCTCAATTTGTGCCTTGTATTAATTTTTGGTTCTTAGCCTTTGTGCCTACCTTGTAACCTATGTTGCTTCGATTTGTGTGCACACACCGATTTACATATCACTTTGGACTTCGTGTCGCATTGATCCGCATACATGCACCAATTTGTGTGCCCATTGAATTATATGCTTTCTTGAGTCTCGTACTATCTCGATTTATGTGCACGTATCGATTTGCGTGCCGTATTAATTCACATGTCATATTATATCTTACATCATCTCGATTTGTGTGTATGCCTTAATTTACGTATTGTGATGATTCATGCGCATCCCGATATTTGTGATCCCTTGATCTACGTGCATGTCTCAATTTAAGTGCACATTCTATTCTCGTTTGTCTCGATATTCGTGTTATCTCGATTCTCGTGCACATTTTGATATACGTGCATGTCTCGGTTTATGTGTCCGTATCGATCAGTGTGCCTCAATTTCTGTGCCAGATCCATATACTACTTACGGGACCTACACGGTATAGCCTTCTGCCATCCTTGTGCTTCTTTTATTATTTCATTATTTAATTTTAATGATTGTTTATTTTGTGTTCTGAGGACCTCGATAGACGTGCTACCTGGATCCCGATCGTCGAAGACTTGCTTACCTAGTCGAGCCCTCTAGGCAAGTATCCCTTGCTCATCGACGGCTCTTGCCCCCTCTCCTGGATTTTATTGTATTTAATTAATTTGTAATTATAAATGTATAACTTTGAGTAATGTAGCATAGTAGTAGAACTGCCATGATGATAACATAAGACAGCTTGGTTCGATACCGGGTCAAGTCGTATCGGACAACTCGGATGGGTCATCCACACCTCCGAGGACACGAGCACGACTCACATGTATAGATTGTCCCCATGTGCCCCGTGTTCGACTCGCGGTCGGATGACTGCTTTGGCTAACTATTTCTATGACTATGCTTGTGACTTGGATATGATTGTGGGTTTTGATGCACCCTGTATGGCGATTCTTGTTGCATGTGTTGGTTTGGTTCCAAGTAAGCATCGTAGCGCTGCTGAAAGTTGAGACTTAATGTTCTTATTTTGCAATTTTGCGGCGGGTTACGTCGAGTGAATTTAGCCCCACTTTGCTGGGAGCTCCCATCCAGAATACAGAGGAGACTCTGCCGAATTTTTCCAGAATTTTCGGTCAAAAATTTGGTTTGAGCATTTAGGCAGAACCGTTCCTTTGGTTTGCTGAACTAGATTTGTGCAGATTTAGTTTGACCTGATTCCAGTGCTTGCTCGGTAGACTCCTGACTAGATTAGTCGCCTAGCTCTTGATCTGTCTTGTCCGTCGGATAGCGTGAGGAGCGCGATTCCACTCGGGAGACAGTTTACAACCCTGGTCCTTGTTTGGTTTAAGGATTGTGGATCTGCTTCAGAGCGGTTCATGCAATCCTTGCCATTTTTCAGCGACATTAATTAATTGACTCTTGTCCCCTGACCATTCTTTCTAGGAGTTATCCTATGTTTAGCCAGATAGGGCTATCAGTTGCCTTATGTATCGGGATTTATGACTTGGATATGTTTGAGGATTGAGTATTATAGGGACTATGATTCCGATATTTTGATTTGGTAGATTCACATGGATTCTTGGATGGTGATGCTATTTTCTTTTTGATGATTCTATTTTGATCAGATATTACTATGTGGATTCCTGGATTTTGATTGATTGTGCAAATATTTTGCGGAATGAGGAGAATATCGAGGGTATCCTTATATGATTTTTGTCCGACTTCCCAAACGTCCAAAACCTGGTTTGATTTCTATATCTTGATAGCTATGAGACTTGTTTGCTGATAGCTTGTGATCATTGATTCAGAAGAACTTTGTGAGTCAGAGGGCCTAGCAATGTTTATAGTAATTATCTTGGTATTTGGTAATCGTCCTTCCTGACATAATATTTATTCCATCATAGATGGAAGTCTACTGATAGATTGATCCGGTGGATAGACCGATTTGATGATTAGAGCTGTAGGCTCCCATGCATGCTTGAGATTATATTACAGTAGAGATCCCGACCATGTACCTGACTTGATATCCATGCCACGATGTGTGCAGATAATTTTATGTGACTGACTGATTTGTCCTTGTTCCTAACATGACTACTTGTATCCGTACTATAAGTCCAATTTACCCTTTGAGGTATTGGTCCTGATTTTATACTGAGGTGCTCCTTGTCTACTGGCACTTTGAGGTGCTACTTCCATGATTATATGGTACTGCGGTGCCATCCTGATTTTAGTGCCCTGCCCCGCTCAGTCAATCGGAGGGATCGGAATGCCGACGACGTTCAGACTTATCCTTGCAACGACTGCTCGAAGACATCGTTTGGTCGAGGCGACTCCTCACTCAGGTAGGGTAGTTTCGGTGAACTTGCCTCATCTTTGCCTTCACATAATAAATCACAATTTTTTAACTTGCACAAGTTGGCTTGATAATAAAAAAATGAATTCACATAGCTAAGGGAATAATCCCGACGGGTCGAATTGAGTTAGAATATGGAAAGGTCCAATGGTCGGCTTAGAGTTGGTACACGACGTACTTTGAAAATGACACTCGATCCTTTGTTTTGTGGCTTGGGAGAAGGAAAGTTGGTTGAGTAGGCGAATTTATGAACGTAGCCCAAGTCATAGGCGTCTCCCGCATGAATGCTTGATAAAGCATGCACGATCCATTACCCAAGGCTTGACATAGCCTTTGCCCGCCCCATTGGTTAAGCTGCATTGCACAACTTGTGGCATAAGTCTAGGCAACTAAATAACTTGTTTGTTCAAGACGGATACCTGCACGGCACGTTCCATCAAGGCAAAAGCTTGACGCAGCCTTTGCTCGTCAAGTTGTTACAAATTAAGTTAGGTAAGTTATGTTAGGCTATCGGAGCAGTAGCAAGCACGGTCCTACGAGTTTTACGACTGGGTTCACGGACTTAGTGTTTTGAGGCACGGGCGACGGTTGATTTAATTGAGTTGTAAGGAGGGTTTTCAAATAGTCATTCCTGAGTCGAATAAAATGATAGGGCAAGAAGGAAGAATGCTCGCAACCATGGATCGTCGAGGCAGTCTCAGAAATGAGATGTATTGAACTTGGCCCTGAAAGAGATGGTAACCCTAGCGGTAGAATGACTGTGTGAGATGTCAGTTTGAGTCGAGTCTTGTATGGTCATTGGACAACTTGTACAAGGTGAGTTTGTCTCTCGAACAACGACCCGGGGAGGGGGCGATGGGATCCATTTCGATAGAGACATGGTAAGCAATGCTGGATGACTGCACATGTTAGTGCAAAGACTTCCAGTGGAGCCCGCTACTCACGCTGGCAAGTGCGGCCGCCTAACTAGCTATGGAGTCTATGATAGCCCTGGGCGCTAGTGACTAGTTCATATAGATGAGTCGGCATAGGCGGCAATCCGCATGTATGCCTTTGGATTGAGTCGAGTATTGTGTTCACTATATCGATGAGTCGAGTCGAATGTGTGCACGATCGGAAGACAATGTTTGGGACTAAAATTTGGTTACAACGAAGACACTGTGCTTCGGCACAAGATGTGGTGTCGAGTCTTAAGTTGTCGGCATATAAGTTGCATAAGTTGGTTTTGTGTTATCTTGAGTTTAAGTCAGAAAATACCGCAAGGCACGACACAACGGACTTGCAGTACGGTCATAAAAAAATTGGGTACTATCGCGTAGTCGTGTCTCTGATTTTGGGCCGTAAAGCAAATACGACTTGATAGGTTAACGTTGTTGTTGCAAGCACGGGATGGTCTAGAGACACAAAATATGCCAAAGTGTCTGTCCTAAAACTGATCTTAAGACAAGACTAGAAAGACAATCGTAAAGGGGCTATATTGCACAAAGTAAATTAACGTGTCAATTTTGTATGGGTGGGCGAGGAGCTTATTCCACCAGTAAAGTTGAGTACTGACACCCATACAGTATTTATGTGCAGGTACAGGTAGAAGCTCGTGGCGCGGAGCTTGCTTGGATGTGTCGAGACACGAAGTTTCTTGACGATTCGAGACGTACGGCCGCGTAGAGTCTGGACTTATATGGGACATAATGTATGGACGTCGCCTTCCAAAGCATCCGTTGGCTCAAGACTTGTATTGAAAGATGAGCGATAGCTGATTGACTTGTAATGTGAGAAGAGTGAGCTTGAGTGACTTGTAATCTTGGCCTTGTGCCCTATTGTAATCTTTGTTTCTATATCAATAATATGCATCTTTTGAATGACTTATGTTTTGTTCTAAATTTCTGCTGCTATTATTCAATGTCTCTGCTTGGGACTTCTGTGCGACGACCCCGTCGTAGCCGCTGTAATCGGCCGTTATGGAACCTGTCTTGCACGAGCGCAAACTAGGCTCGTGCGGCATCATGCTTTAGCGAAGATGATCGCTCCTACGGGAGCAGGGCATGACATAATGGCATCAGAGCAAGGCTTTACGTCCTTGGACTATCGACTGAATTTTTTAACTTTGTTGTTTCCGCAAACTCTGAAGTGTTGCTTCCGCAAAATTGATATTGTTGGTGCATTCTCTCTCAAATGTCCCACGGATGTCCATACAATAAGTCTATCTATTTTGCAAAATATAGGAGAACAATTTTTGACAAAACAAAAAGATGGTTTGCGTAAGCACGGTTGGCTAAGTCGGGCTGGGCATATACACCAAAGTTGCGTCGACCTTAGAAAAGTTGAGTACGGAATTCGAATTGTTTCATACGAGAATGATTTGGACTTGATTGAGTAAAGGAGGATGACTATCAATAGGGATGCTATCGAGCGACGATATTGTCGATGCGATATAGGTGAGCGTGCTTGAAATTCGTGGAATGGTTCGAACAAAAAATTTGAAGAAGTCGATTTTGATTCGAATGATAGTTTTGAGAATTTGTCGAATGACTTCATCCCTGAGTGGTGTATGCGATAGCTTCAGGGGTGTCGATCGATCGATTGAGGATACGAGATTTCGATGGGACTATCGACAAGCATCGTGTGTATGCAAAGTCGTAGATTGAGTATCGTTGAACAAATATAGTAGTAAGATTTGACAAGTTGATTCGAACAACCTAGAAATCGATGTGCACGGAATGTGTATGGAATTGAGGATTATGCGAGTAGGAAACACGAAAATAATTGAGTAGTAAAACTAAATCGAAGAAAAGTTAAGGTGTACAAATGGATGACTCGATAAAGAAAATTGATATGAGTCGGATAAGAAAAGTTAGCACGATAGGATGGTAGCGTATATAAAAAAGTTTGACTTTAAAGTCACAAAAATATCTCTAAGAATTAGGATAAATGTTGCTCGATGATTTGAGTTAGCAAGGAATGATGCGAATTGAGAAAATACGTTGGTCGATGACTTAAGATAGATGGATGAACAATACGCAAATTTGGGTTTGAGGAAATTGTTATTGTGAATGATTAGAGGAATAGTGATCGAACTTGAATTTGAATGTCGAAAAAATTATCCAGTCGGACGATAGCATCATTCGCACGACTCGAAATTCGTTGTAAAAGAAGATCGTCAGGTTACGCATGTCATCGATGGTATTAAGGTATATCAAAGATCGATATACGATAACCCGGGGGCACTCTAATTCGAGGAATGACTATCGTGCAAGTGTTATCGTTCTGATGGATGTTATACTTAGGAGGATGAAAATGATAATGTCTTGATGGTTACGCTAATAACCACAACATCGACATTCTTGTCTTGTGCAAGCGCAGCTCTAGCCTCGTATATACGTCACATCAGATTTGGGACGGTCATTTCGTGTGAGCACTGACATGGTAATTCATTTCGCGGGAATGATCGAACTCAAAAAATCAGGACGCGACAACTTTGATTGTCTCGACTTATTGGTTTGAAGGAACGATGGATTCGAGGATTGATCGAACTTGTGATTGACCATTGAGTAAACTTGAGGATTGAATAGATCCAATCTACGTATCGAGAACGGACTAGTCTAGTCACAAAACAAGAGTTACGTCCCGATGAGGATGATTATTTCGCGTGAGCGTGCATGGTGAATCATGCCCACCATGGATAGTCTGACTCACGTGAGATCGGGGCGCAACATATTGTCAAGCTAGACGACCTTGTGATCGATTATGTAAATTAGAATAAATAAATTATGGAGTATAAAAGGCAAATTATGGTTTGGCAATGAATCGTGTTGTAGCGTGCTTGACTTAAGAAGGATTGATAGACGGATTATGTCGAACGTGTTAAAAAAGATAGACTATGTGAAATGGCTTGTTGAACGAGCGATATTAATACATCGTAGAATTGGTTGAACGTAAGTTGTCGTAGGATAGCTTTGCTGAATACTCAAACCCCGTGCGACGAATGTCAGGATATGTGTGGAAAATCGATGCCTGATTTTTAGAAATCGGAGTGATGCAAGCTTGGGTAGAAAATCCCGTGCTATCAACTTGGTTTGACCTTAGGATGGGGTCAGTGTTGATATCGTTGTTTGGGAACTATGATTCCAATACTGACGAATTGACATAGCCTAGCGGTTAGGCAGACATCTCGGTGTGGAGCGATAGGAATTGTGGAGGCACCACTCACGAGGCTCGGTTGACATGCACGTATATCGGGGACGCTTGAATATACGCACGATCCGACCCGAGTGGTGATGGTGGATTCTCTATCATGAGGCTTGGCTGAAATGTATGTATTTTGGGGACGCCTAAAATATGTGCACGATCCAAACTAAGTGATACGTTGAATCATGTGAGAATAGAGGAATAAAAAAGTGTCGAAGATTTTGAAATAGTATTTCGAAGAAATAAAAAGTTAGAGTGCGATAATTGATTTGAGATGAACCTGAATGTTGGTTGATTGGTTAGTATGTCATACGACTAAGTTAGTGGTAAGCACGAGCGTGGCTCGGATTGAGGGAACACCTAGGCGAAGTGTGCGTGCGAGAGTCATTAAATATCGAATGATAAGTCAATAAGTAAGTACTTAGTTAGTTTCGAGGACTAAACTTTTCTAAGTGGTGTATGATGTAGTGCCCCGTCCCGCTCAGTCAATCAGAGGGATCGGAACGCCGACGACGTTCGAACTTAGACTTGCAACGGCTGCTCGAAAATATCGCTTGGTCGAGACAACTTCTCGTTCAGGTTGGGTAGTTTCGGTGAACTCGCCTCGTCTTTGCCTTTACATAATAAATCGCATATTTTCAACTTGCACAAGTAGGCTTGATAATAAAAGAGACGAATCCACATAGCTAGGGAAATAATCCCGATGGGTCGAATTGAGTTAGAATATGGAAAGGTCCAATGGTCGGCTTAGAGTTGGTGCACGCGTACTTTGAAAATGACACTCGATTCTTCGTCCCGTGGCTTGGGAGAAGGAAAGTTGGTTTAGTAGGCAAAGTTATGAACGTAGTCTAAGTCATAGGCGTCGCCCGCATGAATGTTTGATAAAGCATGCACGATCTATTGCCCAAGGCTTGGCATAGCCTTTGCCCGCCCCGTTGGTTAAGTTGTATTGCACAACTTGTGGCATAAGTCTAGGCAACCAAATAACTTGTTTGTTCAAGCCGGATACATATACGACACGTTCCATCAAGGCAAAGCTTGACGCAGCCTTTGCTCGTCAAGTTGTTAGAAAGTTAAGTTAGGCTACCGGAGTAGTAGCACGCACGGTCCTACGAATTTTATGGCTGGGCTCACGGACTTAGTGTTTTGAGGTACAGGCCACGGTTGATTTAATTTAGTTGGAATGAGGGTTTTTCAAATAGTCGTTCCTAAGTCGAATAAAATGATAGGGCAAGAAGGAAGAATGCTCGCGACCATGGGTCGTCGAGGCGGTCTCAGATGTGAGAAGTATTGAACTTGGCCCTGAAAGAGATGGTAACTCTAGAGGTAGAATGATTGTGTGAGACGTCAGTTTGAGTCGAGTCTTGTATGGTCATTGGACAACTTGTACAAGGTGAGTTTGTCTCTCGAACAATGACCCGGAGGGGCCTGACGGGATCCATTTTGATAGAGACATAGTAAGCAGTGCTGGATGACCGCACAGGTTAGTGCAGAGACTTTCAGCAGAGCTCGCTACTCGCGCTGGCAAGTGCGGCCACCTAACTAGCTATGGAGTCCATGATATCGCTGGACGCTAGTGACTAGTTCATATAGATGAGTCAGAATGGGCAGCGATCCGCATGTATGCCTTTGGATTGAGTCGAGTATTGTATTCACTATATCGATGGGTTGTGTCGAATGCGTGCACTATCGGAAGACAACATTTGGGCCTAAGATTTGGCTGCAACGAAGACACCGCGCTTCGTCACGAGTTGTGGCATCGAGTCTTAAGTTGTCCGTATATAAGTTGTATAAGTTGGTTTTGAGTCATCTTGAGATTAAGTCAGGAAATGCCGCAAGATAAAATCGATCGAGTGACACTTAGCCACAAGTCTTGATTGGGTTAGTTGGTGATTAAAGTTACAAGGGCTACGAGATGGCGATATGGTTAAGTCACACTGAGTTGCAAGGCACGATACAACGGACTTGCAGCATGGTCACAATAAAATTGGATATTATCGCGTAGTCGCATCTCTGATTTTGGGTCGTAAGGCAAACACGACTTGATAGGTTAACGTTGTTGTTGCAAGCACGGGATGGTCTAGAGACACAAAATAAGCCAAGGTGTCTGTCCTAAAACTGATCCTAAGGCAAGACTAGAAAGACAATCGTAAAGGGGCTATATTGTACAAAGTAAATTAATGTGTCAGTTATGTATGGGTGGACGATGAGCTCATTCCACTAGTACAGTTGAATAATGACACCCATACAGTATTTATGTGCATGCACAGGTAGAAGCTCGTGGCGTGGAGCTCGCTTGGATGTGTCGAGGCACGGAGTTCCTTGACGATTCGAGGCGTGCGGCCGCATAGAGTCTAGACTTATATGGGACATAATGTATGGACGTCGCCTTCCGAAGCATCTGCTGGCTCGAGACTTGTATTGAGAGATGATGGAGAGCTGAGTGACTTGTAATGTGAGAAGAGTGAGCTTGAGTGACTTGTAATCTTGGCCTTGCACCCTATTATAATCCTTGTTTCTATATCAATAAAATATATCTTTTGAATGACTTGTGTTTTGTTCTAAATTTTTGCTGCTATTATTTAATGTCTCTGTTTGGGACTTCTATGCGACGACCTCGTCGCAACCGCTGTAATCGTCCATTATGGAACCCGTCTTGCATGAGCACAAACTAGGCTCGTGCGGCATCACGTCTTAGCGAGGACGATCGCTCCTATGGAAGTGGGGCGTGACATTGATATTCTAGCTATATGATATGATTACCTGCACGGGTACCCTGGTAGTTAGCCTGTTGTCTTAGCATGGTCAGGATTGATTGATTGCTTGTGCATTACACTAAGGATAAATCACAACTGGAACTATAGGTGCCAAGGTTGATTCTTGGTTAGCGTTCTCGTACTGAGGTACGACATCTAGGTGGATGATCATGTGACTACGACATGTGATTCCAGATAACTATAGGGATAATCTAGGTAACTTAAACTGGTAGAAGCATTGGCAGGGAACGGAATCCCGAGATCGTGCAAGACTAGCCTTATTCCAGACATTAGTTATGTCTTGCAGGCTGGCCGCCACGGTATTGTTATCGTTCGCACTAGTGGATGGTAGTATCCAACTACGATTATGTATTGTGGACTTTTCTTGCTCGCAAGGTAGCCTTACGAGGGTTGGTGCTTATCTGGTCCTGTTATACTTGGCCCCCGCTAGCCCTGCTGGGATGACACGATTTGAGAATTTTTATATCTTGTATTATTAGGATAACCCAACCTCCACATAGGAAGTCGTAGGCATTTGAGTGGCCGCTTTTCTTCTAAATTGTTTGGCTTGTTGCTTATATCGAGTTCCAGTTGGCGATGCAGGTATTATTGGATGTTAGGGAGATTGTAATGATTGTTGGTTATTTAGCTACATTAATTGTGGATTGTTATCGTACGTTGGTACCGCACGATACTTACCCTCCTTACTGTTCATATATGCTATTCCTGTCTTATTTTATCTTGCTGACTTTTCTTTGCCCGTCCTTGAGCCTTTCTTTCTGATACTTGCTGCGGTTGGCCTGACCAACCCTGGATTATTCCCAAACTGCCTGTGACCGACCCTATATATCATCCAGACTTGACTTGGAAGATGTGCTTCAGTTCCAGACTATGCTAGAAACTGTGGAAAGGTATACCCGTCTACATTATCTTGTACTGTAGATTTTCTGATCGTATTTGCGTAATTTTCAAAATTTGTATTTCTTTAAATTTTATTTATTTTCTGGACTTGGATTTGTCTTAATTATTAAGTCTTGACTCCTGGTTATCGTTGCCGTATTAATTTACGGTTTGTATTATTTTATTGTTATTTTTGAGTCTGTATTTTAGCTTGTTGTTGTAATTGTTCCCATTGTTATTATTGTTATTATTATTTAATTACCTAAATCTACCCCTTTCCTATACCAATACCTTCCCTTACCTAACCCTCCCCTTTACATACCTTCACCCTCTCTCAGCCAACACAGCCCCCTCATTTTTCTTTTACCTCTCTCTCTCCACTCTCTCTCTCACCTCTGCACTCTATCCTCTTCCTCCTATAGAACCCCCTCTCCGGAGCTCACCCCTCTGCCTTACTCTCCCACACTTCCAACTTCCTCATTTTCTCGAGCTCACCTCCCCCTCTCTCTCGTTCTCCTCCCCCAAGATCCCCATGGCCACCACTTCCACCATAATCATCGACGACTGCTACCACCGCCTTCCATCTCCATGGCCGGTGCCCTACTCTATGGCCTCCGACTCCCCCTCGCTACAGTCACCTCTGCCCCTCCCTTTTCGTCGAGCCGCGATTGTCGCCACTGCCACCACTTTTGTCTCCTGCCACTTTTGTCCTCCCTCCGCCGCCGGGAGCCCCCAACCCGCCTAGCCGAGCTCTCCGACTCCTCCGCCTCCCTCTTTCCTTTTCCTTCCGACCGTCATGTTTGGGGCAACGCCAGCCTCGGGCGACGGAAGGCCCTTGGGCCCGTGCTGCTCGAGCAGCGAACCCCCTCGGCCTGTGTGCTCTTCGAGCAGTGTGCCCGCATTTTGTATGCCTTCTCATTCTGCGTGCCCCTCAGTGTCTACGCTAATTTTGACTTTTGTGTTGCCTTAGTGTTCATGCTACCTTGGGCAACGAGACTCCTCGAGCCCCGTGCTGCCTCGGGCAACGTGCTACCTCGATTTGTGCCTTGTCTTGATTTTTGTGTCTTGGCCTTTGAACCCGTGTCGCTTCGATTTGCGTGCATGTACTGTTTTACGTGTCACTTTGGACTTTGTACCATATTGATTTACGTGCTTCCTTGAGTCTCGTTCCATCTCGATTTACATGCACGCACCGATTTGCATGCCGTATTGATTCGAATGTCATATTATATCTTGTATCATTTTGATTTGCGTGCACGCCTTAATTTGTGTGTCACGATGATTCGTGCGCCATCCCGATATTTGTGATCCCTCGATCTTCATGCACGTCTCGATTTACGTGCAAGTTCTATTCCCATTTGTCTTGATATTTGTGTTATCTCGATTCTCGTATACATCTCGATATATGTACATGTCTCGGTTTGTGTGTCCATATCGATTCGTGTGTCTCAATTTCTGTGCCAGATCCCTGTACTACTTGCGGGACCTATACGGTATACCCTTCTGCCATCCTTGTGCTTCGGTTATTATTTTATTATTTAATTCTAATGATTGTTTACTTTGTGTTCTGAGGACCTCGATGGACGGGCTACCTGGATTCCGATCGCCGAAGACTTGCTTACCTAGCCGAGCCCTCTAAGCAAGTATCCCTTGCTCATCAATGGCTCTTACCCTCTCTCCCGAATTTTATTATATTTAATTCATTTGTAATTATAAATGTATAACTGTGAGTAGTGTAGCATAGTAGTAGAACTGCTAGGATGATAACTTAGGATAGCTTGGTTCGATACCGGATCAAGTCGTATCGGACAACTCGGATGGGTCATCCACACCTCCGAGGACATGAGCATGACTCACATATATGGATTGTCCCCATGTGCCCCGTGTCCGGTTCGCGGTCGGGTGACGGCTTTGGCTAACTATTTCTATGACTGTGCTTGTGACTTGGATATGACTGTAGGTCTTGATGCGCCCTGCATAGTGATTCTTATTGCATATGTTGGTTTGGTTCCCAGTACGTATCGTAGCGCTGCTGGAAGCTGAGACTTAGTGTTCTCAGTTTACGATTCTGCGGCGGGTTGTGCCGAGTGGATTTAGCTCCAATTTACTGGAAGCTTCCGTCAAGAATACAGAGGAGTCTCTATCGATTTTTTTCAGAATTCTCGGTCATGAACCGCTCTTGATTTGTCTTGTCCGTCGGATAGCGTAAGGAGCATGGTGCCACTCGGGAGACGGTCTGCAACCCTGGTCCTTGTTTGGTTTAAAGGTTATGGATCTGCTCCAGAGCGGTTCATGCAATCATTGCCATTTTTCGACGACATTAATAGACTCTTGTCCCCTGACCATTCTTTCTAGGAGTTAGCTTATGTTTAGCCAAATAGGGCTATCAGTTGCTCTATTATCGGGATTTGTGACCTAGATGTGTTTGAGGATTGAGTATTATAGGGAGTACGTGATTTTGATTTGGTAGACTCATGTGAATTCTTGGATAGTGATGCTATTTCTTTTTTGATGATTCTATTTTGATAAGATATGACTATGTGGATTCCTGGATTTTGATTGATTGTGCAAATGTTTCACGGAACGAGGAAAATGCAGAGGGTATCCTTATATGATTTTTACCTGACTTCCTAACTGCCCAAAACCTGGTTTCATTTCTGTATCTTGATAGCTGTGAGACTTGTTTGCTGATAGCTTGTAATCATTGATTCAGAGGATTCATGTGAGCTAGAGGGCCTAGCAGTGTTTATAGTGATTAGCTTGGTATTTGGTGATCGTCCTTCCTGACATGATATTTATTCTATCGTAGATGGAAGTCTACTGATAGATTGATCCGGTGGATGGACCGACTTCATGATTAGAGATGTAGGCTCCCATGCATGCTTGAGATGATATTATAGTAGAGATCCCGGCGAGGTACCTGACCTGATATCTATGCCACGACGTGGGCCGATGATTTCATATGACTGAAAGATTTGTCCTTGTTCCTAACATGACTACTTGTATCCGTGCTATAAGTCCAGTTTACCCTTTGAGGTACTGGCCCTAATTTTGTACTGAGGTCACTACAGAAAAAACACAATTTTACGACGCACGATACGTGCCGTAAATCACTTTCGACAGCGCACATATGCATGCTGTATTAGCCCATGCCATAAAAAACTGGTAGTTCAGACGACATAAATTGTGTGTCGTCTAAAGTCAAATTGTGCGCCGTTGATAAGCATTTACGACATTCATTGTATGTCGTTAAAAGGCTATTACGGTGTACTTACGCACGCCGACTAGTAATATATTACGATATGCGATTACACGCCGTTAATACTACTTTATGGCATTCTTGTGCACGTCTTTAATACAAAAAACACGACATGCTACTATACGCCATTAATAATATTTTATGGCATTCTATTGCACGTCTTTAATGCACAAAAGCACGACATGGTCCAATACGCCATAAATAATAGTCAATTAGGACATATTATGCATGCCTTAAATTCTCCGTATTTTTTTTTAAATTCTGCTGTTTGTGTAATCAAATTTACCTTGGACAATGAATCACAAAACATACAATATGCACAACAATTATGAAAAATAATAACTTTCATTGAAACAATAATATCTAATGATCCAATCCAAAATACACAATAATTGTTTAATGACTAACTTTCGTTGAAACCATAATAATGTCAACTCATGTTAATCCAAATCACTAACTAAAATGCCACAAAAATGAGGCCATATACTTGACCAAAGTCTATACAAAATATATTGATTTTTTCATTCCATTCACGATTAAGAACCAGCATAATTAGAGTCATCTTTCATTCGCCATAGCCACAAAATGCCCAAGTCCACATGTATGGAGCAAAAAGTAGCCTCTTATATAACATATTATATACAATAACAGATCAAGTCAATACAAAGTTAAAATGAACAGAATAACAAAGTAATAACAAAAATAAAATAGATATGCTAACTTCATATAACAAATCAAGTCAGAGAATATAATTTGTTAGAAGCGAAAAGGCAATGCCTCATTGCAATAATAAACATGTGAATTATGCAGTGGTTGCTAAATTCATATAACAAACAAATACTCATCATTTTCTATTGTTCAAAACTGAACATCATTTCCTCTCAATATTCGAACTAACTTTCCGCTATTAATCTGAACATAACAAAGGTAGATGTTAATTTAACAAAAGAATCCAAACAAACAAATGCATAATAATTTCATACTGCAAACTCCACAAGAAAAACCAAAACTCTTCCAACTGATACTCCATACAGTTGAATAACTGGTACCACAGTTGTGGTGAATTGATATGAATATCAGTTACAATAGTTAGCATCACATTACTTCATTGATACCACTAGTGTAAACTCTCCAGTTCACTCTTCAGAGTTGAACAAGGTTCTGTCCAAGTTCGACTGAAAACAATTTGCAAGAGTTAAGAAGAAAACAATTTGCAAGAGGTTATAACATTCCTCTCCATGTTGCAACAAGGCAAAGAAAAAAAGGAAAGGCATTTCCATACAACATACAGAGAAAATGCAATGTAAAATTGCATATGCCTAAAATTAGGAGGCATTTCCACTTTTTCTAAGATAAACCTTATGCACATGAATAGTCTATCAAGATGGGCAATTTGTGAGGTCCCAAAGTAGCATGTATATAAAAAAACTGATTTTCATCAAATTTGTGTATAATCGGCACTACATAGACAACTAAGGGGCACTAACATGTTACTTGAACAAAGATTACATCCCAGTTCTTGAAACCAGCTACTTGAACATAAATCAAATTTATCCATTAAAAAGTTTAATTCATATCGTTGCATGTATTTCCAACTGAAATAATACAGGTTAGCAATGATAGTGACTGGATTGGTAACAAATTGGTAACTTTATTGCTTTGACTGTCCAAGCTTGGTTCAGTCCAAATGACTGAACCTTTATGCTGCCTGACCCAGGGAAGAAACTTCCTGCATCAGATCTCATGGACTGATGCATAGCAGTCCGTACCTCGATCACACAGTGTAATGTTAACATTCCCCCCCCCACTCAAATGTTCAATAACTTATACGAGTTAAGGTCTGATACTCACCAGATCAGACCCTGACTCTATAGACAGAGGCCCAAAACATCCTTTTCTTCACTACAAACCTCTTCCCTTAACTCCAAATCCCTCAGTTGGAAGAAAAAGGTAAACAAACTAGAGCCGGTTCTGCTGCACTCCAGGCTAGCATATATGCCATGAATGGAGAAGGGAAGGCTAGCATATTTTTTATTATCAAACTGAGAAGTAACAAATAGCCAGTCTTCAGAACATGAAGTAACGAATAGCCAGTCTTCAGAACATGAAGAGTTGTGGCAATATGTGCAAAACAAATGTGACAAATTCAAATTGCAAATTTTGAGCCAAAAAATGGCAAAACAAATGGGCATGTGAACTTTTTGGCAGTATTCAGAACATGCGATTGTATTTGAGAATATAGCCAGTGTTCAGAACATGAAGATTTGTGGCAATATATAGAAAGAAAGAAAGTAAAATATTACCTTAACTAGAAAAAAGTAATATTATCTTAATTCAAAAGATTGACCATTAGTCGAATATAATGTACTTGCTAGGCCATGCGATTGTACTTGATATTGCCTTGTGTAGAAGAAAAAACTCACGAGTCGGCCGATATAAAGTCACCTCATAATCGGTTACTTCATGTACCCAAAGTTTATAGCACTTGTTTCCGAGAGGCACATGGTGGACCAAATCTTGAGGATTTGTAGATGCAATCTCACCAATAGAAACAACTTCCTTTCCTGTTAGCCAATTCAACATTTTGCATTTTGCCCCAATGTTTGGGGAACTTCGAATTTCCATACTTTTATTTCCCTGTCTTGTTTGTTCTATCTCCCGATTGGTAGAACTTTGAACACCAAATTTTGAGCTAGAATTTTCTGTCATGCCTAAGTTTTCATATTGCTACAAAAATAAGAAATACATTAGTATTTGAACACCAATTCGAGCTTCTCGTGCAAGATGAATTGTGAGATGCACCATAACATCAAAAAATGATGGTGGAAAAAATCTTTCTAACAAGCACAAAGTTTCTGCAACTTCAGTTTCAAGTTGTTCCAATCTGTTTTTATCGATCACTCTTTGACATAATTTATTAAAAAATGAACAAAGTCGAGATATTGCAGTTCTTGCACCCATTGGTAGAAGTCCTCTTAATGCTACTGACAAGACTTGTTGGAGTAGGATGTGACACTCTTGATATTTGAGGTTTAAAATCTTAAAATCTTGTAATGACACATGATTTGAAATATTGGAGCCATAACCATCAGGCAATCGTAAATTTGCAAGCCTTGCATAAAATAATTGGTTCTCCTACTTTGATAAATTAAAAGAGCCCGCTGCCCATCGAAACTTATCCCCTATTTTTTTAACATGTAGTTCTTTCCTTATACCCATTTCTGCCATATCTCTACGAAAATTTAGTCCGTCCTTTGTTTTCCCCTTTATACTAAAGAGTGTGCCAATAATGCTCACAAATGTTCTTCTCAATGTGCATCACATCCAAATTGTGTCGCAATAGCAAACCCTGAAACATCATATAAAAATGTATTAAATTCATAATTCAAAAAAAATATAATATATATATATATATATATATATATATATATATATATAGTGAGGGAGAGAGAAAGGGGGTAATGATAATACCTTCCAATAAGGTAACTCAAAGAAAATTGATTTCTTCTTCCAAGGCCATATTGAATCAATGTTTGGTTCTTGTTGCTTCTTCCTTTTCTTCTTTTCTTTTTTTTTGTTTTCTCCAATTATTGACATGGTTCTTTACTACATCAAAAACTTCTGAACCTGTTAGTGCTCTAGGCTTACCTCTGTGCTCTTCTTTTCCATCAAACCAAGGCTTTTTTAATCGAAATGGATGATTGTGCGCAAGAAACCGTCTATGAACCATGTATACATGCTTCTGACAATGATTCAATCATCTTGAAGATTTCTTAATCCCACATATTGGACATGCTGCTCTGCCCTTTGTGGAATATCCGGATAAATTTCCATAAGCCGGAAAGTCATTTATTGTCCACATTAGAATAGCCTTCAAATTAAATATAGATTTACTAAATGAATCAAAACCACTCACACCATTTGTCCATAACTCTTTCAAATCTTCTATCAATGGCTCCAAGTATACGTCTATGTCATTTCCTAGTTGCTTAGGCCCAGGGATCAATAACGTCAAC
The DNA here is from genome assembly GCA_029216955.1 of Iris pallida. NCBI lineage: Eukaryota > Viridiplantae > Streptophyta > Magnoliopsida > Asparagales > Iridaceae > Iris > Iris pallida. The sequence goes on along the minus strand of JANAVB010010794.1, from coordinate 5,183,958 downwards.
ATCAAGTTTCACTTTAACATGCATAAGGAAGGAGCAGATTATAAGCAACCAAAATAACAGGCCAACAACTATATTGACTACTACGACCACCAAACGGATTAAATCCATCTGATGCAAGGCCAAGCCTAAGATTACTGGATCTGATGCAAAATCAGGCCACTTACTATCAATCGTATTCCAGGCCATTGAATCAACATGGTGCCACGTCTTTCTATCCTGACTTTTATGAGTGTCATGTCATCTTAATTGTTCTACCTTTTTTGGTGATTTAAACAACTTCTGAAATCTTGGTATTACAGGAAAGTACCTCAACACCTTTGCAGGAACTCTATTTTGAATCTTCCTTGTGCGCACATCAACTTTCCACCGTGAAGCCCTACATTTTGGACATGTTTCCATATATTCCTTTTATTTTCTAAATAAACAACAATCATTAACACAAGCATGTTTCTTCTCATAACCTAGATCAAAATCTTTAAGTAGCTTCTTTACTGAATACAAAGAATCAGGAAGTTTGTTGTCTTGAGGTAGAATTTTGCCAAGCATCTCAAGGAGTTCATTAAAACCGTTGTCCGTGAGACTATGTTTAGCTTTATACTTGTATAGGGTAACAACTGTAGCCATCTTTGTGTAAGTAGATCCATCATACGAAGGAAGTTCAGCATCCTTCACAAGATTTGCAAAATTTGCATCTCTTCTTTCATATGCAGGTTCCATATTATTATCATTGTCTTCAAAAGAATTATCTTCAAAATTTGCATCTCTAAACATTTTATATGCTTCAGGTATTTTAAAAGCTTCGTCTCTAGTTGCAGTTGAAATTTTTCCATGAAAGACCCATTTATCATATGTAGGATCCATCCCAAATATGACTAGGGGCTCATAAACCATATCAAAATGGTGAAATCGAAGACTTAAACATCGACAACAAGGACACTGAATTTTTTTTGGATTTTTCTTACTAGCTTGAATTATATCGACAAACCTTCGTGCTTATTTTGATATGTTTTTGAATCTCTACTGTAGTGCCCCGTCCCTACATCGTGCCCAGTTTCCGTCCACGGGGTGCGCAAGAAAGAAACACTGTTGCTATCGATTCGGTCGGGACCGATAGGTCGAAATCGGCCGAGTTGATCGAACGAGAAAGGTTGAATTAAGATCCATTCCACGTTATGGAATGGCTTCTTCGGAACCAAGTTCCATATTTAGCGGGTTGTGCCTCGAGGATTGGCCCTACGGCTGATTCGAGAGAGACCTCCCGTTGCTCTGATTTTTATGCCGCACTTGATTTGGCTTTGGGTTTGGTTTTCGTGAATACGTTTTTCGTGAATGTTTTTTGAATGGGTTTTCGTTACTTGCATTTTCGAGCTTCACATTCATATCGAATTTCTTTGAATTACACAGTGTTCTAATCAGTTGCTTATGCGATTGCAGGTGATCGCGTAGGCGATGTCAGCACAGCCAACTGATCGCTCGCTTGAAGCAAGTCTAAGGCGAGTGGCTGACCTCCTTCGCCTCGTCCCTCTACTTCAAAATCTATATGAAGTTAAAAGAATGCTTGTCATAATAGTGTAGAATCAAAGAAATTGTGGCACGATTCTTCACGAAACACTTGCTATCAAACTGCCGGTATTGAAAATGGATAACGTGCTTTCTTATGCAATTCCACATAGCCTATGCAAAACAATGAATAAATCGATTAACGTTTATCGCAACGATACGACTAAGTAAGAAAATCGACTAAGTTCAAAAGAACGGCTAAGTTTTGCACATAAAAGAGAAATGATAATGTTCTAGAAAAGAGAGAGAATTTTTCAAGACTCGGTAAAACGGTCATTGGACAACTTGTTAACAAGGTATAGTTTTCTCGAACGGTTGCCTAGGCCAAGGGACTGATTCGGCCCGGGAGGAACGAGTATAGCAAGCGCCAGCCTTCATCGGCGTGGGTTATGCGGGAACTTTCGTACAGGGCTCGCTACCCACCGTGAAAGGGTTGCCGTCTAACCCAGCTATAGTCCGCGATGGCTTGACATTGCCAGTGGCCTTCACACCCTTTCACTGCTTAACAAATGCACGTAACACGGGATGAATATGATAATTGCTTAATGTTATAGAATTTCATATACTTGCCTTAAAATATGTTGACTTGCAAATCGAGCAGGATGGTTAGAAAGATCACAAAAATAGCTAGCTAACATGTTTACGAAACTTCTTGAATCGAATACAGAGCTTGGATTTTAATTATCCATTTGCCAGTATATGTGATCATACTGATCCTCGCTCTTTGCAGGTCCTGCGAACCATGAAGGACGTGCCAACTAGCTCGGCGACGTTCGTGATTTTGAAGCTTCGGTCGCTCGTCGAAGACTAGTCCCCGCAACTCTACTTTTAAAGGCTCTCGATCGTCCAAGACAGATGGCTCAGCATCCCTCCATTCCAGGTCACTGGAATAGTCGAATGTATATTGAGGGATGTGTGCAAGGTATGGAACGGCTATCTCATCGGCACTCTTTTGTAATTGAGTCATGTTGTAGCCCGTGCGGTACGAGTCCTGTATTGGAGTCTGTAAATGATGTTCATTATAAATAAAGATCAAAGTTTCTTTTAATTAATGTGTGATTCAATTTGTCTGTGTACTCTCTTAGATCTCGTGTCTCGGATTACCTTATGACTATGCCTTGTGCGATCGCAAATTAGGTTCGCACGGCATCACGCCCGGGGGACGACTATTGATTCGACAGAATCGGGGCATGACATAATGGTATTAGAGCACGACTTTACGTCCTTGGCCTCTAGTGTCGAGTTCTAGTCTCCAACCGTTGACCTTGTGTCGATGAGATGAGTTGTTCCATACGCAGAACCCAGGATATTTTCTGAAACTAACGAGAGTTGTCTTTCTTTTCCCTACAGTTGCGAGAGCTCGGGCAGAGGACTAGACGAGCGCTTCTAGCGGCTCGAGTACTTGTAGACCCAAGCATTCTATCAACCCAACGGGAATGGCACCTACCGTAGCCGGACCTTCCGGCGACCTGATGCAACGAATGCTGCAGATGCTTAAAATACAGCAACGCCAAAATGAGCTCCATCGTTAGCAAGCAGAGGCTCGTCAGACTCAATTCGAGAATTGATTCGAGGCTCAATTCAAGTAGCAGCAGCAGCTGAATACCCTCCAGCAAATCGTACAATTGGTTGTGGACAATAACAATAATTCAACGATGACGCCTGCCATGACCGAGCCTGTAGTTTGATCCAACAAAGCTGAACCGGAGGCGCCCATGCTCTCACCTGCGGCATCGAGAAGTTCTAACTTTGACGTGTCAAATTTCATAAAAAGCTGTTGCACTTCCTTCAACAGCACAGAAGATCCCTCGGTGGCGATCGACAGGTTGGAGGAGCTGGAAGATAAGTACGAGCTTTTGGGTGTCAAGGACTCGAAGAAAGTCGCGTGCGCTCAACTTCTACTTTGAATGAACGTGCACGATTGGTGGGCTGTGTAGAAGCGGGCTATTCGACGTGAAGACGGGACGACGACGATCTCCTGGGCTACATTCAGAAATACGTTCAAGACCGAATATCTTTCTGCAGCCGTGCGACAGGAGAAAGAAAATGAATTTATGCAGTTCAGGCAAGAAAATATGATAGTGCGATAGTATGCGGCCGAATTCAACAAACTAGAAAAATTTGGTGGAGCCTATCTACCTACCCCTGCAAGTCGAGCTCGACGATTTGAAGTGAGCCTGCGTTCCACTATCCGTGCTCACGTTTCGGTGCCTGAATACAAAACTATGGGCAAGGCACTCAACCTTGCCCTCCGTCTGGAGTTCGAGTATCCTCCTGCTACTACCAGTGCTGTTCACTTTAATAACAAACGTCATAGTAATGCGGGAGGCAACAACGCACACAAGCATCAAAACTGCAGCAACGAAGGCGGCAACCAGATGAAGGATCGAGTAGTCTGCAATTTCTACCGCAAAGAGGGGCACATGGCCAATGAGTACCGATTGAAGAACGGAGCTTGCTTCGGGTGCGACCGAATGGACCATATCGCACATAACTGTCCGGAGAAGCCAAATCAGCGCCCCCAACAACACCATCAGAACCGAGGCCAAGCACCTCGGGCTCCACCGACCGCACAACAGAATGGCCAAGACCGTCACCCCAATGCTCAGGGCCGCGTCTATGCCATGACCCGAGAAGAAGAGTTCGTATCTGACACAGTCATGACAGGTATAATGCAATTCAATAATAAACCTGCTCGTGTATTGTTTGATTCAGGTGCCACACATAGTTTTATATCGACGAACTTCGCCCCGAGCACAAATTTTCCCTGACACCGTTGGGCCTCGATCTCACTGTTAACGTACCGTCGAGCATGACACTACTTACAAATTTAGTCTACGGAGACAGAATCATCTGTAAAGGTGGTCAAAAGATCAGTCTCGATGCGAAAGTTCAAGATATTAAGGACTACGACACCATTCTGGGGATGGATTGGCTCGGTCCATGCAATGCAACCATAGACTGTGCTGAAAAGAGGGTCACATTTCGCATACCTGGAGTGCTTAAATTCTGCTACTCGTGTGGTGAGGTGTCGCGGACTTGCATGGTGATCTCCGTAATATCTGCTCGATGGATGTTACATTCTAGGTGCGAAGGCTATCTAGCGTCCGTTCAAGACATGCGACAGGATGGTGCAAACGCGGGTCAGATCGACGTTGTGGCAGAATTTCCAGATGTGTTCCCGGACGAGCTGTCCGGCATGTCGTCCGATCGAAAGATTGAGTTCACTATTGATACATTCCCCGATACCCGACCGATTTTGAAAGCCACGTACAGAATGGCCCCTGTAGAGCTTAAAGAACTCAAAGTACAGTTGCAAGAGTTGCTCGACAAGGGATTCATTCGACCCAGCATTTCGCCATGGGGAGCGCCCGTACTGTTTGTCAAAAAAAGGACGGCTCAATGCGTCTTTGTATCGACTACCGTGAGCTGAATAAAGCCACCATCCGGAACAAATACCCCATGTCCCACATAGATGATCTATTTGATCAGCTGCAAGGAGCCACGGTGTTCTCTAAAATTGATCTACGTTCGGATTACCAGTAACTCAAGATCAACCCGGACGACGTACCGAAGTCTGCCTTTCGCACTCGATACGGCCATTACGAGTTCCTGGTAATGCCGTTCGTCCTAACGAATGCCCCTGCTGCTTTTATGGATTTAACGAATCAGATGTTCCGACCATTCCTCGACAAGTTCGTAGTAGTCTTTATCGCGATATACTCGTCTACTCGAAGAATAGGCAACAACACACTGAGCATCTACAGACCGTGCTTCAGACCCTTGGAGAAATTTAATTATATGCGAAGCGAAGCAAATGTGAATTCTGGCTGAGTAGCGTCGCATTCCTCGGATACATCATTTCTGCTAAAGGTATTGCAGTCGACCTAAAGAAAGTTGAAGCCGTTGTCGATTGAAAACGGCCAACGTCCGTCGGCAAGATTCGAAGTTATCTTAGCTTAGCGGGATACTACCGACGCTTCGTGAAAGACTTCACGAAGATCGCATCGCCTCTGACTCGCCTGACCCATAAAGGAGTCGCATTTGAATGGTTAGACGACTGTGAAGCTTCATTCCAAGAGCTAAAGCAACTGCTCATCTCGACCCCGATACTCTCACTTCCAGAAGGAACTGAGCGTTTCCAGATATTCAGCGACGCGTCCGATCAGGGCTTGGGGTGTGTGCTGATGCAACGGAACAAGGTGATATTTTTTGCTTTCCTACATCTAAAGCCGTACGAGAAAAACAACCCTACTCATGACCTGGAGTTAGCGGCGATTGTATTCACGTTGAAATTGTGGCGTCACTATCTTTATGGCGTGGCGTGCACGATCTATATCAATCACAAAAGCCTCAAGTATCTATTCATGCAGAAGGAACTGAACTTGCGGCAAAGGCGTTGGCTTGAACTGATCAAGGATTACGACTTGACTATTGACTATACGTCGGGGAAGAAAAATGTTGTTGCGGACGCTCTGAGTCAGAAGTATATCGCCTCACTATCCATCGACCGCAGACTGCTACGTGACCTAGAAGAGATGGGAATTGAACTCCAAGTCCGATTCAGGTGTGTGTAGTTGGCAAAGTTGCAGTTAGAGCCGAGCCTGCATGAAAAGATCAAGACCGTTCAGAAGGACGACCTGTACCTGAAGAAGATGCGAGAGCTGATCTCGACGGGTAGGACAACCAACTTTGCGGAAGACGAAACCGGTATGCTTCGATTGAAGGGTAGGCTATGCATTTCGGACGATTCAGAACTCAGAAAGGAGATATTGTCGGAGGCGCACTATGCAAAGTACACTTTGTATCTCGGTAGCATGAAGATGTACAAGGACCTCCGCTCAAACTTCTGGTGGCACAGATGAAAAGAGATGTGGCACTTTTCGTATCGTAATGCATGGCCTGTCAGCAGGTTAAAGCTGAGCACCAGAGACCGGGCGGGGAGATGCAGAATCTGGTGATTCCGGAATAGAAATGGCAGCACGTGTGTATGGATTTTATTGTTGGTATGCCGAAGACGCCGCGGAGAAATGATACCATCTGGGTCATCGTCGATCGACTAACCAAGTCAGCGCATTTTATTGCCATCAAAGTTACTTGGAACGTTGATCGCCTGACGCAAATTTAACTTAATGAGATAGTATGGTTGCACGGAGTTCCAGTATCCATCATCTCTGATCGGGATTCACGGTTCATGTCACGATTCTGGAGTAGCCTTCAGTCGGCACTGGGTACCAAGTTGTGACACCCCAGAACCAGAATTCTGGAGAGCGGGGGCGTACATAGCCAGCTGCATATATTGAAATGGAATCCACCTCGCTATACGGTCACGGCTGTCTAGATATAAGGGTTTACTACAAGCTAACGGTCTCTTACGGTCAAGCCTATTGTCTCAATCTCAAGCAAGTAATATAGTTTACAAGATGTTAGACCACCAAATATACAATAAAAGGCGTCCCAAATATTACATATTCGACTGATCATGAAGCTAGTCATACAAAATGCGAGGACTAGCAAGAGTTAAGTCATACATGATCAACCCTAGGATTTGTTAATCATGTTTACAGTCCGTAGGCAGACAGTAAGTAAATATGCTTCGAGCTAACAGGTGCTCGTCGGCTAAATGCCTCAAAATAATAATTTTACAATGTAGTGAGCGAAGCAAAATGGAAAACCCACTCGTAGCCCGGGTTCCTTCTAGTCGCCACCATTGGGCTGGAGGTTCGGTAGATCCTCGGGTGCTGCTCCAAAATCTGGCCACACAAAACCAGCTGGATCAAACCCCAGAAAGAGCAAGTGCCACAAAGGAGGCCACGAAATAAGAATAAAAGCCAGCATATCAGAACATAAGAAAATGGAAGAAAAGTACAAGTAATAAAGAGTACAGCAGGACAATGAACGACTAGGGACGTGGAACCGTTCCGGGAGCCAGGTTACAACCCGTAAACCAAACAAGGATTGGGGTTGTAACCCTTCGCCTGAATAGCGCCTTGTCTCTATCCATTTATTGTTAAAGATAAGTAAAACAATCATGTATAGGAGTACCAGGTACAGGGACTTAGACGAGACTTAGACCAGGCTGGACACCATCCATTCACAAGCGGTCAAACAAATACTACGGCTTACTACTTAACTAACTAGGGTTATCACAAGCCTAATTACTAATAAGATGCAAATGAGAAATTTCCAGTCCCAAGCCCTGCAGACTATCCAGTTATCCTTCCGCGGGTTGAGAGTATGGTTGGGTACATCACCCAAGAGAGGATATACCCTTAGGTGACTTAGAGGGTGCAACACAAAACAGTGTGCTGAAAATGTGCCATACTCGTCGACAGGCTACAAGTCTGTTTAAAGCGCCCAGATAACGAGATCGCCTGTGACTGGAAATTATCCATGAACTATAGTTTAATCTAGTCATTAGCCTAATCCATATTCAGTGTGAATCCCTGACCGTGGTAACCAGGGAGTCACGTCCTAGACATGATACGAGACAAGACAAGTGGATTACACAAGACAGCAAGAATGAAAACCCACGGCGTCAGAGTTGATTATACGAGTCAAGTTAGCCATCGCAACAGCATCAAGTCAAGTTACAAGTTACAAGTCAGGAGTGCGCCGCCACGGGCCACTATCAAGTTATCCAGTATCAAGATTAATCATGAATTACAGGTTAAAAGTTAAGGGCGCACCCCATCGGGTCACTATCAAGAAGATCAGAAAGTACTAGAATCATACTTCACAGAAATCACAAAAAACCGTACTAGTCATAAGCAAAACACCAAAAACCATGCCAGGTCATGTTGGGTCGAGGCAGTCGTGTTGTGTAGAACAAGATCTCAAAACTCCAACCCACAATAGAGAAGCCAAGTCCAAGGAATAAAATCCAAACCATCATGGGCAATAGGTTGCGCTGGGGTTAGATTGTGCTAGGGTCGAGCTGTGCTAGGGTGAGCTGCGCTGGAGATGAGCTGCGCAGGAGATGAACTGCATAGGAGTTGAACTGCGCACAGTTGAACTGCGTACGAGTTGAACTGCGCAGGAGATGAACTGCGTACAGTTGAACTGTGCACGAGATGAACTGTGCACGAGTTGAACTGCGCAGGAGATGAACTGCGCAAGAGATGAACTGCACACGAGTTGAAATACGGACAGTTGAACTGCGCACAGTTGAACTGCGCACGAGTTGAACTGCGCATGGCCTTGCGCTAAAGAGCGCTGGCCGAGGGTCATCTTCTCCATCAGGCCGAGAGAGAACTCAAGAACACCAAAAATTTCCAATCTTCATAACTTGGCCAAATCAAAACGAAATTTAGATTTTCAAAGTTCTAACTTGTGTAAAATTGAATTCTCTTTCACATGAAAGCCTCAAAACAAGGAAAAATCTAAGTTTAATAGATCAAAACCAAGAAAATCCGAAAATGGTAAAAATTTAGATCTAGAAAAATGGAAGCTCCAAATCACAAAATACCAAGTTCTAATGTTGTTCACCATGGCCTAATCTAGCTAATGGACAAATAAAATGGGGTGCTTATTTGGTGGCAAGGTGCACTTGCCTATGGTGTTGGTGTTGTGTGGAGGAAGGAAGAAGAAGATGAAGAAATTAATGGAAGTTATGAGGAGAGAGAAATTTAGGTGGGGTTTTAATGAGGGAGGGTATGTTGTGTTGAGGGTGGAGATTAACTAGGGTGTTCCAATGCATACTAAACCAAACCAAACCAATTCCTTCTCCACAAAATAAAACCAAGCCAGGCCCAAAACCCGTTTTACGAGAAAACCAAAATCCGTAAGTTAAGCCAAAACACAATTACAGGCCATAATCTGATAAAATAAAATACAGATCCAAAATACATATATGCCTAATTAAAATACGTATTCCGAAATACGGACGTTACAACTCTACCCACCTTAAAAGAATTCTGTCCTCGGAATTTAAATCAAGATGCTTAGAGATGTAAGAGCCAGCTATGCTATCCACAATTAAGCTACACTAAGCAAACAATCAAACAATCATACATGCAAGCAAGGGATGACAAGCATAAGGCATAAGGAAGACATTATACCTTACGAGTCAAACAAGTCGAGATATCGCGATCGGATGTCGTCCTCACGCTCCCACGTTGACTCACCTAGAGAGTGATGACCCCAAGCAACACGGAGTAAGCTAATAGTCTTGTTCTTGAGTATCTTCTCTCTCCGGTCCAATATAGACACGGGCCTCTCTTCATACGAAAGGTTGGTACCAACAACCAATTCCGAATGGTCCAGGATATGGCTCGGGTCCGGAATGTACCACCGTAATTGGGACACATGTAATACATCATGCACATCACTTAGCGACGGCGGAAAAGCGAGACGATAGGATACATCTCCTACTCGCTCCAGGATATCGAACGACCCTATATACCTAGGACTAAGCTTTCCTCTTACGCCAAAACGAATAACGCAGCGGTTAGGCGAGATCCTAAGGAATACATGGTCGCCGATAGCAAACTCTAAGGGACGTCGATGAGCATCGATCCAATGCCGCTGGCGATCTTGGGCCACTCGAAGACGATCTCTGATTCTTCTGACGACTTCAACTGTCTGGGCAATCATTTCTGGACTGAGCATCTGCCTCTCTCCAACATCATCCCAAGCTAATGGGGATCTACACTTCCTACCATACAGTGCCTCGAATGGAGCCATCTGAATACTGGCCTAGAAACTATTGTTGTACGAGAATTCCACCAGGTGCCAGTGATCCTTCCATGAACCACCAAAGTCAAGGGTACAAGATCTCAACATATCTTCAAGAGTCTGGATTGTGCGTTTCGACTGGCCATCTGTCTGCGGGTGATAAACTGAAGGTGAGTTCCCAAACTCTCTTGCAAGCTACGCCAAAAGTGTAACATAAACCTTGAATCTCGGTCCGAGGTGATACTGACGGACACACCGTGAAGCCTGACAATCTGCCTGAGGTACATCTCTGCCAACTGGGCCATAGACTGACCAACTCTGAATGGAAGAAAGTGAGCCACCTTCGTGAGCCTGTCAACTATAACCCAAATAGCATCTCTACCAGCTGGGGATCTAGGCAATCCAGTCACAAAATTCATGGTCACATGCTCCCACTTCCATTCTAGAATTGGCAAGGGCTGAAGAAGTCCAGCGGGCCTCTGATGTTCAACTTTAACCTGCTGGCAAAATAAACACCGAGAGACAAACTGGGCTATCTCCCTCTTCATGCCATTTCACCAAAAATACTAAAGAATATCTCTATACATCTTCGTACCACCTGGATGAATAGAATACAGTGAACTATGAGCTTCTGCCATGACCTCATGTCTGATATGTCCACTGGGTACACAAAGACGAGTGCCGTACCGAATTGTACCATCTTCATGAATGCACAACTCTGGCCTTTTCCCTGCCTCACACTCTGCTCTGAGTCACTGAATCTTAGAATCTGTAGATTGCGCCATCCGGATCCTCTCAACTATGCTGGACTGAACCTGTAGACTGGCCATCAACGTCACGTTGGTAGGAACAACCACTTCAATTCCCATATTCTGAAGATCTGCCAATAATTCTGGTTGCGCCGTTAGGAAGTAAACTCCGACTCTCCTGCTCAATGCATCTGCTACAACGTTGGCCTTCCCTGGGTGATACTGCAAATCCATATCGTAGTCCATCAATAGCTCAAGCCATCTTCTCTGTCGCATATTAAGGTCCTTTTGGGTGAAAATATACTTCGGGCTCTTGTGATCAGTAAATATCTCCACTCTATCTCCGTACAAGTAGTGCCGATAAAGCTTAAGTGCAAACACTACTGCTGTCAGTTCCAAGTTGTGGGTCGGGTAATTCTTCTCATGATCACGAAGTTGAAGTGATGCATAAGATGTTACCTTCCCATGCTGCATCAAGACACACCCCAATCCTCTGCCTGAAGCGTCGTAAAAAACTGTGAATCCTCCGGTCCCATCTGGAAGCATGAGAATGGGAGCCGTTATCAAACTTTGCTTCAACTTCTCAAATGATTCCTGGCACTCTGCTGTCCAAGCAAACTGCACATCCTTGCGGGTCAACTGGGTCATCGGCGCTGAAATTCTCGCAAAATCTGAAATGAATCGCCGGTAGTAGCTGGCTAATCCAAGGAAGCTGCGAACCTCTGCCACTGAGCTAGGTACTGGCCATGTCTCGATAGCCATAATCTTCTTAGGATCCACTTCGACTCCTCTTCGAGTAATGATGTGACCCAAGTACGAAATGCGATCGAGCCAGAACTCGCATTTACTAAACTTGGCGTACAACTGATGCTCTCTAAGCGTCTGAAGGATGATTCTGAGATGCTGCCCATGCTCTGCTTCGTTCTTGCTGTAGAACAGGATATCATCTAGGAACACGATCACGAACTGATCCAAGTACGGCATGAAAATGCGATTCATGAGGTCCATGAATACGGCCGGCGTATTGGTCGCTACAAAGGGCATAATAAGAAACTCCCAATGCCCATACCTCGATCTAAATGCTATCTTCGGGATGTTCTGCTCTCTGACTCTGATCTGGTGGTATCCTGACCGCAAGTCTATTTTCAAAAACACTGAAGCCCCTTTGAGTTGATCAAACAAGTCATCTATCCTCGGGAGAGGGCATCTGTTCTTGATTGTCACCGAGTTCAAGGTACGATAATCTACACATAACCTGGATATACCATCCTTCTTTTTCACAAGAAGCATCGGGGCTCCTCAAGGCGATCCACTTGCACGGATGAATCCCTTGGTCTGAGTTCTTCAATCATCTTGTACAAAATCTCCAACTCTGAAGGCGCCATCCTGTAGACTCGCTCTGATACTGGTGCTGTCCCGTGGATCAAGTCTATAGTGAACTCAATCTTCCGCTCTGGCGGCATCCCTGAAAGTTCCTCTGGGAAGACATCTGGAAACTCTTCAACTATTCGGGGTAACTGCACTGCTGCTACTGCCATCCGCAATACTGGAGAAGATGGTTCCACTGCGCCTCTGGAAAATAAAAACTCTGGCTCGCCTGGAATACTAAAGACAACCCTGCCAACATGGCAGTCTATCCTAGCATACTGGTTCATCAACCAATCCATGCCTAAGACTACATCATAGTCTGCCATAGGAAATTCTATAAATCTAGCAGGGAACTCTCTACCGCTAACTACGATCCGATACGAGGAAAACACTCGATCTACTCCCACAAGACCATTACCAGTAAGTATATTGAGCCTCACTGATAATGACTCGGGCTCCAATCCTAGCCGTGTCACGAATCGTGCAGACATGAATGAATGTGATGCACCACAATCAAATAATATCAATGCTGGCGAGGAGTTGACGAGAATAGTACCTGCCACTACCTCACCTGGTGCAACTTCTTCTTCCATAGTCATCATCATGGCCTGACCTTGTCCTCTGGATGCGGGTCCCCTCTGTTGGAAACCTCTCTGCCTGTTCTGCACTTGGGCTCGGGTATACTGCTGCTGGTTCTGCTGATGAAACGCCTGGGCCTGAGGCAAGAATGGCTTCGGGTACTGCTGCTGCTACTGCTGCATAGGTGCTGGTCCCCTAACCGATGGACTGGTTAGGTTAGAAGAGGACGAACTACCCCTATTCGGGCAGACTCCTATCTTTTGATCTGTCGCTCCACAAGCCAGGCACAATCCCTGCGCCCTACGATAATCTGCCACCACGTGCCCTGGCTTCCCGCAATGAGAACATCCCATCGTGGTAGTCTGCTTCTGCTTCCGCTGTTACGGGTATGTCGGGGTCGAATGTTAAACCGACGTCACTGAGGCCGTCCGCCTCGGAGTTCCAATGGTCAAACCCCTAGCTGCCGGGGCTGGAGCTGATGATTGGTGCATCTGATTGTGGGATCGCTTCCTACCTCCGGTCCTATCCATAATCCTCTGGGAGGTGTACTCATGCCTCCTAGCTGCTCTCAAAACTGCATCAAATGTCTGGTGCTCGAACTGCTCGACTGCCAACAAGATCTCCAAATGCAGTCCCAGCTGGAACCGTTGGGCCCTGTCAAACTCGGTTGCCACCAAGGTGGAGGCAAACCTAATGAGTCTAGAAAACTCAGATGCATAACCGTCGACCATTCTGCCTCCTTGCTTCAAGTTGATAAATCTTGTCTGTAGGTCGTACCGAGCTACATCATCAAAATACTTCATCTGGAATCTTTCTCTAAATACCGCCCAAGTGACCGACGCCGCTAATCCTACGGCCTGTGCCGCCCACCAACTGTGAGCTAAGTCCAGCAACTGTAGGCGTACCACCGCCACCTTCTTATTCTCAGGTGTCCTAGCTGCTTCCAGAATCACCTCGGTATCCTGAAGCCAAGCGTCTGCGGCAATCGCATCTTCGCTGCCGTCGAAGAATGGAGGGTTCAAGCGCTTGAAGCTGTTGGCCGCGCTGTTCCCTGGATGATCACCTCTGGTCAAAGCATCTGCCACTATCTGGTGCAAGGCGTCTCCTCTACGATCCTGGGAAGCTATCAAGGTCCTGATGAGACCTACCAAGGTGCCATCGTCAGGCACGACGGGCTGGACGGACCGGATTGGTGGTTCTCCTCCGGTAGGTACAACTTTTGGGGCTACTCCGGAATGCTGGGCTTGATCTCCAAGTTACGGCTGGTCCACGGAAACTGCTCCACCTTGCTGATCGACGGGGTCAGGTACAGTGCTGCTGAAGAAGATGACACAGAAAAACAATAAGGAAGGGCCAGGACAGATCAACGATACACGTACATGATCAGGGCAAGAATCCAGAGATTCAGAGGATATGAACGGAGATCAAGGACGAGTACTGATTGAGACATCTATTTGGTAAACCCTCACATTCTTGAATGCCAAGACCTGCATGGGCCACCACTTAAACCATGTGACGCACCAGAACCAGAATACTGAAGAACGGGGGCGTACATTGCCAGCTACGTATATTGAAATGGAATCCACCTCGCTATACGGTCACGGCTGTCTAGATATAAATGTTTACTACAAGCCAACAGTCTCTTACGATCAAGCCTATTGTCTCAATCTCAAGCAAGTAATATAGTTTACAAGATGTTAGACCACCAAATATACAATAAAAGGCATCCCAAATATTACATATTCGGCTGATCATGAAGCTAGTCATACAAAATACGAGGACTAGCAAGAGTTAAGTCATACATGATCAATCCTAGGATTTGCTAATCATGTTTACAGCCCGTAGACAGACAGTAAGTAAATATGCGTCGAGCTAACAGGTGCCCGTCGGCTAAACGCCTCAAAAGAATAATTTTACAATGTAGTGAGCGAAGCAAAATGAAAAACCCACTCGTAGCCCGAGTTCCTTCTAGTCGCCACCATTGGGCTGGAGGTTCGGTAGATCCTCGGGTGCTGCTCCGAAATCTGGCCATACAAAATTAGCTGGGTCAAACCCCAGAAAGAGCAAGTGCCACAAAGGAGGCCACAAAATAAGTACAAAAGCCAGCATATCAGAACATAAGAAAATGGAAGAAAAGTACAAGTAATAAAGATACAGCAGGACAATGAACGACTAGGGACTTGGAACCATTCCGGGAGCCAGGTTACAACCCGTAAACCAAACAAGGACCGAGGTTATAACCCTTCACCTGAATAGCGCCTTGTCTCTACCCATTTATTGTTAAAGATAAGTAAAACAATCATGTACAGGAGTACTAGGTACATGAACTTAGACGAGACTTAGACCAGGCTGGACACCATCCATTCACAAGTGGCCAAGCAAATACTACGGCTTACTACTTAACTAACTAGGGTTATCACAAGCCTAATTACTAATAAGATGCAAATGAGAAATTCCCAGTCCCAAGCCCTGCAGACTATCCAGTTATCCATCTGCGGGTTGAGAGTATGGTTGGGTACATCGTCCAGGAGACGATATACCCTTAGGTGACTTAGAGGGTGCAACACATAACAGTGTGATGGAAATGTGCCCTACTCGTCGGCAGGCTACAAGTCCGTTTAAAGCGCCCAGATAACGAGATCGCCTGTGACTAGAAATTCTCCATGAACTATAGTTTGATCTAGTCATTAGCCTAATCCATATTCAGTATGAATCCCTGATCGTGGTAACCAGGGAGTCACGTCCTAGACATGATGCAAGACAAGACAAGTGGATTGCACAAGGCAGCAAGAATGAAAACCCACGGCGTCAGAGTTGATTATACGAGTCAAGTTAGCCATCGCAACAGCATCAAGTCAAGTCAAGTTACAAGTTACATGTGTACAAGTTACAAGTCAGGAGTGCGCCGCCACGGGCCACTATCAAGTTATCCAGTATCAAGATTAATCATGAATTACAGGTTAAAAGTTATGGTGCACCCCATCGGGTCACTATCAAAAAGATCAAAAAGTACTAGAATCATACTTCACAGAAATCACGAAAAACCGTACTAGTCATAAGCAAAACACCAAAAACCGTGCCAGGTCGTGTTGGGTCGAGACAGTCGTATTGTGTGGAACAAGATCTCAAAACTTCAACCCACAAAAGAGAAGCCAAGTCCAAGGAATAAAATTCAAACCATCATGGGCAATAGGTTGCGCTGGGTTAGATTGCGCTAGGGTCGAGCTGCGCTAGGGTGAGCTGCGCAGGAGATGAGCTGCGCAGGAGATAAACTGTGCAGGAGATGAACTGCACACGAGTTGAACTACGCACAGTTGAACTGTACAAGAGTTGAACTGCGCAGGAGATGAACTGCGCACGAGTTAAACTACACACGAGTTGAACTGCAGAGGAGATGAACTTCGCAGGAGATGAACTGCGCAGGAGATGAACTGCGCACGAGTTGAACTGCGCACAGTTGAACTGCGCACAAGTTGAACTGTACACGAGTTGAACTACGCACAATTGAACTACGCACAGTTGAACTACGCATGGCCTTGCGCTAAAGAGCGCTGGCCGAGGGTCATCTTCTCCATCAGGCCGAGAGATAACTCAAGAACACCAAAAATTTCCAATCTTCATAACTTGGCCAAATCAAAACAAAATTTGGATTTTCAAAGTTCTAACTTGTGTAAAATTGAATTCTCTTTCACATGGAAGTCTCAAAACAAGGAGAAATCTAAGTTTAATAGATCAAAACCAAAAAAATCCGAAAATGGTAAAAACTTAGATCTAGAAAAATGGAAGCTCCAAATCACAAAATACCAAGTTCTAATATTGTTCACCATGGCCTAATCTAGCTAATAGACAAATAAAATAGAGTGCTTATTTGGTGGCAAGGTGCACTTGCCTATGGTGTTGGTGTTGTGTGGAGGAAGGAAGAATAAGATGAAAAAATTAATGGAAGTTATGAAGAGAGAAAAAGTTAGGTGGGGTTTTAATGAGGGAGGGTATGTTGTGTTGAAGGTGGAGATTAACTAGGGTGTTCCAATGCATACTAAACCAAACCAAACCAATTCTTTCTCCACAAAATAAAACCAAGCCAGGTCCAAAACCCGTTTTACGAGAAAACCAAAATCCGCAAGTTAAGCTAAAACACAATTATAGGCCATAATCTGAGAAATTAAAATACAGGTCCAAAATACATATATGCCTAATTAAAATACGTATTCCGAAATACGGACGTTACACAAGTTGCAGTTCAGCTCAGCTTACCATCCTCAGACCGACGGCCAAACAGAGCGCGCCAATCAGATTTTCAAAGACATGCTATGACTCTGCGCAATTGACTTTAAATCATGCTGGGATGTTCATCTACCTCTGGCTAAATTTGCAACAACAATAGTTATCAATCCAGCATTCAAATGGCGCCGTATGAAGCCTTGTACGGATGCAAGTGCCGATCACCCTTTTGCTGGGACGAAGTCGGAGAGCGACAGATTCTCGACACGGAACTGGTGGAACAGACAGTACAAAAAGTTTTGCTCATTCAAAAAAGATTAAAGATCGCGCATAGTCATCAGAAAAGCTACGCGGATGTTCATCGTCGACCCTTCGAGTTTTAAGAAGGCGATCACGTATTTCTTAAAGTGTCGCCCATGCGAGGAGTTACTCGGTTCGGCACGAAGGGAAAGTTGAGTCCAAGATTTGTTGGGCCGTTCGAAATACTCGAGCGGGTCGCCGCAGTGGCCTATAAAATTTCTCTACCACCTGCGCTTGAAGGTGTACACAATGTCTTCCACGTCTCTCAGTTGCAAAAGTACGTACACGACCCGAGCCACGTGGTAGATTTTGGCCATCTGGAGCTAAAGTCCGACTTATCCTACATTGAAGAGCCAGTTCAAATCTTAGAACGCAAGGATAAGCTGTTGCGAAATCGAGCGATTCCTCTCATCCGTGTCCTCTGGAGGAACCATTCGGTCGAAGAGTCGACGTGGGAGCTTGAATCGAAAATGAAGGAGAAATTTTCTTCGTTGTTCTCGTCGAGGTAGGTTCTATCCTTAAGTTTCGAGGATGAAACTTTTTATTAGTTGGTTATGGTGTAGTGCCCCGTCCCTACATCGTGCCCCGTTTTTGTCCACGGGGTACGCAAGAAAGGAAAATTGTTGCTATCGATTCGGTCGAGACCGAAAGGTCGGAATCAGCTGAGTCGTTCGAATGGGAACGATTGAATTAAGATCCATTCCATGTTATAGAATGTCTTCTTCGGAACCAAGTCCCATATTCAGCAGGTTGCGCCTCGAGGATTGGCTCTACGGCTGAGTCGGAAGAGACCTCCCGTAGCTCTGATTTTTATGCCGTACTTGATTTGGCTTTGGCTTTGGTTTTCGTAAATATTTTTCGAATGGATTTTCGTGATTGCATTTTCGATCTTCGCATTCATATCAAATTTTCTTGAATTATACAGTATTCTAATCAGTTACTTATGTGATTGCAGGTGATCGCGTAGGCGACGTTAGCGCAGCCACCCGGTCGCTCGCTTGAAGCAAGTCTAAGGAGAGTAGCTGACCTCCTTCTCCTCGTCCCTCTCCTTCAAAATCAATATGAAGTTAAAAGAATGCTTGTCATAATAGTGTGGAATCAAGGAAATCATGGAACGATTCTTCATGAAAAACTTGCTATCAAACTGTCGGTATTGAAAATGGATAACGTGCTTTTTTATGCAATTCCAATTAGCCTATGCGAAACAATGAATGAATCGATAACGTTTATCGCAACGATACAGCTAAGTAAGAAAATCGACTAAGTTCAAAAGAACGGCTAAGTTTCGCACATAAAAGAGAAAGGATAAGGTTCTAGAAAAGAGATAGAATTTTTCAAGACTCTGCAAAACGGTCATTGGACAACTTGTCGATAAGGTGTAGTTTCCTCGAACGGTTGCCTAGGCCAAGGGACCGATTCGGCCCGGGAGGAACGAGTATAGAAAGTGCCAGCCTTCATCGACGTGGGTTATGTGGGAACTTTCGCACAGGACTAGCTTCCCACGGTGAAAGGGTCGCCGTCTAACCCAGCTATAGTCCGCAATGGCTTGACATTGCCAGTGGCCTTCACACACTTTTACTGCTTAACAAATGTACGTGACACGGGATAAATATGATAATTTCTTAGTGTTATACAATTTCATATGCTTGTCTCAAAATATGTTGACTTGCAAATCGAGCAGGATGGTTAGAAAGATCACAGAAATAGCTAGCTAACATGTTTACGAAACTTCTTGAATCAAATGCAGAGCATGGATTTTAATTAGCCATTCGTTCGTACATGTGATCATACTGATCCTCGCTCTTTGCAGGTCCCACGAACCAGAAAGGACACGCCAACGAGCTCGACAATGTTCGGGATTTTGAAGCTTCTGCCATGCGTCGAAGACTTGTCCCCGCAACCCCACTTTTGAAGGCTCTCGATCGTCCAAGACAGATGGCTCAGCGTCCCTCTATTCCAGGTCACTGGGATACTCTGATGTATATTGAGAGATGTGTGCAATGTAAGGAACGACTATCTTATTGGCACCCTTTTGTAATTGAGTCATGTTGTAGCCCGTACGGCACGAGTCATGTATTGGAGTCTGTAAATGATGTTCATTATCAATAAAGATCAAAGTTTCTTTTACTTAATGGGTGATTCAATTTTTCTGCGTACACTCTTAGATCTCGTGTCTCGGATTATCTTATGACTATGCCTTGTGCGATCGCAAATTAGGTTCGCACGGCATCACGCCCGGGGGACGACTATCGATTCGACGGAATTGGGGCGTGACATCTACAATAACAACAAACCCCCACACATAATCTTATATTAATAGAAAGCAAAAAGTAGTCTTATATGGTAATATTTATGGTTTTAAGTAACCTTTGAAAGCGTAGCCAGTCTTTGTCCATTGTGTATGACCCACTTTCACAAATTATGACCTGCTAAAGGGTGGCTCAAAAACTTTTAATTACTTCACTATTCAAAAGGTAAGTCTAAGATTCATGTACAAATAAATGATTAACTAGCTAATGTTTTAGCTAGGAGTTTACCTGACAATTTCAGATTGAGATGTACATTAACTAATAATTGCAATTTCGATGTACACAAACTAATTTTAATCGCATATATAAAAAGTGAATTGTCAAGAGCGATTTTGAACCTCAGGTGTTACATCACTCGATGCCAGTTATGTGTGAACCATGAGTAAAAGGGAAATGCTAGGGTTGAGTCAACTTTTCATTTTCAAATGGAAATGCTAGGGTTGAGTCAAAGGGATTTTAAGAACTTTTCTTACAAACATGCTCTATAGTTCAACGGTTTCACGAATAACAAAGGCAAATGATATATGACCCAAAATAAGAGCAAGTCCATGATATGAAATGAAAAGCTTTCTCAATACATGATTCTAAAGGGTGATATATACACAAATTTATAAAATACTAATCCCAAATTAAACTAAGAACAAAAATATAAAATTAAAATTAATTTTCTTGGAGTAAAAGAGAAGAATTGAACCTGAAATACTGTAATCGAGTTTTTGAAGTTTCTTCAGCCGTGTAGATGTCCTCACAAATTTTTAAGCCTAAATAACAAAACAAATTGTATGCCTATAAAACCAAAATTAACAAAACCGACAAAAAATTAGTCTGAAATCAGAGTAAAATTTTGTATGCCTAAATAACAACTGTAGATGTTCTCACTGTAGCCGTGGGTTTCCTATTAACCCAAAATAACAAAAAAAAATCAGAATAAAATCCTACATATAAAGAGGAAAATTAGAGTAAAAAGTGTGCTCATAAATTTGTATGCCTCTCCACCGCCCTTGCTATTATCTGAGCACAAATTAAAAAAAAATCAAAAGAAGAAGAGGAAGAAGCCAGACTACGAGCTTCCCTAAAAAACTCCAGAAAAAAATAGAAGAGGAAGAAGTCGAACCTTTTTAGGGTGAAAGCATGCGCTGAGAGGGGGAGAAATTCAGCGCATAGGGGAGGAAGTATGCACGGAGGGAAGGAAGTATGCGCTGGGGGGGGGAGAGAATGGTGAAATTAGGGTAAAATTAGGGGAAGTATGCACGGAGGGGAGGAAGTATGCACGGAGGGGAGGAAGTATGCACGGGATTGGGATGGAAATTTTTTTTAGGGCACGAAACAGCGGGATTTCTGAAAAGTTTCGCGGGGAGAGTATATCAAGGGTGAAATAAAATCTGCTTCTTTTTTTTGGGTTTTATGACATCTATTGTATGCCTTCTTTGTGTATAAAAAATTACGGCATTCGTTAAAATGTATGCCGTGAATTAATTATTAACGGCATACTATCTATGTATGTCTTAATTTTAATGTCGTAAAAGGTTATTTTTCTTGTAGTGGGTGCCCCTTGTCTACTGGCACTTTAAGGTGCTACTTCCATGATTATATGGCACTGAGGTGCCATCATAATATTCTAGCTATATGATATGATTATGTCACACCCACTTTTCATTTCAAGGGTATTTTGGTCATTTTGTAATTTTAGATTATTTTATTAATTTATTGAATTCATGTGATGATGTGTGGTTTGGTTTGTTGTCTGAGTAGTCTTGATGGGTTTAACTTAGCCAACCATGACCTAGAACCTTAATGCCATATTAGAATTAGATTTATTATTATTAGAATTAATTTAGAGTTTATCAGTTATTTTTAGAGTGATTTAATTGATTTTTAGCCATTTTTTAGTAGCCTTTTTAAAGCCTTTTTGTCTTGGGCTTTAATAACAACTTATGAAGCCTAGGCCCATGCTTCTAACCTAACCCCAATCCCCCTATACCTGGCCGGCCATAGGCAGCCCCTCCTCTTTCATTTGCATTGAAGTTTGTAGCCTCCAAGAAACCCTAGATTTCCCCTCTTCCAAATTTCTAACTTTTGCATCCAGAGTCCGTTTCTCCTTAAACGAAGTTCGTCGTGCTCGTAGGAAGGAGAGGATCTTGTTGGAGCAGTACTAGCAAGGTGGTGGAGGCGTTTTCTTGAGGGTACTCGACCGTTGGAGCGCTCGGGAAGTCCTTTGCATTGAGATCCTTGACTCTCAATAGGTAAATCCTAATCTAGTATAGTTTTTCCTAATTTTTCTTCATGATAGTCACTACTAAAATATGCTAAAATAGTGACGTATATTAGCGACGACGAAAAAAGCCGTCGCTGATAATTGCCTATAGCGACTCCTTGTGCTATACGTCGCTGTCCGCTCTCCCCTCTCCCCCCGGCGAACCCTCCCCTCCGGCGACCCCTCCCTCCGGCGACACCCTCCCTTTCTCCCCCCCGACGACCCCGCTCGCCCGCTGACCCCTCCCTCCGATGACCAGCCTCCCTCCTCCGACGAAGGAGCCTTCCTCGCCGCCTTCCTCCTCCGACGAAGCTATCCTCCTCGCCGCCTCCATCCTCCGACGAAGCCACCCTCCTCAGGTAAACCCTAACCCTAGCCCTAGCTATCTAGACACAGACATGGACACGAGAACCCTAACCCTAGCTGGGTTGGTCTTTCTGTCGAGGGGAAGAGAGGGGTGGGGGTGGGTGCAGGGGGGTGGGGGGGTCTTACTGTCGAGGGGTGGAGGGAGGGGTGGGGGTACCCGGGGGGTACAGGGGTAGGGGTAGCGGGTGCAGGGTTGGGGTGGGTGCAGGGGTAGGGGGAGGGAGGGCAGGGGAGGGGGGAGGGGGGCAGGGGAGGGTTGGGGTGGGTGCAGGGGTAGGGAAAGGGGGGCAGGGGAGGGGGGCAGGGGAGGGGGAGGGGGGGCAGGGAAGGGTTGGGGTGGGTGCTGGGGTAGGGGGAGGGGGCAGGGGAGGGAGGAGGGGGGCAGGGGAGGGTTGGGGTGGGTGCAGGGGTAGGAGAGGGAGGGCAGGGGAGGGTGCAGGTGTGGGTGCAGGGGTCTTGCTCTCTAGGGGGGCAGGGGAGGGGGGTCTTGCTGTCGAGGAGGGTAGGGGGAGGAGGGCAGGGGTGGGTGGGTGCAAGGGTAGGGGGAGGGGGGCATGGGTAGGTGGGTGCAGGGGTAGGGGGTGGGGGGCAGGGGATAGGACACAGGACACAGACACACACAATACATACATATATACCTATATATATAAATACACATATCTACATATATACATGTATATATATTCTCACACACTTACATACACACACAAATACATATATAAATATATATGTATAAAATGTATATACCCCAAGGTTCACAATATCAGTATCGGAATCGGTATCGGACTATTCCTATGAGTATTGGAATCGGCGATATCGGTAGTATCGGCGGTATCGTATCGGAGTATCGGACTTTGGTATCGAAAAACAAATAATTATTAATAAATTATTTATATTTAAAAACATATATTTTATACATTTGGTAGTTTTGAAATTATATGAAATAGTAGTCACCCTTACCGATTGGTTTTGCCGAATTGACCGGAACAAAGACCTCCAATGTCGGTATCGGTCAATATTTGGTATCGGTCGGTATCAGATTCGAATATGCCAAACCGTATCGGTATCGACCGTATCGGATCGGTATCGGCCGATACTTTAAACCATGTATATACCATGGTTTTGCCTTTTAGTTACAGGAATATGAGAGTTATTAGATGTTAAAGTAGGATATTAATTAATTAGTTATGATAGAGAGTTTGAGATAGATAGTTCATGTGAATGTTAGGTAGTAGTGTACAGTTCATGATTAGAATTGTTTAGATATTAGTTTCAGTTAAAGGGTTAGTTTAGATTAGGATATTAGTTTATGTTAGAAGGAACTGCCTGCAACTGTATCGTAGCTGCAGGAATATGAGAGTTATTAGATGTTAAAGTAGGATATTAATTTATTAGTTAGGATAGAGATTTATTAGTTATTTTTATAAACCGTGATATGTTAAATGCCTGTAGCTGCATCGTAGCTCAGGGATATGACTGAGAGGGTGACATGGTTGTCATATTAAGGGTCTTTGAGGAGGTAACATGTTGTGAAAAGATATATCCTTATAGTTCTCCTACGTAATGTTAAAGAAAATCCGTAGGAGAACTATATATAAGGATATATTTTTTTGCAACATGTCATCTTGTCAAAGACCCTTAAGGTACCAACCATGTTACCGCGGTATTGGTATTGGGATACCAATAGCGATAAGGTAAAGGGTACCAATAGTGATAAGGTAAAGGGTACCAACTTAAGGTATTGGTATTGAGATACCAATAGCGATAAGGTAAAGGGTACCAATAGCGATAAGGTAAAGGGTACCAACTTAAGGTATTGGTATTGGGATACCAACAGCGATAAGGTAAAGGGTACCTTGGTAGGTAATGACTATAAATAGGATATTTGACTTAGATTTGACCTTGTTTGACCAAAGTTGACTATTTTGACTGAAAGTCAAAGTAGAGTCAACATCTGACCTAGATTGGACTAAGAATTGACAAAGTCAACTGTAGGTCAACCCTTGACCTAGTTTGACCTTGTTTGACTTAGCTTGACCTTGTTTGACTTTGTTTGACTTAGTACAACCTAGTTTGACCTAGATTGCATATCATTGTTATTAGTAACTGTCCGCTACTAATGTGTGTCCCATGATAAGACATAATATACGAATTTGTGCCTATTGGATAATGTGTGTCCATGTTTGCAGAATTATTTTCAAATGGATATGAATTACTACTTGCGGAATCGTTCATGGATGTACAATCGTCTTCCTGATGATATGTATGGTGTGCGGGATGAACACATAGCGGGAGTAGAGCAGTTCCTGCAGTTTGCTAAGGTGTTCCCTCAGTACATGGACGGTACCAAAATTAAATATCCGTGTGTGAAATGTCATAACGTGAAATATTATCCAGAAGTGGAAGTGACATATCATTTGTACTCGAGGGATTTCACGCCTAATTACTATCAGTGGACCGCACACGGAGAACTTGTGTCTTTAGTATCAGAACCGGAGCCTTATGTTGAGTCGTATATACATGCGGGACCTAATTTTGTTTTAGATAATCATGCATACGACGACGGGTACGTGAACATGGTTTTCGACGCTGCAGGGCCTAGTTTCGTTTATGATGCAGCTGAGGAGGCACCGAATACCGATGTTGCACAGTTCATGGAGTTGCTGGAGAATGCAAGGACTCCATTGTATCCTGGTTGTGAGGATCATTCACCGTTGGAGGTGGTTACAAGACTGTTGAGCATTAAGTCAGATTTTAACATGTCGCAAGAATGTTACAACCGAGTGTTGGAGTTGATTATAGAGATCTTGCCGGCGGATTCTAAGTTGCCTAAAGACTTCTACCGGTCTAAGAGGATGGTGAGATCGCTCTGGATGGGATATGAGAAAATCGATTCTTGTCGCAATGGGTGCATGGTGTACTACAAAGACGACAAGGACGCAGATGTGTGCAGATTTTGTGGTACTGATCGCTATAAGACAACTAGTACAGGAAGGTCTACCGGTGCAAGAAGACCGACCGATTCAATGCACTACTTGCCTTTAATGCCGCGGTTGCAAAGATTATTTATGGGGAAAGAGACGGCCGAAAATATGAGTTGGCACTTGCGAGAACAGATTGAAGGAGTATTGGATCACCCATCCGATAGAGAAGCGTGGAAGCACTTTGATCGAATGTATCCTAATTTTGCTTCAGATCCACGTAATCTAGGTACCCATGACCTGTAGGATTAATTTCGTCCAATTTTGCATTCATTTGGTGTCCGTATCGGACACGTGTCGGCTAATGTTTGTAGGTGTTCGATGAAATGTCGTAATGAATTAAATTCTGATTTCTGTTGAATCTATTTACATATTTTGATAGCCCTATACACGAGGATCATGTCCCCATAAGTTTTGACACGAATCGGACTCGTGTTCGTATCCAAATAGGACACGAACGTGCTGTACGCCAGGCCGCATGCGTGCCCTGCTGCTCGGGGGTGATTCCTCGACGCTCAGGCCACGTGGTCGCATAAAAATAGACGTGTAGGTGGGGGCTGTGACTGAGATCATGCTTTCAAAGTTTCATGAAGTTTCGTCGAGAAACGAAGGAGAAATCCCGTCGGCATTAATCGGCCACACGCGCGCGCTCGCAGGACAGCCGTCGATGAAACGTGGTTCGTGCGGACACGACACGACACGTGGACACGAATCAGGGTGTCCAACGTGTAGCCCTATACCTACCCTAGCCTAGGACATGAACATGCGACACGTGATGGGACACACGAGTCCCTAGACACGATGGCACGCATGCACGCCGTTGCGCACGGGGTCGTGCACGCGCGTACACCCGTGCGTGTCGGACACGACACTTGGCCGCACGCTAACTTGGCCAGTAGGTCAAGGATGTGTACGCCCGGGTGTACGTAAAGTTCTACGAGAGATGGATCAGAATCGATCGAGAAATCGGGTTCGCATTGTAACGCCCCAGTCCCAAAATACTTAGGACCAAGTACGTAGACATGCCAGCTCCATATATACAAGGAATACTCCAATATGTGGAATCCTAGTATATATACATAAGCTGTAATAATATAATCGCAGGCCAGAAAAATCAATAAAACTATATCTCATCCACAACAGACACAGAAGATAAAAGAAGTAAAAATAGAATAAATGAGTGAGTCAAAAGATAACCGGGTGGACATGCCCCCACCAAACAGCTATAAAATAATCTCAAATAGAGTAGATGTCCACTATGAGTCTCAAAGAACAACATGAATCTAGATATCAGCGGAAGATGCCTCGTCATCAAGGTAGGAAGGGTCCAGTGCCGAGCCATACTCCTGCGGGAAATCGTCTATATCTAGAGAGATCACCAGGTCCTCAGAGGGACGTAACAAGATACAGGAAGAACATGCCATATGAACTGAATATAAATTCACCATAAAATAAAGATAAAGTAAAAGTGTCCAAACCATAACACGGCTCAATATCCCATCATCGAAACAGTAGGCTACCCCTACAACCAAACAAGGACAAGGGATAACTTACTATTCCGCGATGTGATATTTTTTCATGCCATGATTGGAACATAAAATTTGCTAAGGTCTCCTAACCTTTCTAGTAGGCAATTTAGAAGACATATCGATGTATGGGCAGATGAAGGCAGACTCCCCCAAGACAAGGTAATAACTCACAACATGCACACGTCAAGTACCAATACTATCAGCTGGCATAACTCGAGGCTAGCGGCCACGTGACCCATCAGTCCACATAGCTCGAGGCTAGTGACCCTCGCGACTCGACTACCGTAGTACGCAATTACTACAGCTTTTGGATTTGGGGTAGCCCATACATTTAACTGTCTTCTCCCTCCCAAGGTCACTAACAGAAGGTAGTTCGCTAAGACTAGGTCCATATGCATACAAAAAAAACAAGAAAGAAAAATAACTGAAAGCAAAATAAAGTGAACTAAAATAGCAATTAATGGATCCAGCTGAGAATAAAAAATAAATATGCAACAAATTATAAATGAAGGTGCATATAATTATAACAGTAAATAAGGCAAGGTATCTTGCTTGAGGGTGGTACGAGAAGCAGCAAAATTCAACAATCAGTATCGTCAGCACGAAAGTCAAAATCCACAAGGAGTCCCGGATGCTGAAACAAACATTACGAATGAGTTTGGAATAAAAGATATGCCTAGGAAATGCCTGTCCAAAAGTCAAATTCTGGAACAGGGGCAAAATCGTAATTTCGGGTCAAAACGATATCCGCTGTTGGACCCGTCTTGCACCGAAATGCGTGCCAGTACCTACAGTCTCTAAAGTCGTAAAACTACATGTCTATGGATCCGGTTTGAGGAGACAAACTCAACGGTATGTCCAATTTTGGATTCCGACGAGCCGTGCACAAATTCTCCCGTTAGAGCGGGTCGTGGGCCCGCCAATTTTGGCGTTCCGATCAACCTTCTCAGAATCAGACCAAACTTGGTATACAAGACCAAAAAATTGATACGGTCCTGATGGTGCAAGTTTCGCGTCGATCCGACGAACATGCACGAAGTTATGATCAAGTTTGCAAAACGTCGATACAGGGGTATCCCGATGGATACGTACTGATTTCGTCGCGCACGCACAACGAAATCGAGTCCTGTCAGTTCCCACACGTCGGTAACATCCATACGTGCCTTTCGATGCGTATAGTGCACGACCACGTCGCCCGATTTGTCGGGGCGCACGCCGTATCTGAAAAATTCATAATTTTTTTAATATTGTGAAAACAATTATTTTGTCAATTTCAATCATGAATTACTTACTGTATAATGATCAAAAATCCGATCTAAAAGATGCGTTTCATTCTTGGTTATATTGTTAATGACTGCCTTCAATTGGTTTGTTGAAACTGTCATTATTTGGGTCAAAATTCGGCTTCCAAGTCGTGGGTTGGGACTCCTCTAAAACTGTTCTATTCCGACAGTTTTTTGGGAACTTTGGTTCGAGTTTCCGAGAAATACATAGTGTTTAGCTCGATTATAACAAAAGGGGTTTGTTGGGGGTAGGGTTGTCATCATACCTGACCAAGCGGTTCGTGAAACGACGAACTAACGACGAAGAAATCACGTCGTGAAGTGGGGTGGGAGGCTGAACTGCTGCTGTTGCTCGGGATACTATGGCTGCTCGACCACTGCTTTACGGCGGCTCAGGCCGGGGTCTGTCTTCGTTGGTGGCGCCGGGGCGTTCGCCTGGGTCGGGGGTTGTCGAGGACTTTGGGGTCGAGGCTGCGGCGAAGAGTAGTTAGGGTTTGGGGGCTGTCAATCTCGTGTATGCCTCTGATCCTCTGTATAACTCTTATACTTATAACTCACTAGGCGGGTCAGGTATAACTCTGTGGGCCGGACTCAGCTATTGTTCCCTTCGGGGAACAGTGAGTTGTTATTATTATCATTATTATTATTATTATTATTATTATTATTATTATTTTCTCTTCAGAGACCCGAGTCTCTGTTTCTTCTTTCCTTCAAGGACTTGTGGTCTATGCTTACTATTTGCGAAAAAGTGGGGAGGGATGGTCGGGTTTGACTTGCTTTATTGGAACAGTGCTATGCACTGTTCCATGTTCCTTTTTTTTTCTTTTTCTTTTTCCTATTTACTTCTATGTATACTTATATATATAATGAATAAAATATTTGAGTTGGCATATAAGAAAATATATTCCTATTAAAATATTTAATGCACATATATATTAGTACTATTTAATTATTACTATTTATAAATCATTCTAGCATTCAAAAAATACTAAAATAATTTAGAAAGAAATTTAACCATACGTTATATACAAGGAAATATTCAGCATTAACATACAGTAAAAAAAAATTTTAATATCTAATCATAAAAGACTTGGAAAAAAATCTCTAACTCTAATAATAATTATATAAATAATATTTTGTAAAATATTTATTAAAAAGGATTTTATATACACATTTAGGTATAAAATTTATCATTAATATTATACAATAAGAAAATAAACCAAAAATTTACAAATTATTCTAAAATATTAATAATTCCATTTATGTTGAGAAAAAAAATACCCAAAAATTTGGGGGGTTTACATCCTACCCAACTTATAAGAATTTCGTCCTCGAAATTAAAATAGAACTTAATAAAAAAATGTAATGAGGCTGAATACGAAGGAAGAGTAATTATATCAAATATCAACTCATAACTCAGTTTTCGAAAAGATGGATGGGGTAGTTATAGAAGGGATCCAACTGACAATATTTTCTATAAGGTAGGGCATTCTTAGTCTGGCATGGTTCATGGGTATCCAGTCGTTTGAGGGAATGGGACAAAATTGCATGGTAAAAATCGATTGGGACGAGAATGTACTACATGGTTTGCTACAAAGAAATTATGTTATACATGTGGTGTAATTGAAATGGAGCATAGGATGGAGTGTTTGCGTAGGACAGGTATGTCATAGGTGTAGAGTGGCTTGTCTAGTTCATGGGGGTGGAATTTGTTGGAAGAAAATGGTTAGTGTTGTGCTTCAAATTTTAAAGTCACAATATGAGTATCCATAGTGTTACGGATAGAAGTGGACGTTGTGAACTACTAGGTTATTTGCTCGGTTGGAGGAACTGTGTCAAGTCAAGATTGTTCTACAAATTTTGGACAATAGTGAAATGTTACCCATGTTATCTTTATGCTTCCGCGTTAGTGAGGGTTGCCAGGATAACACATGTACCGAGGGTGTTGGATGATTCACTCTTCTATAGCAAAATACGATTACTGATGGGGCAACAAATTATAAGGTACATCATGCAAGGATCTCTAACTACTAAGTCATAAATCTCTGTAATAAGATTGCTAGACTTATAGTCAATAGATTTCGAATGGGGTCGAAGGTACTGCATGTGCATTATCGCTGGTAACTAGTAATTCATATTAAGACAAGTATTATGCTATACATGTTGACCAAGCTAATGAATGTGTTGTTCTAATGCTAAGCCATGTCCAAAACAAATAAATGGTGTAACTAGCGTAATACCTGCTAAATCCTCCACCTCATGATGGGTTTCTATCATGGCCATGCTAAATGCTTGTCCATGTCTTTGTCCATTTGCCTCTTGTTCATCCTGCCTAACTTGTATAGATTGGTCAGCTAAGTGTGATCCTCTAGGATAACCTCCATGTGATAGCTGACTGGGCTCTACTATTGGTCTTGGTGCTACGGGTCCTTACATCCGTTGTTGTGCTGCCTTTAGTTGTTCTGTACAGTCTCGGGCCTTGTGATGATTGGAGCCACAAATCATGCATTGTCCTAATCTGCGACGACAATCCTTCATGACATGACCTTTCCTATGACAGAAGCGATATGTAAGAAGCTCATCAATTGGATAAGGTGATGCTCTTGTTGGTGGTTGTG
This sequence comes from Iris pallida, assembly GCA_029216955.1. Classification (NCBI taxonomy): domain Eukaryota; kingdom Viridiplantae; phylum Streptophyta; class Magnoliopsida; order Asparagales; family Iridaceae; genus Iris; species Iris pallida. The sequence goes on along the minus strand of JANAVB010010794.1, from coordinate 5,153,165 downwards.
TCATAGAATGTCGGATTGGTCCACCATGGATAAGGTTACTTGGCCCAGTTGCTGGAATATGGCGCCTCTGAGCCTGTTGTATTTCCTTGTCAAGGAGTTCCTGGCTTCTAGCTTCTTCTAACACTGCAGCATGAGAAACCCTAGACTGCACTATAGTATGCTTCTTGAGCTCTGGTGTCAATCCTTGGTGAAATATCTTGGCTTTTGCCTGCTCAGTAGGAATCAGTGTCTCACCGAATCTGCTCAGTCGACTGAATTCTGCATCGTACTCATCTACGGTCATGTTTCTTTACTTGAGGTGTAGGAACTGATCATAGAGGGCATCACGTACATGGATAGGAAAGAACCTCTCATTGAAGAGTTTGTAAAAAAAATTCCAAGTCTGTTTGGCTCCCAAGCATCTTCCTTCGGCTTTCCACAAATGATGGGCATTGTCTTCCAAGAGCAAGTCTACTGCTATCATCCAATCATTTGTTGGCAACTGGGACACCCTCAGTAGCTTCTTCGTGCTGATCAGCCATGCAGTGACCTCTAGGGGTTCCTCGGTACCTCTGAAAGGCTTGGGATTCATATCCATGAAGTCATTAATAGAGCCCTCATATGGATGTAGAACTGGTGCTGGTATCGGTGTCGGAGGTGGAGGTGGGGGCCTAGTTAGTGCTTCTGTCATGCTCTGCCTCATCAGTTCAGCTTGTTGCCACTGAGTATGTATTATGGCATACATGAACTGTGTAGTAGGGTTCCCATCCTCTGGTGGTGGAGGCATCTGTGGTCCGCACTGAGCTGGATACTGTTGAGTGAATGGTGGTGGAGGTGGTGGTACATTCTCTTCGGTTGGTGCCTCGGTAGTCTGCCCAGTCTGGATGACTGGTGGCACTTCAGTTCCCTGTTGTACCATCAACGTGGTCATGGTGGCCTGCGACTGTCCTGGCTGATACGGGGTCACCAGGGTCACTGGTAGGACCTCTCTTTCCTGAGTGGTTGCATCACCAAACGCGATCGTCGAGGTAGGAACGTGTCCGCTTTGAAGGTTCATCCTTCTGGTACGAAAATAGAATAATGTTAGAATAGGTTCGAACAAGTTATAGGTCAAGCAGTTGAAAGAGAGTTGTCAACATAGTTGCAGATTAGATATTGGAGAGCTAGTTGATTATATCTCATTCTATATAAAAAATTATAAAGAGTGAACCAAGTACACTAGGTTGATCAGACCATCATGCACCGGTTCTGATAGACAATATGTTAGTGGGGTACCTCCAATAACATATATGTCGTGAACAAGCTCGAAAATGAATAAGCTTGCAAATCTAGGCTATGATAGCAGCATTGGTCAAGATGGTAGAACATAAGTTCGTAAGATAATAATGAAAGTAAATATAAAAAATGTAGTCCTTTAAGAATTCGATGTTTTGTTCGGGGTTCGTGCCTGTACAGTCGTCCTACTGTCTTTCGGTCTGAGGCAATGGTGATGGTCAGGGAAGTGTTATGTATTGAGGCATTCTACCCAACTTATAAAAGTTAGACTAGTAATGTGGGAATGATGGAACATGTCTACCTAGTACGAGTCATCGTCCTAACCTCTACCAGGCATGACTTGGTCTAATAGTATGGAGGGTCAGATATGAGGCAATAAAGGTAATCAAGGAGTGTTCGAAAAGTTTGGAGGTCAAGGAGGCAATAATCATGGATGAGATACTATTCATATTCCTATATGCAGGCTTGTTGGGCACAGTCATGTAACCTAACAATATTATCTGACCTGTATAGACCACCATAAAAACATGTAACGTCCCAGTCCCAAAATACTTAGGACCAAGTATGTAGACATGCCAGCTGCATATATACAAGGAATACTCCAATATGTTGAATCCTAATATATATACATAAGCTGTAATAATGTAATCGCATGCCAGAAAAATCAGTAAAACTATATCTCATCCACAGCAGACAAAAAAGATAAAAGAAGTAAAAATAGAATAAATGAGTGAGTCAAAAGATAGCCGGGTGGACATGCCCACACCAAACAGCTATAAAATAATCTCAAATAGAGTACATGTCCACTATAAGTCTCAAAGAACAACATGAATCTAGATATCAGCGGAAGATGCCTCGTCATCAAGGTAGGAAGGATCCAGTGCCGAGCCATACTCCTGCGGGAAATCGTCTATACCTGGAGAGATCACCAGGTCCTCAGAGGGACGTAACAAGATACAGAAAGAACATGCCATATGAACTGAATATAAATGTACCATAAAATAAAGATAAAGTACAAGTGTCCAAACCATAACATGGCTCAATATCCCATCATCGAAATAGTAGGCTACCCCTACAACCAAACAAGGATAAGGGATAACTTACTATTCCGCGATGTGACATTTTTCTATGCCATGATTGGAACATGAAATTTGCTAAGGTCTCCTAACCTTTCTAGTAGGCAATTTAGAAGACATATCGATGTATGGGCAGGTGAAGGCTGACTCCCCCAGGACAAGGTAATAACTCACAACACGCACACGTCAAGTACCAATACTATTAACCGGCATAACTCGAGGCTAGCGGCCCACGTGACCCATCAGTCCACATAGCTCGAGGCTAGTGACCCTCGCGACTCGACTACCGTAGTACGTAATTACTACAGCTTTTGGATTTGGGATAGCCCATACATTTAACTTTCTTCTCCTTCCCAAGGTCACTAACAGAAGGTAGTTCGCTAAGACTAGGTCCATATGCATACAAAAAAACAAGAAGGAAAAATAACTCAAAGCAAAATAAAGTGAACTAAAATAGCAATTAATGGATCCAGCTGAGAACAAAAAATAAATATGCAGTAAATAAATAAATAAATAAAGGTGCATATAGTTATAACAGTAAATAAGGCAAGGTATCTTGCATGAGGGTGGTGCGAGAAGCAGCAAAATTCAACAATCAGTATTGTCAGCACGAAAGTCAAAATCCCTAAGGAGTCCCGGATGCTGAAACAAATATTACGAACGAGTTTGGAATAAAAGATATGCCTAGAAAATGCCTGTCCAAAAGTCAAATTCTGGAATAGGGGCAAAATCATAATTTCGGGTCAAAACGATGTCCGCCGTTGGACCCGTCTTGCACCGAAATATGTACCAGTACCTATAGTCTCTAAAGTCATCAAACTACATCTCTATGGATCCGGTTTGAGGAGACGAACTCAACGGTATGTCCAATTTTGGATTTCGATGAGCCGTGCACAAATTCGCCCGTTAGAGCGGGTCGTGGGCCCGCCAATTTTGGCGTTCCGATCAACCTTCTCAGAATCTGACCAAACTTGGCATACAAGACTAAAATATTGATACGGTCCTGATGGCACAAGTTTTACGTCGATCCGACGAACGTGCACGAAGTTATGGTCAAGTTTGCAAAAGGTCGATACAGGGGTATCCCGACGGATACGTACTATTTTCGTCGCGCACGCACAACGAAATTGAGTCCCGTCAGTTCCCATACGTCGGTAACATCCATACGTGCCTTTCGATTCGTATAGTGCATGACCACGTCGCCGGGTTTGTCGGGGCGCACGCCGTATCGGAAAAATTCATAATTTTTTTTAATATTTTGAAAAAAATAATTTTGTCAATTTCAATCATGAATTACTTACTGTATAATGATCGAAAATCCGATCTAAAAGTTGCGTTTTATTCTTGGTTATATTGTTAATGACTGCCTTCAATTGGTTTGTTGAAACTGTCAGTATTTGGGTCGAAATTCGGCTTCCAAGTCGTGGGTTGGGACTCCTCTAAAACTGTTCTATTCCAACAGTTTTTCGGGAACTTTGGTTCGAGTTCCCGAGAAATACATAGGGTTTAGCTCGATTCGAACAAAAGGGGTTTGTAGGGGGTAGGCTTGTCATCAAACCTGACCAAGGGTTCGTGAAACGACGAACTAACGACGGAGAAATCACGTCGTGAAGTGGGGTGGGAGGCTGAACTGCTGTTGTTGCTCGGGATACTGTGGCTGCTCGACCACTGCTTTGCGGCGGCTCAGGCCGGGGTCTGCCGGCGGTGGCGGTGCCGGGGCGTTCTCCTGGGTCGGGGGTTGTCGAGGACTTCTGGGTCGAGGCCGCGACGAAGAGTAGTTAGGGTTTGGGGGCTGTCAATCTCATGTATGCCTCCGATCCTCTGTATAACTCTTATACTTATAACTCACTGGGCGGGTCGGGTATAACTCTGTGGGCCGGACTCAGCTATTGTTCCCTTCGGGGAACAGTGAGCTGTTATTATTATTATTATTATTTTTTCTCTTCAGAGACCCGAGTCTCTGTTTCTTCTTTCCTTCAGAGACTTGTGGTCTATGCTTACTATTTACGGAAAAGTGGGGGGGGGATGGTCGAGTTTGACTTGCTTTATTGGAACAGTGCTATGTACTGTTCCATGTTCCTTTTTTTTCTTTTTCTTTTTCTTTTTCCTATCTACTTCTATGTATACTTATATATATAATGAATAAAATATTTGAGTTGGCATATAAGAAAATATATTCCTATTAAAATATTTAATGCACATATATATTAGTACTATTCAATTATTACTATTTATAAATTATTCTAGCATTCAAAAAAATACTAAAATAATTTATAAAGAAATTTAACTATACGTTATATACAAGGAAATATTCAGCATTAACATACAGTAAAAAAAAAATTTAATATCTAATCATAAAAGACTTGGAAAAAAATCTCTAACTCTAATAATAATAATATAAATAATATTTTGTAAAATATTTATTAAAAAGGATTTTATATACACATTTAGGTATAAAATTTATCATTAATATTATACAATAAGAAAATAAACCAAAAATTTATAAATCATTCTAAAATATTAATAATTCCATTTATGTTGAGAAAACAAATACCCAAAAATTTGGGGGGTTTACACGCATCGATTCGGTTCACGCGCGTATCGGGTTTCCTGATACTCGTTCGCTGGACACGATACAGACACAGTTTCGACCCAGGGAATACCCGAGCACGTCCCACATGTCGAGACCGACCTATTTGCCAAGTTTCGTGGATTAATTCTGAGTATTTTGAGTTTTGGGTCATTTTGTGAAAATCGGGTTTTCACTGAATTTGAAATTTGAAGATTTCTGTGATATTTTGATTTCTGAGTTTTATGGCGATAAATTCTGAGTTTTTGGTCCATGGACATTGTTTGAGACTTGTGGGAATCGGCTCTTAGGGTTGATTCATATTTTCTAGTCATTTTTAGGTATTTATGGTGTTTTACCTATTAAATGTATATAGACATATATGTATGTATATATATATTAAATTCCTTAAATGCCTAATTTCGAAAATGTGTTTATGTGAGGGTCGAGGCTTTGATTTCAGACCTGGGAGCTTACTCCGGGTTCGAGATTGACCTTCGTTGGCTTTTTACTTGGTATATACCTATATCTATATATAAGCTTATATGTATATATATATATATATATATATATATATATATATATATATATTTTATATATATATATATATATATATATATATATATATATATATATATATATATATTATATGTATTTTACTGTTGATTGTAATATGTTATACATGGAATACTCTTGTAGTCTCATTCTATTTTGTTCTCAGATTTAGACCCTTAACCAGCAGCCCCCAACATCGTTCACACTCGCAAACCATGTTTCCTTTCATAACTTATATATATATATATATATATATATATATATATGTGTGTGTGTGTGTATGTGTGTGTGTGTGTGTGTGTGTGTGTGTGTGTGTGTGTGTGTGTAAATATATGTATATATATATTTATATTAATTGTGGAGAATGTATAAATATAGGTAATGTAATATTTACTTGTGATATGACTATAGGAAGTGTTTGGACAGATTAGGGTCGTCGTTAGGAGCCTAGTTTTGTCGAGTTGGCCGACAAGTTGATAAAAGTTAACTTTGGGTCAAACTTAATCCAAATCGACTCAAACGAACTCCGAATGGCCTAAAAACTTGTGTATGACCTAGAAATTAGTAAACGGACTAGTTGATCTTGAGTTGACCAGGTTTGACCAGAGTTGACCGGGGGTTGACTTTGACCTAGAAGGACCTAGAATCATGTAGAAGTGCATTGTAGGCATTCCTTATAATATGTTAGACCTTGTTGTGACTTGTGGTTGTTTTAAATAGGTTTATATCACTCCCGTACAGTTACACATCCTCATCAGCAGCTCAATTGTTAGGCGAGTACATTCTCTGACCGTTTAATTATTGCTTGGACATAGTTACTTGTTATAGACTAATTTATTTGTTGTTGTCACGATATATCACGGATTAGTACTATATGGATCTCTTTATGCGATGTTATCCCGTCGGATACATCGGGTATATTGTGCTCATGTACTTTATCATGTGTATCATCTACTCATTGTATTCGTACTTATTCATGTATATTCATGTGACATTCATGATCATGTGAGCCTTCATATATAACCCAGTGTGCATGTGGACTAGCTATCCATGTGACGTACTACTTTCATGTGCAATAACATAACCTGGACAGATCCTTGTGTACTGATTGGGATAGGGGGAGTATTTATTTGGTTATGTGATCTACACCCTTTTCATGTATAACTCCAAACTAGATTTAAGTCATGTATAACCTAAGCCAGTTTACATAACCAGATTGTTCTCTACATCATGCAGTTAGTTCAGTTCTCTTATTATATCCTGTATATTTATTTCCATATATCATGTTCTCTCATTTATAGTCTTATTTCCTTATCAGCAGTTCATGTATATTATTCTATAGCTTGTTTTATATTTTCTTTCATGTTATGAACTGTGTGAGAGATATGTATTCGTTCCTGTCCTGACTGGACCTGTTGAAATATTACAGATGATGAGGATTGCTGCCACACTTATATGGAGCAGGCCTAGTTGATACAGGTGACCTGGACCCTCAGCAAGATCCAGTAGTCGCTGAGGACTTGCCTTGATTTAGATTAGACTTATATTATCATTTAGTTATGAGAGTTTGTGATTGTATTGAGACTTGTTATGGTGTGGTTCATACCGGGATTTATATTCATATTATAACTCTCTGCTGTGATTATCTTTCTTCCATTCTATCTTAGTTTTTGTGATTGAGTAGTACCATTTATATATCATTCTCCATTTGGGAATTTAAGGTTTTCGCAGCCAAGCTAGCGGCAATGCAAAAATTTTAAATTCCATGATTCTAGAGGTATGTACCTTAGTTGCGGACTCTATGGATTATCGCAACCATACTTACTGGTGTGATGAGGATTCTGGTAACATGGTTCTGGATAGACGGGTATGATTATTAAATTGCAGAATATATACCATATAGAGGGTGCCATAGTATTATGGAGTGGAATATCAGTGTGGATATTACTTGAGTATCATGGATTAGATAGAGGGAGCTAGGCCACCTATAGTGCAGCACTGTGCCCTGCACCATCAGAGGGATATACCCCAGAGGAGCAGGGCTTTTGTGCTGACAGTCGAGTAAACCGACGCTACGGGTGACGGGTTAGCAGGTCTGTCTTTCATGTTCTTCTTTCCATCTTGTTGTGTGATTCCATTAGTACTTGTCAGGATGTTTTGTGCTGTGATAGATAGTATAGTAGCCATAAACATGATCGTGATATCACGACCAGTAGGACCACAATTTGCATATTTTAGATATAGTTTTCTTGACCTTGATTGTTGGGGGTTTAACCTAGAAGGAGTACGACCATCTTAATTTCGAGGACGGAATTTTTCTAAGGAGGGTAGATTTGTAGCCACCACTTTTCTAAAATGAGGATAATTTTGAACTTTTATAAAATTGATTATTTAATAATAGATTTAAATCATGTTATTAATTTATTGATAAATTTTAATTATTTTAATATCATTAAATTAGTGTTTTGTGATTTTGTTCTTTGGCTAGTGTAACCTTAGAGCTGCTTAGCCTATAGACTAACCATGACCGTGGAGGCCTAACCCACGTGATTAATATAGCTAATTACTACTTTTTAGGCTAAGGGTATTTTGGTCATTTTGTGACTTTTGAATTATTTAGGATTTTAATTAATTGGTGAATTTTAGATTATTTTAATAATATTTAAATTGATATATTTTAATTTTGGTCATTTTTCATATTTTAATATTTTAGGAATTTTTATATTTTAATATTGATTTTATGGGATTTGTTTAGTCGGGTTTGAGTTTTGTTTCGTTCCGATTTGTGTTAGTGACCCGGGTAGCTTAGACTCTAGACGGGAACCCAAGATTAGTTAGTCATAGCCCACAAACCACATTAATTAAGTTAGTAAGTTTAGACTAATTCTACTTGCTTAGAATGGTTAAATTAGATACTTAAACTTGACCTTTTTGACCACAAACCTTGTCATGACTTAAGTTGACCCAAAGGAGACTTGTAGGGGCATCTTGGACATTTCACATAGGCCCATTAGGGCATGTATGACCAGCCACCTATAGGGGGAGAGGTGTCCCTCTCTTTCATTTCACACTTGCCTCAATTTTTTCCCAAATTTGTTCTTCCCCAAACTTGAGAGCTTCCCTCTTGATTTTGATCTCCAAATCCCTCCATTCTTCTTCCAATCTTTCATCATTTCTTCTTATTCAACCAAGGGAAAGGTGCTAGCAAGAATTGGAAGTAAGGAGTAAGGAAGGGTGTCCATTATGGAGGAGCTTTCGTGTCAGAACCGTGTCCTTTGAGTGTATCATTGGGATCCCACTTCCAATAGGTATAAGCATCTCTCTATTTCAATTTTCTTGCATTTTAGTTAGATTTGAATCCATAGGATCCACCCCCCCATGCATGTACAACCGTTAGATTTTAATTTGAAGCTCTTTGGAGTCCTCTTTAGGAAGTTTGAATAGGTTTGGTGTCCTACTTGTAGAGTTTCCAATATAGGACACTCCATGTTTTTGTGTTTATGCAAGTAGGCTATTTTGTGATTTAATTTCAGTTTTAGGATGGTTAGAGAGTGGATTGATCTTAGTTAGGATGGTTAGAATAAGTTTTATTTAGATAGCTATGTTGGTATCCAAGTATCTTGGCCTACATGTGTTTCTTTTGTCCAAAACAACCCAAATTCGTCATAATTTTTATCCACGTTTTTAGTACCCACAGCAACTTAGAAATGTCATAACTCCTAGCTCAAGACTCCGATTAATCTTTCGTTTTTTTTAAAAGAAGCGTATCGAAGTTAGCTTTCCAAATATATATTTTAATAAGCCAAATTCGTTCTAGAACTTTCTGTAAAACTGTTTGAGTGTCATGTGTCCGAAAGATGAACGCGTTTTGGTATTTTTGTGATTCCAGGAGCATCCGGACACGAAAATATGATCCGTTTGAAGTTTTGGAAAGATAACACGAAGAGCTACAACATACATTAATCCTAGAATTTAGTGACGGCCCAATTGGTACAGTATTGATTATAAGTAAAAGAGTGACTATGCGGCATAGTTATTTTGTGTAACCTATGAGCCTAGTATGGATATCATATGAATGTAGGTATCATAGGTTGTCAAAAATATGTATGATATAGTACATATATGTATATATATATTATTGTTATGTAATATATGTTAGTATAGTGTGTGTGTTTGAATGAGATAAGGATGTGTGTGGTTAGTGGATAGAAGTAAGATTGATAGAGGATATGTACTAGTGTGTTTGATGTTGTATAGATGGTAGTGTAGTGTGTGTGTGTGTGTGTTGTGAAGGTGAGAGAGTTGGGAGGATCATGCCATCCCATTTGACTTAAGGCTAGTGTGGTTTGTTGAGTGATTTGTATTTTGGTTGAGTGGTAGTGTGTTTGTATATAGATGTGTGTGGGTGTGTTAGAAGAGAGGGGGTGGATTTGGTATACGTTTTTGTGTGTGTGTGTTAGTATTGGAGTGGAGAGGAATTTAAATATTATATGTATGGATATGTTAGTATGTTAGTGGTTATATTAGAATCTATGTTGAGGTTAGAAATATCTTAGAAGTTGGATAGTGATATCTTGTATAAGTTAGATAATTAGTTGTGTTAGTCTATGTTATTTTTAGTTAGAAATGACATATGTTAGTTTGTTAGAGTTAGAGATGGATATATACATATATTTTTATGGTTAGATATTAGTTATTGGATGTTAGTTGTTTTAGGTTTCTAATTTAGAATAGATAGTTAGAAGTTATATGTTAAAGTTGGTCAGTATCTTGTATTAGAGATATAAGTTAGGATATAGAGTGATATCTTGAGATATCATAGTGGTATCTTAGGATATTTTGGGTATTTGTCTATTACCTTAAGGTAATGTATTTACCTACAAGGTAAAGGGGACTTACCTACAAGGTAGAGAGGGTTTACTTTATATATACTAAGGTATTAGATACTAAGGTATTATCTATCTAATATTTTAGGGTGGATGGTTAGAGGCTAGACATTTAAGGTATTAGTATTAGAGGTTAAGGTATTAGTTTCCAACCAAGGTAATGGTTTATCTTACCTTAAGGTAATGGGTTTACCTTATTACAAGGTAAGGTATTGGGTTTACCTAGGTAACTAAGGTTAGATATCTAAGTTATTGGTTAGCTAGTAGCTTAGGATAGATATTAGATATCTAAGATTGGTATCTTGGTAGTTAAGGTATTTATACCAAGACAAAGGTATTGGGTTTACAACTAAGGTATTGGTATTAGGATATCAATAGGGCTAAGGTATATGGTATCTTGGGTATATTTGTACATTACTCGACTTGTTACCTGTACTTGTATAGACATGGACTTGGGAGTGGGCTGGCCTGCTGCTCTTGAGTCCCGTATCATGACGTGTCATGTCCGGATCCAATATACTATTCGGGGATGGAGAGTTATTAGTGGTTGTGTGATCAAATCCTTACTTGTTCGTCATACTTGTACTTGTTACTTGTTCATAGCTATACCCTCGCCTCACGACGGGTAAAGCCTGACCCTACTTGTTCATAGCTTTCCATGGTGGCCGGCCTTATCCTGCTCCATTGTACACTTGTTCATAGCCGGTTAGATGGAAAGCCTAATCCTGATTCCTAAGCCGGTCATATAACGTACTAACAATTCATGGCATTTTTTATAATTATTTTATTATATCATATGTCCTACTCAGTTCTACATTCAGTACTTTTTTTACCGTGTTATGATATTCAGTTTTCACATGTTCTACATGATCTTATGCTAAACCTTGATTGGAGGCTAAGTTTTGTTCAGGAGAAAGGTTACAAACTCGGTCCTTGTTTGGTTTACGGGTTATAACTTGGCTTCTTAATAGCTCCCAAGCCATCCTATATTCTGTCTTGTATTTCATTATAATTGTTTCTTATAGAATTTGTCAATTCATATGGAACTGCTGTTAGTGTTTGTACTTGCTCATTTTCCTGACTGGATACCGTTGATATATATTACAGATAATTCTGAGGCAGACTGCTCGACCTACTATGGGGTCAAGATAGATGGAGACTTAGTCCAGGACTGTTGCCTGATAATTGAGCCACTAGAATTTGCACACCCGGACTAGTATAGCTTAGTTAGGTTTGCTTGGACTGTGATCCAGCTAATGCTTTCAGACTGTAGTTTTTACGTTATATTTTGAGTTTCTGTGATGTGTTTATATCTCTAAGCTTGTGTTGGATCTTGAATTTTTTTTCCAGTTTTCCCTTCTATCATATTTTTATTTCATGCTATCTATCCTAGTTTGTTCTTGTGATTTAGTTATGCCATATTATCCCTCCGTGCGAAGATGATATGTACCCTTATATTTTGTCTAGTTGTAGTATTTATAGACAATTTATACAGCATTCTATCGCCGATTCTGCGGCGTAAGCTGGACGTAACCACGTACTCGTGCCCCTACCTTGGGTGCGGGTCGTGACACATTTTTGTTGTAGCCCATGCAGGTCAGAGTCGCAACTAGTGCAATTTCGTAGTAGTGCTCGACTTAGAGTGCTGCTAGGAGCCTGTTGTTAGGATATAAGATTATGCAGTATAGAGAGTTACTCAATCACAGTTAGGACTACTTGATAAGATTCCTGGGATGACCCTTGAGAATCTCATTATAAACTATCTCGAAATTCGATTTCGACAGTTTCTGTCTACTTCTTTGTTCATCGTTGAATTTGATTCTTGATATTTATTATTGACTTAATTTTCTACCAAGATAATATTATGGGCTAAGTTGCCTCAGTCAAGGAATCTAGAGTCTTCCACAGCCATATTAGCAGGCATGGTGAAGACATAGGGTCTAATTTTGGATGTATTTTTCGGGTTTTGGGAATTTAAGGTTTTCGCAGCCAAGTTAGCGACAATGCAAAAATTTTAAATACCATAATTCTAGAGGTATGTACCTTAGTTGCGGACTCTATGGATTACCGCAGCCATACTTACTGGTGTGACGAGGATTCTGGTAACATGATTCTGGATAAACGGGTATGATTATTAAATTGCAGAATAGATACCATATAGATGGTGCCCTAGTATAATGGAGTGGAATATCAGTGTGGATATTACTTGAGTACCATGGATTAGATAGAGGGAGCTAGGCCACCTGTAGTACAGCACCGTGCCCCACACCATCAAAGGGATATACCCCAGAGGGGCTGGACTTTTGCGCTGACAGTCGAGTAGACCGACACTACGGGTGACGGGTTAGCAGGTCTGTCTTTTCTGTTCTTCTTTCCATCTTGTTGTGTGATTCTATTAGTACCTGTCAGGATGCTTTGTGCTGTTATAGATAGTATAGTGCCTTAAACAAGACCGTGATATCACGACCAGTAGGACCACAATTTGCATATTTTAGATATAGTTTTCTTGACCTTGATTGTTGGGGGTTTAACCTAGAAGGAGTACGACCATCTTAATTTCGAGGACGAAATTTTTCTAAGGAGGGTAAATTTGTAACCACCACTTTTCTAAAATGAGGGTAATTTTAAACTTTTATAAAATTGATTATTTAATAATAGGTTTAAATCATGTTATTTATTTATTGATAAATTTTAATTATTTTAATATCATTAAATTAGTGTTTTATGATTTTGTTCTTTGGCTAGTGTAACCTTAGAGCTGCTTAGCCTATAGACTAACCATGACCATGGAGGCCTAACCCATGTGATTAGTTTAGCTAATTACCACTTTTTAGGCTAAGGGTATTTTGGTCATTATGTGACTTTTGAATTATTTAAGATTTTGATTAATTGGTGAATTTTAGATTATTTTAATAATATTTAAATTGATGTATTATATTTTTGGTCATTTTTTATATTTTAATATTTTGGAAATTTATATATTTTAATATTAATTTTACCGGATATGTTTAGTCGGGTTTGAGTTTCGTTTCGTTCCGACTTGTGTTAGTGATCCGGGTAGCCTAGACTCTAGACGGAACCCCAAGATTAGTTAGTCATGGTCCACAAATCCCACTAATTAAGTTAGTGAGTTTAGACTAATTCTACTTGCTTAGAATGGTTAAATTAGAGACTTAAACTTGACCTTTTTGACCACAAACCTTGTCATGACTTAAGTTGACCAAAAGGAGACTTGTAGGGACATCTTGGATATTTCACATAGGCCCATTAGGGCATGTATGACCAGCCACCTATAGGGGGAGAGGTGTCCCTATCTTTCATTCTACACTTGCCTCTTTTTTTCCCCAAATTTGTTCTTTCCCAAACTCGAGAGCTTCCCTCTTGATTTTGATCTCCAAATCCCTCCATTCTTCTTCTAATCTTCCATCATTTCTTCTCATTCAACCAAGGGGAAGTTGCTAGCAAGGATTGAGAGCAAGGAGTAAGGAAGGGTGTTCAATTTGGAGGAGCTTTCGTGTCGGAACCGTGTCCTTTGAGTGTATCATTGGGATCCCACTTCCAATAGGTATAACCATCTCTCTATTTCAATTTTTCTTGCATTTTAGTTAGATTTAAATCCATAGGATCCGCCCCCATGCATGTACAACCATTAGAATTTAATTTGAGGCTCTTTGGAGTCCTCTTTAGAAAGTTTGAATAGGTTTGGTGTCCTACTTATGGAGTTTCCAATATAGGACACCCCATGTGTTTGTGGTTATGCAAATAGGCTATTTTGTGGTTTAATTTCAGTTTTAGGATGGATAGAGAGTGGATTGATCTTAGTTAGGATGGTTAGAATACGTTTTATTTAGATAGCTATGTTGTTATCCAAGTATCTTGGCCTACATGTGTTTCTTTTGTCCAAAATAACCCAAATTTGTCATAATTTTTATCCACGTTTTTAGTACCCAAAGCAACTTAGAAATTCCATAACTCCTAGCTCAAGACTCCGATTAATCTCCCATTTTGTAAAAGAAGCATATCGAAGTTAGCTTTCCAAATATATATTTTGATAAGCCAAATTCGTTCTAGAACTTTCTATAAAACTGTTTGAGTGTCAGCTGTCCGAAAGATGAACGTGTTTCGGTGTTTTCGTGATTCCGGGAGCTTCGGGACACGAAAGTATGATCCGTTTGAAGTTCAAAAGCTAACACAAAGAGCTACAACATAGTTTAATCCTAGAATTTAGTGAAGGTCCAATTGGTACAGTATTGGTTTTAAGTAAAAGAGTGACTATGCGACATAGGCATTTTGTGTAACCTATGAGCCTAGTATAGATATCATGTGAATGTAGGTAGCATAGGTTGTCAAAAATATGTATGATATAGTACATACACTACAACAAAAATATCTTTTAATGACGGCTAAAAAGTGTCATTAATTGCAAACCATGACGCTTTTTTTCTCAGTCCAAGCGTTATGATATCGGGTGTTATAAATGTTTTTCAAAGCGTCATAGATAAATCGTCCGAAAACATCATTAATAGACTCAATTTCTACTACGTTTTATTTTCAAAGCGTTATGGATAGTTTTGTAAAATCGTTATGAATATGTAATATGGTTGGAAGTCAGGACATTTTGAAAATGTTATGATTGTTCATTTGTATCACATTTATAACGCTCTATACTGCATGATATACATTCCAAACACTGCTCAATTCAATTTGAAAACAACCACTTTGAACCAAATACACAACAAAACATTGAAATGTAACATTAATCTCCATTTCATTGTCTCAAAATAGGGTACATTCCATTGTCTCAAAATAGAGTACACTTTAGCTACTATTCTACATTTCTCGGGCCATATATATACATCTTCTCAAAAATATATAGAGTATCCAATATAGCTAGTACACTTTACATCAAAACTATCCACATGAAAACATCCCACACCATAACATACAGCTTAGTCATATGAAGACCTGTGTCCACAGCACATGTACCCTGCAAAAGAGAAAACAAGGTTTAATAAATATGATATAATGATGTATATATATGTAACACATTAAGATCAAAATTCAACATATGTTGTGGAAAACTATTGTGTGGAGTTTATGTCATATTCATCTTGTGTATATATATGTATAACTATCAGAAAGATGTTGGCTAAGGCCTGAGGCTATTGCCTGCAGGTAGGGCAAGTGGCAGCAGGCCAGGCCAAAGCAGTAGGCTACATTAGCAGCAGCAGGGGACTCATTCCCCCCTTCCAGCTTGACCTGTTGTAGGCAAGTGGCAGCAGATGTTGGCTAAGGCCACTGATGCAGCAAATGTTGGGCTAAGTCCTGAGGCTATTGCCTGCAGGTAGGGCAAGTAGCAGCAGGCCAGGCCAAAGTAGTAGGCTACATTAGCAGCAGCAGGGGACTCATTCCCCCCCTCCAGCTTGACCTGCTGTAGGCTCTTGGCCATAGGCCTACACAAGTAGTGAGCCAGTGCCAGTTAATGAGTGAGTATTTGTTTTATGTTAGAGTATACAGGTATGCAAGACCTGGGAACAAATTTTGGTCAACAACATACACATATGGACAGGTACAGGCAATCTAGGAAACTTAGTGTACCCTTAGAGTATCAATGGTCGAATTGGACAGGTAGGGTATCAGAGATCTCTGCACATGAGGCAGACGAAAACTGTGGCACAACCTCTGGAATTACATGTGTAAGAGATTAGGAGGCCATGTATAAGTGATTCATCCATAAGCAGCTTTGTGTGTCAAGTTGGTACAAGTGATTCATCTATAACACCAGTAATTTCCAATTCCAAGGAACACAAACTTTGAACAGAGCATAAGAATTTGCATCCATGAGCAATTTTCATACCCAAAGATATGCAAGAGAGAATAATTAAGAGAAACTTTACCAGTACAATTTTGTATTGCCTAGCTGAATGCTCCAATAGAATGATATGCTCAACTTTGGTTTCATGCCTCAACTTAAGCAGCACCTATAATTGACCTTCATAAGAAAGATATCGAAGAGGAAACTATAACATACGTCATCCAGAAATAGCCAACAAACATGATGGGGCCTAAAATTGTGCCATGTAGGAGTAATTAGCTTGAAAGAAAGACGCAACTTCTGCAAATGATTTGATGATAGTGACAGTGGGCTATCAGTAGACAAATCTAATCTGCAAAGAAATCAAAATGAATCATGTGGTACATATATCTACTATTTGGGTAGATCTTTGGCACTTCTAAAATCTAAAGTCAATAATATATTTAAATATGTAACATTAAAAAAACAGTATCTTGAAATCTTTGGGAAAAAAAAGAATTTGAGTTGTGTCAAATTCCTTCTTATATCTACTATTTAGGCATATCTTTGGCACTTCTAAAGTCAATAATACATTTAAAATATGTAACGTTAAAAAAAATAGAATCTTTGAAAAGAAGAATAAGAAGGAATTTGAAATGTGCCAAGTACACTTCTCGAATAGTTAGGATTTTGGGTTAATGCTTTTCTAGAAATAAAAAATGGTGTTCCAGTGCCACGAGGCTCAGACATATGCAATGTCTACTGCTTTTTCTGGAATCTCTTTCAAATTAATTAATAAATACAGATACTTATGTTTGGTAATTCTTTACTCTTAAACAGCACCACTTGAACTTGCAAATTACTTCTATCCTTCTAGCAATTAACATATGAGAACATAGAAAGTGAAATCATAATTTCAGATAAGGAGCCAAACGTCCAATCAAATAAGCTGTAATAGTAGGATCATGAAAATCATCAGTTTCGTAGACAATACCAAGTAACTTGAGGCATTTAACTGTGTAACTCCAGTGGTGATAGTGGTTACAGGAAAAACATTAAAAAAAACATTATTTCAGCTTACAGTGGTGATAGTGGTTACAGGAAAAACATTAAAAAAATTAAGTGCAACTTACAGATAAAGTAATCCAAAAACGAGATAAAGTAATCCAACTTACAGATAAACTATAACAAGTGAGTCTCTATACCTGTGTGTGTCTGTGCATGTGTGTGTGCAAAATGAGATACCAGACAAAGTTGTATCAATCATGAATAAGTTGAATAGTTTACCTGACTTTCTACACCAATCTTTTCCTCAGAATCAAAACCAAAAGCTTGCACCAGATGTACAGTAAGTGGAGGTGGAGTAGAGCCAAATAACATGGTCACCTCTACCTGGATGGAAAAATAACTATAACCTAAGTTAATGAACAAATTATAGTTTGATAAGCAGACCCCTTGCTCTTTGACCAAATAATCTTGTATTTTACCAATTCAGTCTACTCTAAGAAGTAACAAAGTAGTTTTGTTTAGTCATGTTTTCTTGGATTTGAAACCATAGGGTATTCTCTCTTTGAAGCTAGAACATAGCTTAAAATGGAGTTACAAGTCAGTTCGCAACGAAATAGAAAGCAATTTTGTCTTTTGTGGTCATAAGATTATGACAATATTACAAATACAGAAGAGTATCATAAGCTGGTGTCTGAAACTTCATATTGTTAAAACCAATATTATAGGCTTGGTCAGTTCCAAAATTTTAAGATATGAAAAATTGTATGACATGGTGACTGAATTATAAGACCCGCGTTTCTGGCACAATAAGCTGGTGTTTGAAACTTCACATTATTAAAACCAATATTATAGGCTTGGTCAGTTCCAAAATTTTAAGACATGAAAAATTGTGTGACATGGTGACTGAATTATAAGAACCTCATTTCTGGCACGATAGTTGATCAACAAACGTATCAGAAATGGTCTATAGCCAACCAATTTGGTTTTGCGTCTCTTTTATATCTAAGACTCTGAACAATCCCTTTTTTATATCAAATTCATTGTAGATGGTCAGAGCGTTGCATCGGGCTAGCACTAGTGGAGGCCTGGCAGATTTAGATTTAGAATGAAAGCTTTGGCTGCTGCTGTTGTACAATGAATTTGTGTTGATAATGAAAAGAAAAGTGTACCTAAAGCCAACCAATTTGGTTTTAATTCTTTGTTATTGATGTCGTGACTATAGGGAAGAAATATTGCAGACTAGAGAATAATGCATTATTGTGAAAGAAAGTAACAGATTCTACTTATAAAGCATCAAAATTACTGCAACTTGGCTACCTAGACTAGTTTTATGAACATGCATGCATGCAAAGATATGGGTACCGCAGATTGCTGATAGCTGCTGTTCGTTGGAACAATAGTAGACAGGCCAATCTGAGTAAAAACAAGCTAAATGGAGGACTATATAATTATAAGAGCATTAAGACAGCTTTCGTGTAACAGTTAGATAAAAGATGATACTTCACAGAAACGCAGAAAGAATTTGACAAGCATGTTATCAGATAAAACAGACTGCAAACAACAATAATAAGTGGAATATAAATCCTGCACCAGGAAGAGACATCAGATAAGAATAAACATTTCATATGATCAACTAAGGTGAGAAAATGATGAACCATGATTTAACAAAATTAGCACAAGAAATATAGAAAGAAATCCAAAAATGAAGGAGCGTAATCATGAGAGAGGCGACTAAATCATAAAAGTGAAAATAATAATGCATCAATGATAGCCTTAGTCAATAAGGTAGCATAACAAAGGTAAGAATGTTGCCCCAATGTGGTGGGGTTAAGCATATTACCTTGACACATAAGATTGGTATAGATATAAGCGAACAAAGGATCATGTTTAAGTCAAAGTAAAAAATGCTCAGCCAAAGTGTTATATGAGATACATTATAAATTTTCAGTCTCCTTAGCGGCGACCCAACCCCCAGCCTGACCCACCAAAAACCCCACAGCTAGTCTGAAACAAAATAAACGAACACTAATAACCATGATAATAAGACAGTTCCTCCTGAAGCCAACCAGAGAGGTAATCAATGCTCGCCGCTACTTAATAAGAAAATACTTTATTTGCTAATTCAGTATGTCTTATGGAAACCCTTGCTTGTAACAAGGATCATGATTATCTTGGAGTTCAAACCCTTCAAATTGACATCAATCCTTCAAGTATAATAATAATAATAATAAGCGACAACATAATAATTCCAACAGCCTCCTTAGAATTAAGGGGCATCAACGAAGACTAGTACTCCAGATGCATACACAAAACGAACACTAATAACCATGATAATAAGACAGTTCCTCCTAAAGCCAACCAGAGAGGTAATCAATGCCCGCCATAGTTAACATCAACAAAGGCCCATCCTCGACTAGTCCAATATTGAATATTGATATCCAAAATTCCACATGCTTCGAGTGTAGGACCTCCTGTATGTAAAATTACCTGAAGGGAAGATCCAATTCAAAGGAGGACTCGTTCCAAAGAGTCGGACACGTCGTCTTCGTATCCGAATGTAGCCTGAGTCTTTCGAGCATTCCAGCGAACAGAACCAGAACATACACCAAGAAGCAAAATCTTAAATTACTGGAGATTCAAAATTCAAAAAAATTTAAGAAATAAAAAAAATCAAGAACAACAGAGGATTTGGATTCAACTTACTTTTAAATGACTCAAATTCCAACTCGTCCTACAGAGGTTCCTACTTGATCCGTCGCTCTCCCCGATCTAGTTTGTTCAAATTTCACCAAGAAAGAGGACATCACAAACTATCACCAAGAATTTCACAGATCGAACAAATTGAGGTCAGAACTCACTAATCTAAACTTCGAAATTCTTCGTGATTCCGCCGACCGTTCGTCGAGTCTCAAGAAGAACCACCGATGAAGGAAATCGAACAAAGAAACTTGATCTGATCTGAACCAAACAATCCTATCAATTGATCTCGAGAATCCAAATGAACTCAGAAGAAATAACGAATACTTTACCCTAGTTTAGCTACGCTCACCTGTCGTCGAACTTGAACACGTGGAGGAGCCGATGCGTCGCCGGAGAAGAGGACTCGTGGTTGCTGTCATAACCCGCACCCGCTTTTCGGACGCGAGCACGTGAGCAAGCCAGCTACGTATCAAGCAGACTCCAGCCCGACTCGAATACGTAAACGCTGTCAAGGCTATGGTATACTGCCAAATCATGGCAAAAAAATCTATATCTCAATCCACAATAAGAATATAAAACATGAATGAACACTATGGGTCGTGATCTACAGCCCACTAGCATGCATGTCCGATTAGACTCCAAGAAATAACATGAGTCTATAAACTGAATCAATAAATATGATATATCATGATGATGAAAGGGAAACACGAGCTAGATGAACTGATGGTATCAATACCTGAATCTCTCAAGCAATATTATCACATCCGGACCCCATAAGTATCATAATCATCTGCCATCCCGAGCTGCTAACTAACTCCACGCAATAACTAACCTGAAGAGATCATCAGGTCCTCAGGGGACATAGCAAGATACATAAAAGCATGCCTATCTAGCAGTTTATCATGCAATAAAGGAAATACAGAAAATAAACGGGGAAAGACCAATCCGCACGAAAATACGACTATACACGACTGGAAGAACCACTTCGCCTAGACGAACTGTTGTGGATAACCAATCAAATACTCAAACCCTCGTCCCTAGTGTGGACTCGCAGGTTTGAACAACTACTAGCCCTCGCCCCTAGTGTGGACTCGTAGGCTAGCATCACCCTCGTCCCTAGTGTGGACTCGCGGGTGTGAACCATGTACTACTAACCCTCGTCCCTGGTGTGGACTCGCAGTCTAGCATCACCCTCGTCCCTAGTGTGGACTCGCAGGTGTGGACAGATAACTACTAACCCTCGCCCCTAATGTGGACTCGCTGGTTAGCTTAAATACTAACCCTCGCCCCTGATGTGGACTCGCAGGTTAGCTTAACTACTAACCCTTGCCCCTGATGTGGACTCGCAGGATAGCTTCAAGATTTTAAGACAAGAAGGTAGAGCAGTTCCGTTATGACTTATTCATCCTATGACACGATACGACTCAGTCCAAGTACAAGTGATGACACAACACGACCCAATCACGATACACGAGAAAACTAATACAACACGAACTACAACGATAACTATGAACAAGAACTATATATACGTATATCCAATATGAACTACAAAGTTAATTATAAACAAGGCTATATATATACTAGTAGGCATGCTATACAAATCACATATAAATAATCAACTAATAAACTGTATAATAATATAAATATTCATGTAAGTAAACTGTAAAGGGAGGCAAGGTATCTTGTCTGGAGGTTGCACGCAGATCCAACAAAAATACAGTCAACTGCCAAGCCATGCAGTCCAAGTCCTCACAAACTATCTCTGAAAGCTGAAACAGACAATGCCAACAGTCTCAGAATAGTCAAATTAGCTAGGATTACCTGTCCTTAAGTCCAATTCTGGACACAGGGGCAAAACGGTAATTTTGGGCAAAAACGATGTCCGTCGTTGGACCCGCTTTGCACCGAAAAATGTGCCAGAGTCAATGGTCTCTAAAGTCTTCAAACTACATGTCTATGAATTCGGTTTTTTGATATGAACCCAACCATATGTCCAGTTTTGGATTCCGGTGGCCGTGCACAAAATCACCCGTTGAGTCGGACCGTGGGGTCCGCGAAACGACAATTTTATTAACTGTCTCAGAATTGGACCAAACTTGGTATACAGGACCAGAAAAATGATACGGTCCTGTTGGCGCAAGTTTCGTCTCGATCTGACGAGCGTGCACAAAGTAATTAGAAAATTTGCACAGAGGTCGATACGGTGAATTTCGACGGATACGCATCAAATTTGTCACGCACACGCGACCAATTTGAATTCCGTCAAAGCTCACACGACCACGAAGCCGTTACGCACCTTTCGATGCTTTCGGTTCACGGCCACGTCGTTCGGTTTGGCGGGACGCACGTCGTATCGGACAATTTCTAGTTTTTCTAAACTGTTTTTAATGTGTTTTTCTCGGTTTTCACGCTGGCTTATCATACTGTGTAAATCACTAGAATTAAAACTAATAATTTGGTTTTAATCCTTGTTAGGTTGCCTATAATACTGTTTAAATAGGTTTCGAAAATTCTCTTCAAATTGATAGCAATTTGCCTTCCAACTTAGGGCGGGGGACTGGTACTGTCCTATTTTTTTGGGACAGATTCTTGCTGATTTCTCAGGAATTTCTCGAGCAATTTAATGACATCTAACCGAATCTCGTTGAAGGGATTTAAAGATGGTAAGGTTGTGATCATACCTGAAGAAACGGTTCGAAGAACGATCCTTTGTTGAGACCAAAAACACGATGCGAAATCACCTTCGCGACGATGCCTAGCTGTTGTCCCTGGCGCTATTTGCACGCGCATAGTCAACCTCCGGCCAGCAGCGGCGCCCCCCGACGGCGCGCAGGGCTAGGGTGAGTCGCCAGGGAGAGGTGGTGGTGGCGTGGGTGTTTGTTTAGGGTTGGGGTCTCGATCTTTCCTCCCTCTCTCTATCGGCTTTCTTATATATATATACGATTATATACCCGACTGTAATCAGGGTTGGGCCTATCCAAGGCTCGGTTAGCCTTGGTTTGTTGCTGTTTGGAAATCTTAAGGCTCGAGCATGGGTCCTGGGCTGGGCCGGCCTGGCTTGGGCTGGCCTGGCCTGGCTTGGGGTTTAGCCATTCTATTTTCTTTTCCCTTTCTATTTAGTATATAATTCTGTGAATATATATTATCCATATATATACATACATGTATATATATTTATCTAACTACAAATGCTCCTATATAACCATACACATATACATATATATATATACACACATATACGCTTATATACATAAATATATATATATATATATATATATATTAAGGAAATTCTATTGAAAAGAAGACTGAAACAGGCTACACAGACCAAACCACCTGACCCACGCAGGGGACCAAACACAGAACACCAAATCTGTCCCACGCAGGGGACCAAACACAAAATACCAAATTAGAAATTCAAAACGCACGCAGCCCGGGGTGAGGGGGCACGTGGCAGGCGCGTACGGCTCCCGAGGGGGGCAGGTCCACGCGCGCGGCCCGAAGGGGCGTGCTGGACCCGAGGGGAAGGTGCCTCGGGGCCCTCACCCACAGCCAGGGGGAGGGGAAGCGTCGTCGGAGAGTGCGCGGGCCACGCGGGCCAGGGCCGGCGAGGGGGCCTTGGCCAGGGCCGCCGGGGTAGGGATCCTCCGGAAGATGTAGAAAGGGGGGAGGGGCGGCGTGGACTCCAACGGAGGGTGCGGGAGCCCAAAAAAGAAAAGGAGGGAGGGGGAAAGTCCGCTGGGGAGCCTCGATGCCGGCTGACCTAGGCGGAGGGGGCCGGCGACCGCGATCCAAAGGGGGCGGAGGAGCCGGGGAGGCCTGCGCGGGAACCGAAGGGGTCTGCTCCAGCGCTGGGCCCGAAGCAGGAGAGCGGAGCCCGAGGGGTCAAGGGCGGGGCCCGAGGGGGCACAGGTCCCGAGGAGGCACCTCGGGACGCCCGCGCGCTGGCCGGGAGAGCGTCTCCGGGCGGCAAGGACTCCGGCGGAGGGTGCCGGAGCTCCAGGGGTTGGGGTCCGTCCTCAGGGGAGCCGACCAAGGGCGGAGCAGAGCCGCGATTGGAGGGACGGAAGGGGACGGCGGAGAGGGATCGCCGGGGCAGGGATCCTCCGGGAGGGGGAGAATGAGAGTGGCGGCGAGGACTCCGGCGGAGGTTGAAGGAGCTCCGGGGGGGCAGGAGCCCGAGGAGGAAAAAAGGGGGGAGGGGGAAAGTCCGCAGGGAAGCCTCGACGTCGGCTGACCTAGGCAGAGGGGGCCGGCGACTGCGATCCGGAGGGGCGCTAGGGGAAGCGTCTCGCTCCCAGAGAGAGGAGGACCGCCTTCGCCTGGGGATGGACGGGGATCTAGACCCACCGCGAGGTGGCTGGATGAAGCCAGTAAGCGCCGGACGGAGCAGAGGCGGAGGCGGAGGGGTCTGCTGTCGAGACGGGGAGGGGCAGAGCGGAGGCGGAGGGGAGGCTATCTGCCGCGACGGTGGGAGGAGCCGGAGGGGAAGGGAGGAAGGCGGCTGACTGGGCCTCCACCAATGAGCACGGTGGCGCTGCTAGTAGGGAGTTAGGGAGGGGGAGGAGGTCTCCGGCCACGGCGACGGGGGAAGGAGGCATCGGAGGAGGGATCGCCGGGTGAGAGAGGCGGAGAGGGAGGCGACTAGGGGAGGGGGAAGCGACGGAGGGGGGCGAGCCCACAGGGCGGGGCTGCACGGAGGTTGGGGTGGCGACCGACAGAAGAGAGGGGCCGGGTCCGAGAATGGAGGGGCCCGGAGCTGACTGAGGGCGCCTCACGCGGCGTCGCCTACGGCGCCGAGGGCGACGGCGGCTCTGAAGAAACGAGGGGGGTGGAGAGCCGCCGCACGTAGGGCAGGCAACGGCCGACATCTGCGGGGGAGATGAGACTCCCCACGGGGAGGGCGACCAGGGGGCGCCCGGCCAACCGCGGGGAGCGGGGAGGCCGGGGAGGGGGGGAGACCATGAGCGGGGCGCCGGTGAGCTGCCGGCCACCTGCCAACCGCGGGGAGCGCTGGAGCTCCATCCCAAGGCACCCCTCGGTGGCCGTACCCCCTCGCCTCCGCTCGCTTCCTCCGTTGCAGCCCCCTTCCCGGCCCGC